>JAVHYY010000327.1:0-75000 GCA_035221665.1 Okamejei kenojei | reverse complement strand
TCCTCCAACCTGCTCATGCACAAGTTCAACCACACTAGCGAACGTCCCTACACCTGCGCCCAGTGCGGCAAGGGCTTCACCAAGTCCAGCACTCTGCTGGTGCACCAGCGCATCCACACCGGCGAGCGCCCCTACACCTGCACCCAGTGTGGCAAGGGCTTCACCCAGTCCGGCAACCTGCGGTCCCACCAGCGCACCCACACCGGAGAGCGCCCCTACACCTGCGCACAGTGCGGCAAGAGCTTCACCCATTCCAGCACCCTTCTGTCCCACCAGCGCTCCCACACCGGGGAGCACCCCTTCACCTGCGCCCAGTGCGGCAAGAGCTTCATCCGCTCCGGGACCCTGCTGGTCCATCAGCGCACCCACACCGGGGAGCGCCCCTACACCTGCACCCAGTGCGGCAAGAGCTTCATCCGCTCCGGGACCCTGCTGGTGCATCAGCGCACCCACACCGGGGAGCGCCCCTGCACCCAGTGCAGCAAGGGCTTCACTCAGTCTTCCACGCTGCTGTCCCACCAGCGGGTGCACGCCGGCGACTGTCCCGTCCCCAGCCCGGTGTGTGGAGAAAGCATTGCCATGGCCTCCCACGCCCTGTCTCACCAGCCCGTGCACACCAGTGGCCAGCCCTACGACTGCCCGTACTGCGGTGAGGAGTTTGACAGCTCGCGGGGGTTGCGGCAGCACCGGCGGACCCACGCTGGCGAGCAGCTGCTCCCACTGTGACAAGAAAGCACAGGGGGTGCAGGAGCACCAGTGGATACACACCGGAGAGAGACCATTTGTGTGCGCTGAGTGTGGCAAGGGTTTCACCTGCATGTCCAGCCTGTGACAGCACCGGCGTACCCACAGCAGTGAGCGTCCCACCCCCTGCCTGTCCTGTGGTAAGGGCTTCACCCGCCTTGACCACCTGCTGGAGCACCGGCGAGTCCACACCGGCCAGCGCCCCTTCACCTGCCCGCTCTGTGGCAAGGCTGCCTGATTCTCCAGCCTGCTGGCACACTGCCACGTGGATAGATAGGCGCTGTTTGGGTAGACACAAACTGCTGGAAGGAATGGGTAACGTTTCGGGTCGTTTCTTCAATCACCCATTCCGTCTCTCCAGAGATGCTGCCTGTCTCGCTGAGTTACTCCAGCACTTTGTGTCCTTTTTTGTAAACCAGCATCTGCAGTTCCTTGTTTTTAAACTATTCTGGTTAACCATCTCTACACCTTCCCCAAAGCCTCCACATCAGTCCTGTAATGGAGTGACCAGAACTATATGCAATACTCCAAATGCTACCTGACCAATGTGCCTTAAAGCTGCACATTTACATTCCTCTCTCTCCCCCTCCCTCCGCTCTCCCCCCGTACACAAATTCTCTCCACTCCACTCTCTCGTACCCCCCTCCTCTCTCACATACTCCATCTCTCGCTCCGTCTCTCACACACTCTCGCTCCCTGTCTCTCCTCCACCCCCTCTCTCTGTCCCTCCTCTCTCTCACACACACATGCTCCCTCTCTCTGGCACATGCTCTCCCTCTCTTGTTCTCTCTCACACACACACACACCCCTCTCTCACACGCACACTCCCGCTCTCTCTCACACGCACACCCGCTCTCTCCCGCACACACACACTGTCCCTCTCTCTCTCACACACACACACACACAGTCCCTCTCTCTCACACACACTCCCTCTTTCTATTGCTCTCTCTCACACACACACTCCCCCTCTCTCTCTCTCACACACACACTCCCCCTCTCTCTCTCACACACACTCCCTCTCTCTCTCGCACACACAAACTCCCTCTCTCTCTTGCATACACACACACTTCCCCTCTCTCTCTCACACACAAACACACACAGTCCCTCTCTCTCTCACACACACTCCCTGTCTCTGTTGCTCTCTCTCACACATGCACTCTCACTCACACATGCACTCTCACTCACACACACTCTCTCACACACACACACTCACGGACACACGCCAAACACCTCCGCTCGGTTCGCAATAACCAACCTTATCTCCCGGTGGCTCACCACTTCAATCTCCCCCTCCCATTCCCAATCTGACCTTTCTGTCCTGGGCCTCCTCCACGGCCAGAGTGAGGACCACCGTAAATTGGAGGAGCAGCACCTCATATTTTGCTTGGGCAGTTTGCACCCCATTCTAAAGTGTTTTTTTAAAATAAAGTTTTGACGCATTTGTGCCTTACGTAACAAATAAAGCAAGTTTATCCTGACCTCACTGTGAAAGAGTTTAATTTGGTCAAGTTTGGTTTGTAAATTAAAAAATGAAATTTGTTGTAAAACAGAAAGCAATCAAATTTAAAAGAGAATTTCCACAGCAGAATAAAGTCTGGGAAAATCTTAAAAGCTTGGTTTATACTAATCATTGAAATAATGTATTAACAATGTATTAACATAGAGATGTATTGTCTGAGTACAGCACCATATTGGATATCTGTCTGAACTGCCTGTCCCACCCGAGAAGCACTGAGCAACGTGTGTGCTCTTTGTAGATCTCGCCACTTCCGTCTGACAAATTGATTAAAAGATTGCTTTGGTTTACCTTTAACAATTTTGTTGCTGTCTGCTTTCTTTAAGAGACGAACTTTGACAACTGTGCTCTTTGGAATCCTGCAAAATTCATGTTGTGCTATCAATAATGAAAGGAAATGCCAACCATCACCAGAAATGATGAAAAATTATTCTCGCCTCCATGCATATCTGTAGCCGTAGGGCAGTCGCACACCTCCCCACTATTTCAAATATAGTTCCTGCACTTTGCAATATCGTTTGGTAACAAAACTTCTTCCAACCCACCGAACGCCTCAGGGAATATAAATGGGGAAAATAAATGGTCAGCACGGGCTGGAAGGGCCAAGAGGGCCTGATTCTGTGCTGTAATTGTTATATGGGTATATGGTTGTTATATGGTTATATGGAATGCCCCTGCCCCGTCTTCGAAAAGCACCTGGTCCTGATGGTATACCAGGTCGTGTTCTAAACACCTGTGCGGACCAACTGGCTGGAGTTTTTACGGACAGTTTCAACCTCTCACTTCTGAGGTCTGAGTTTCCCACCTGTTTCAAAAGGGCATCAATTATACCAGTGCCCATGAAGAGCAAGGTGACGTGCCTCAATGACTATCGTCCTATGGCACTAACGCCTGTGGTGATGAAGTGCTTCAAGAGGTTGATCATGGCGCAAATCAACTCCTACCTCGACAAAAACCTGGACCCACTGCATTTTAAAGTTTGCAATCATAGCGATATATGGTAGCGTTTGTTTGAAAATCAATATACAGCGCAGACGGGAAGTGGTGAAGATGAAACGTTTAATTATATAGATTGTGTGTTCTTTTTAAGTGTGTCGCTGCTGGTAAATTCATTTCACTGCATGTGATGTCCATGTGGCGAATAAAATTGACTTTGACTTTGACTTTGGCGGGGAGATCCCTCACAGGTGGGGAGATCCCTCATCACAGGTGGGAAGCTCATCTGCAATGACCCGGTTCAGGAATAGCTACTTCCCCACAGCCATCAGGCTGTTAAACTTGGCTCGGACAAAACTCTGAACATTAATTCCCCTCCACCTGTTATTTGCACTTTATTAATGTATTAATTAATGTGTGTATTTACGTATATAATTGTAGTCAATGCCTACTATGTTCTGTTGTGCTATGCAAAGAAAGAATGTCATTGTCCTGTCAGGGACACATAATGTGTGTATTTACGTATATAATTGTAGTCAATGCCTACTATGTTCTGTTGTGCTATGCAAAGAAAGAATGTCATTGTCCTGTCAGGGACACATGACAATAAACTCTTTTGACTTTGACTTTGAGCGCTGCAGAGCCATCAAGAGAAGACCGGGTGGTGGACGCACGAGGCCGGGCCGGTGGTGAGTGTCAGAGTTCGGTCGAGGACACAACGCTGAGAGAACAAAGAGGGACCCGGCGTGGGGGGGTGGGGTGGGGGGGGGGGGCGCCGAGAACAAAGGGGGACCATTGCGGACTCTAATGAACACTTCTTAACTTTGTCTGTGCACACGGTATTGGGGGTTCAGTATTGATGTGGATAGAGAACTGGCTGGCAGACAGGAAGCAAAGCGTAGGAGTAAACGGATTATTTTCAGAATGCAGGCAGTGACTAGTGGGGTACCGCAATACTCAATGCTGGGACCACAGCTATTTACAATATATATTAATGATTTGGACGAGTGAATTGTATGCAACATCTAAAAGTTTGCGGATGACACAAAGCTGGGGGACAGTGTTAGCTGGGAGGAGGATGCTAGGAGGTTGCACAGGGACTTGGATAGGTTGGGTGAGTGGGCAAATGCATGGCAGATGCAGTATAATGTGGATAAATGTGAGGTTATCCACTTTGGTGGCAAACACAGGAGGG
Source organism: Okamejei kenojei (assembly GCA_035221665.1). NCBI lineage: Eukaryota > Metazoa > Chordata > Chondrichthyes > Rajiformes > Rajidae > Okamejei > Okamejei kenojei. The sequence continues at coordinate 70,609 of JAVHYY010000327.1, read as the reverse complement.
TAGACTATTATCTGACTGGTGGCAAATTAGGAAAAGGGGAGATGCAACGAGACCTGGGTGTCATGGTACACCAATCTAGAATTTAGAAGACTGAGGTGGGATCTTATGGAAATTTCTTAAGGGGCTGGATAGGCTAGGATGCAGGAAGATTGTTCCCGATGTTGGGGAGGTCCGGAACAAGGGGTCACAGTCTAAGGATACGGGGGAATTCCTTTAGGACCGAGATGAGGAAAACATTTTTCACACAGAGAGTGGCGAGTCTCTGGAATTCTCTGCCACAGAAGGTAGTTGAGGCCAGTTCATTGGCTATATTTAAGAGAGAGTTAGATGTGGCCCTTGTGGCTAAAGGGATCAGGGGGTATGGAGAGCGGCAGATACAGGATACTGAGTTGGATGATCAGCCATGATCATATTGAATGGCGGTGCAGGCTCTAAGGCCCGAATGGCCTACTCCTGCACCTATTTTCTGTGTTTCTATGTTTCTATGTTACTAAGTGATGGGCTGGGTCCTGCTGTGTGATTCTGTCACACGCGTGTGAAAGGACATTGGCCACACAGATGTACAGGGTCACACACAGCACAGGGTCACGCATGTGTTTTGGGACTGGACAAAGCTGGAAAGGGTGCCGAGAAGATTTAATGTCATTGAGCGATAGTGTGGTAACAGGCCCTTCAGCTCAACTTGGCCACACCGGCCAACATGTCCCAGCTACACTAGTCACACCTGTCTGCACTTGGTCCTCATCCCTCCAAACCTGTCCTATCCATGTACCTGTCTAACTGTTTCTTAAACGTCGGGATAGTCCCAGCCTCAACGACCTCCTCTGGCAGCTTGTTCCATACATCCACCACCCGTTGTGTGAAAATGTTACCCCTCGGATTCCTATTAAATCTTTCCCCTTCACCTTGAACATACAGTATGTCCTCTGGTCCTCGATTCCTCTACTCTGGGCAAGAAACTCTGTGCATCTACCCAATCTATTCCTTCATGATGTTATCCAATGATGATTTTATACACCCCCATTGGATCACCCCTCATTCTCCTGCTCTCCAAGGAATAGAGACCCAGCTTACTCAACCTCTCCCTCCAAGAGCCCAACGCCTACTATGGATGGCAAGCTGTTGAATGTGTGTGGACTGGAAGAGTGATACAGTGTGAAAATAGCCCCTTCAGCCAAACCTGCCCAGATTTGGTCTCAGAAATCATTCACGTACATTTTGTAGATGCTTTAATCAGAGGGTGTTGAATCTGTGGAATTCTTTGCCACATAAGGCTATGGAGGCCCACTTTGAAAAGAACAAGTTAGATGCAGTAAAAATGTTCCCTCCAGAACCAGGTGCCACAGTCTTAGAATAAAAGGGAGGTCATTTAAGACTGAGCTGTGAAAAAAACTTTTTTACCAGAGATTTGTGTGAATTTATGGAATTCCCTGCCACAGAGGGCAACTTAAGATGAGAGAGTTGGATAGAGCTCTCGGGGCTAGTGGAATCAAGGGACGGGTTATTGATAGGGGATGATCAGCCATGATCACATTGAATGGCGGTCAGGCTCGAATGGCCTCCTCCTGCACCTATTTTCTATGTTTCTGTCCTGACGTAGTGCAGTACTAGACTATTATCCGAATGGTCTGCAACGAGATGGGTGTCATGGTACACCAATCATGAAAGTACGCATGCAGGTGCAGCAGGCAGTGAAGAAAGCTAGCATTCCTCTGTGTGTCCAGGATATTCCTTTAACCCCCAGGGAATGATGATGCTAAGGACTCACAGAGAGGACGTCCGTGAAATCACAGACAAGAGAGGTTGACCTACAGATAGTATGATTTGGAGAACTAGAACTACCAGATGACCTGGTAATATGAGGGTTGTGTGCGGTAGGCACGTAATCGCTCATCGTAACTCCTCATAAAATCGAGATCAAACTTCAAACTGGTAAGTTCTCGTTTAATCTTACTATTTTACTTCGGAGTCACGTGAAGATTTCAAAGCTCTGTGATTTCATGCCGGTTCGAATCCAGGCGTCACACACTGAATGGATTGACCATGGATGAGTGAGAAAAAAATAATGCATTCAGACGTAACGTAGTCAGGTAAAAATACTGCTGCTTTAATGTGAAAATCAAAATAACAGTGACCCCGCCCAACATGGGGGGAAACTATCAACCAGCATCTAAAATGGTACGTGCAAACACCCCCGGTCCAGCAATAGGTTTAGTATAAAACCTGTGGAAAATCCGTTCATTGGCCCATCCTACAGCTGTTAGGATGTTGTCGAGGGGCACGTCCATAGCCCTCGCTGCCGACGTTGATGCAGCCCTGGTGGAGTGAGATTTGTAAGTGTCAGTATTCACTCCTGCTCCCGCCAGTACCTCCTTTAACCATCTGGAGATGGTTTCTGCTGATACCCTGTGGTGTGGTTTCTTGCGGCTGATTAGGACAGCTAACCCAGAGCCTCTGAGGTTCCTCGTGACTTTAATGTACTGGTGCAAGTGTGACACTGCACACAATCGTGGATCCTCGGGTATGCCAGGAACTCAAGCTTGGGCCCTGGTACCCCAGGCCTGCTCTGTTTGACTAAATCGTAGATGACGAAGATTATGGTGTTAACCTTGGTGGTCGTGTTGTCCAGTCGTAGCTTGTGCAACGTCTTGACTCATTGCGCCATTACCAGTGCCTTCAGCATGACCACCTTGAGGGTGAGTTTAGCTAAGGATAATGAGGTGCCCACTGGCGAAGCAGTGTTAGGACCACGCTAACATCCCAAAAGTCCGTATACCGTGGCCTGGGGGTATTGTGTTGTATATTCCCTTCATGAACCTGGTAATTACGGGGTGTGTTCCCACTGGGTGGTGCCCCGTTCCCAGCACTAAATATGAGTATAGTGCACTCCTGGCACTGTTGATGGCACTGAAGCCTAATTTATGGTCATAATATCAAGTTCACAGGAACTCCAGAACATTCGTGATGCACACTGTGTCATATGAGATGTTGGAGACATGACAGTACATCTCCCACTTCTTGATGTGAGAGACGTACTGCCTTTGTGTACTGCAAAGAAGGCTCAAAGACACCTTAAAGTCTTCAGTACTTTTATTAAGCACACGTCATACATAGCCCTGGCTGTACGTGGTCTGTCACGAACACCAGAGAGGGAGCTAGGGGCGTGTGGGTTGCAATTATACTAAATGGTGGGGGAGTGGTTAGCATGGACATCGTTACTATCAATTAAAGGTGTACACACATATCATCTACATCCTTCCTCTACCAAAACAAACAGTGAGTGACAGGGCGACCACGTCTCATGCGCCAGGGTGAGTGCAAACAGTAAAGCACAGGACAACAGGATCACACGTAATCGCCGTAACGGACCGGCGGCCTGACCAGGCGACCAGACCGGGTCCGCACCTCGCCATCACCTCCTTCCCCGACGGAAACAAGCGGGGACGCTGGGTCATGGTGGGGGCTACGGACAGGAGAACTCCTTGGCGACGAAGGTGGTGGTGCCCGAAGCACTACGAGAACAATACTTCGAATCCGCTCATCGTGGCCATCCCGGGGCCGAGGCGACCCTTGCTGTCGCTCAGAGCCAGTTCTTCTGGCCTGACATGCCTCGCTACTTCCGGGATAGGGTCTCCGCGTGCCCTACCTGCAACAGCCTCGCTCCACAGCAACAGCGGCAGCCGCTCCTGCAGCAGCCAGCTGCTGACCTGCCATGGTCTGCGCTAGCAACCGACATCTTCGAGTGGCACGGAAAGCACTTCCTGGTGCTTGTCGATTCTTACTCCAGCTGGTTTGAAGTTGACCAGCTCCACTCCCTCTCTTCCTCCGCGGTCATCGAGAAGTTGCGCCGCCACTTTGCCACCTTCGGGTCGCCCGTCAGCCTGCAGTCGGACAACAGCAGCCAGTTCACCAGTGCCGCGTTCCGCAATTTTGCTGAGCATTGGAATTTTCGTCATTACACCAGCAGCCCGGAATACCCACAGAGCAATGGACTGGCCGAGCGCGCGGTCCGCAGTGCTAAAGGATTGTTGGAACGTTGCCGCCTATCCCACTTCTGACACCATGCAAAGAAGGCTCAAAGACACCTTAAAAGTCTTCAGCCCTGGCTGTACTGCAATTATACGTGGTTATTCGTTACTATCAATTAAAGCACTGTCCCTCCAGCCTGCGACATCCACGATCAGCCAGTCCGAGTCTCGGTCTCCTCAGAATCAGCCAGTCCAACTCTATGGTCTCCTCAGAATCTGCAAACCAATAAATTGATTCGGTGGTTGCCCCCCGTTACTGGGTGTGCCAGCAGTTCTCTGCTTTTGGGGACAGCATGACAGGCTGTGTCATTATTCCCAGGACTAGTTGGAACCTAGATTGCCAGTCTGCCACTACCAAAATGCCTGTGGCATTGTCCCGCATTATTTCGACCAAGCATCGGCTGATGAGGCAAAATGGAGGGAAAGCGGACAAGAACATTCCTCCCCAATGCAGTGTGAATGCATCGACTGCCACTGGGTCTGGCTCCCATGACACATATTTGGGTAACTGGTGATTCAATCTGGATGCAAACAAGTCAATATCCGGCACGCCATATCGTGCGACAATGCCGGCAAACACGTCATCATCCAACATCCATTCTGTGTTATCATTGAATTTCCGTGATCTTATGTCCGCCACCATTTGTATCTACCTGGTAGGCAGATAGCCGTGACCCAAATGTTCCTTGCAATACACCAATGCCAAAGAAGGGTTGCCAAATTGTCACAAGATACAGACTTTATTCCACCCCATGTGATTGATATACGCCACCGCCATAGTGTTGTCAATCTGTAGTTGAACATGCACACGATGCATATTGCTGCAATAAGCTTTTAATCCATTGAGTGCTCCCAACAACTCTTTTTTTTGTTAAATATTTTTATTAGATGTAAGTACATATTAATAAAATATACTTCTCACATACATTCGTAATATTATTAATATTAACAATTATGTCTTATGTATGTCTATACATTTTAAATTTTTTTTGCAAATAAGAAAAGATTGAGAAAAATAAAGTAATAGTAGAAAATCAAAAATAAAGAAATGAGTGGAGTATTAAAAAAGTTATCCATCATTCGAGATATATCCATGATTTGTTATACGTGATTCTTCATCTATTCCACAATTCAGGCTTCAGTCTGGCTCTCGTACCGAGCCATTTTGACCCTTGAGATATTCAATAAATGGAGACCATATTCTTCTGGAAAGATCCAACTTGTGCAGTAGGACAAGCCTTAATCTTTCCAGATGATGTGTCTCCGACATTCCTGTAATCCACATTTTGTTTGTGGGGGATGTAGGACCTTTCCAGTATTTCAATATTATTTTTTTCCCAATTATTAAACTGTAATGAATAAAAAAATATTTGATTCGTTGTTATTAATCTGTTTCAAATATTCCCAGTATTATTAACTTTGAGTCAGGGATCAGATTCATATTAACAATATTCGAAATTATCTTAAATATTTCTGTCCAAAATTTAGTAATTTTTACACAATTTGTAAATGAGTGCGTTAAGTTAGCTTCTAAGTGCTGACATTAATCACATATGGCAGATACATTTGAAAAAATACTATGTAGTTTGGATTTTGAATAATGTAGTCTATGCAATATTTTAAATTGTATAAGAGAGTGTCTAGCATTTAACGAGCAGTGGTGTATATGTTGTAAACTTTCATCCCATACTTCAGGTCTAATGATTTGACCTAATTCGTTTTCCCATGATTGCCTGTATATTTCTGTCATTGGGACATCGTTTTTCCAATAAAATATTATAAATATATGAAAATCAATGTTTCTGTGTTCGGGTATATATTTAGACATTCATCTAAAATTTCTGTCTTTCTATTTCTAATTTCCCGTGTGTTTGCTTTTACATAGTCTCTAATTTGTAAATATCTAAAGTAATCATTTGAATGTAATCCATAAATTTTGTGGTAAATAGTGAAATGAAAGGAAATAATTTTCCCTGTAGAGATCGCCCATCTTATTAATTCCATAGTTTTTCCATTGTAAAAAAAACCTTTGTCCATCATTGAGAGTTTAAATGTAACGTTATTAGAAGAGCTACACTGGGTAAGAAGGGTTCGGAGAGGGGGAGTGGTATACAGGTGAGTCCGATTTTAATCTTTCTTTTAGGGTAGTGCCGTTAAAAACAGAGTGGTGGGAGGAGTTGGCAACGTGGAGGCTTCAGGCCCACTGCAGAGTCCAGTCTGCAGGTGAGGCAACGGCTGTGGGCTGCTGGAGGGCGATGGAGTGTCGTGGGTCGGCGGACCCGAAGGTAGGAGTCCACGGGCAGTGGAGTCGGGGTGGCGGCGGGCGATGTCCCGGTGGGCAGCGGCGATCCGACCGGTGATGCGGCGGCCATCGGGGTGCCCCTGGTCCGGTGGCAATGCAAGGTGAGGCAGGTGCGGCTGTGGTCTTCGGCGGGCCCAGTACAACGGCGATGCTGGATGGGCCCGGTGCGGCGATGAGGTTAGATGGTCCCGGGGGGCGGCAAGTTTGGCAGTCGCGTTGTGCTGGTGATGGGCGGTGGAATCGGAGAGGGGGAGATAAACAGAGTTACCAGGCAGGCAGCGAGACCGGGCGTCATCGGTAGGCAGATGGAGGTCGGCGGCAGCATCTGCGTGGAGGTCGGTGAAGGCGGCGTCTTGGTGAGTCCTGGAGGCGTTCCTCGTGGACAAGATGGCTTCGGGGGACGCATGCCGGCAGCTCGGGCCAGAGTTGGGGCCTGCGGGCGGTCGAGTCGGGTTTTGTCGGTGGCTGGAACGGCCTGGAGGCGGGCTAATTTCAGGTCCTTGGTGGAGGTAAGGTGGGACAGGAATTGTTGATTGAAGCGGTGGATCTTCCGGAGGATGTGGTGTAGTTGCAGGTCAGGGTGAGTGAGGCCTGAAGATTCGGGAGAGTCAATGCGAGGTCCTGCTGGTGTCGGCGCATTGCAACCAGGGTGGATCTTAGTGCCCGGTTGGAGAATTGTACAGTGTGGCGGCAGATAGCCATCAGTACCAATAGTCCGACTGGGGTCCGAACTGGGAGGCAGGGAATTGGAGCTGGAATCCATGGGGTATGAGATGGAGGCGCAGGCAAGCCCCGAGGAAGCAGATGTGGCTGTGGTATCGATTCTGGATACGGAATGGGAGGGTGAGTTGAAGTGCTGAGCCACCGGAGGTCGGGTTGGTTAATGCAGCCCGAGCGGCGGTGTTTTGCGAAACGATCACCAAGCCTCCGCTTGGAATCGATCCATGTTGGGCGATTTCGTCACTAAAGAGAAATCGCTCCTACGTTTCATTCATGAAGCTATTTTTAAACTATGCTAGATTATTTATTAACTAGAGTAGTTTAAAAATCATCTTCTAAAGCTCTGAACGCCGACAGCAGAACGGACCTAACGTAGGCAATAAAAAATTATTTTTACATAAAAACGTGGTTCTTAGGAAGCATTTAATCGAATGTTCATGTTGCGAAAAGGGGACAAAAAAAATGTGAACTGGCTGTATTTTTCATACCGATTGTGGGTTAAATTCACCGCAAACCGCAACGTTCCAATCCACCGCATTCCACTAAAACCCACTCGCTAGTTGATTTAAATGGCCATTCATTTACAGGCATTAAACACTAAATTCCTTCCATTTGGCCTATAAATTCATGAAAATGAGATTTAAAAATCATGTTATATTGTAGATTATTGTGCGAATGTTATTTGGACACTTAGGCAATTTAAAAAAGTTTATCTTTTCTTAAGAAATGGATAGATGTTTAGGTCGAGTAATTGAATTTTGCAATTAGCTACAATTAGATAACTAACTCATTATATGCTTTAATTAAGGGACAGAGGTTTCGGGGTAACGTGAGGGGGAACTTCTTTACTCAGAGGTTGGTGGCTGTGTGGAATCAGCTTCCAGCAGAAGTGGTGAGGGCAGGATCGATTTTAACATTTAAGAGTAAAGTGGATAGGTATATGGAAGTGAAGGGAATGGAGGGGTATGGTCTGACTGCAGGTAGATGGGACTAGGGGAAAACAAATGGTCGGCACGGACTGGAAGGGCCGAGAGGGCCTGTTTCCGTGCTGTAATTGTTATATGGTTATATGGCTATAATTTCAGGTCATCCAAGTAAGATTGTTTCATATTTGTTTCAGAATGCTTCAATCTATAATAACTGAAAATTTCATTGAGTTCTCTTAATTTTTAAGAAAGTTTTGGGCTTTTGACTGTTCTAGATCACAGCTTTTGAGTTAAGTCAATGGAAAGGCAATGGGGAACAAGATGCTAATTTCCTAGTATGAAAATGGCCATAATTTTTTTAATACTGAAGATATGAAAGTGAATTAGGTTTCAAATTAAACTTCTTTTTATGCTTTATCTGATGGGATAAATTGCAGGCTTGATTTTTAACATCGTAAAATGTTGAGAGAGAGAGAGAGAGAGAGAGAGAGAGAGAGAGAGAGAGAGAGAGAGAGAGAGAGAGAATTGTCATGTGTCCCAGTGCACAAGAATCACTCGACCGTCCCGTACGTATTTACCTTACACCCCCTCTTGCTTCCCGAGTCTTTTCCAGCGGATATCACTCGCTCAAACTGCTGATGGCAAGCAAGGAGATCAGAGACTGCTGAAATCAGCAGGGTGCACCTTCCCCTCCTTCCTTGCCTCCACCAAGCAGCCGGAGTGGCGATCGCGGACGAGCCCCCAATTTGTGAGATACGCTTTATGCTCACAATTAATACTCAAAGACTAAATCCTGGAAGGAAGAGATTTCTTTATTTTACGAGTCTGCAGACCGGGTGCCTCTCCAACTCGAGACACACCGAAGCCAGAGAGATCATCCCCCTTTATACACAAAATCTTACATTCAATCCCCCCTCCGGACCCTTCTCCAATCAGGGTCGGAGGTGCACAATCTGTAGTTACAACCCACCGTACATCCCCTCGCACCTCCCATATCATACATTGCATGTTCAAACATGTTCATGGTAATGAGCAATTTCTTGACCAGGGGTGTGTTGTAATATTCATTTATTCTATTAAGCATGCTCAGCTGCTCATGACCTGGCCCAGTTTTACTCACCTCCTAGTGAACCCTTTCAGTTTTCCTATGTCAGTACTAAAGCTAAGCTATAGCGACATGGATCCCATCCATCACTCCTTTCCACTGATAGGGATCTCTCTACATCACTCCCTTCTCTAGCTATACAATGCAACTCTTCTTACTCAAGGATGGGTCTGGCAACCTTCAGACATTGCTGTGTCCGAATCCTCTCTCCAGCCCCTCTCTGTTTGAATTCTCTTTAAAACTCCTTTCTTTAATAGGGTTTAATCACTTTATCCCTCACAATCCTCCCTTTTTCTTTTGCTACGCATACACTGATTAAACCCTCATTTTAAGTTCCTTCAATTCGAACTGACGTAACATCGTCCTAACCTTCTCCTCCTGTAAAGCATAAACTTCCCCTGGCCGCATTATCATTATTTTCTGTATTTCCCCTTTCTCTCCCATAGGCATGACTACAGCCTGCATCTGACTTATACTTCTGGTAATAAGTTCCCTAAAACAAGGGATACAACAGGGGATAAAGATCAGTCCAGCCACTGCACTTAGAAACACAAGTCCCACCGTTCTCCACCATGTTCCTCCGAGGATGGAATCCCACCATTGGGTTTCCATAATCGAATTCCACTTTTGTATTGGAACATGCGCCAACTTCCGGATCCCTTCTGATATGTCTATCACTGCCTGTCCATTATCATCGATGTTCAAACAGCAATTAGCGAGGTTGAATTTCCCGCATACCCCTCCTTCTTCTGCCAGGAGGTAATCTAGGGCTAACCTGTTCTGGTATATCGCTGTTCTCATCTGCGTCTGCTGCTTTGCCAGCATCTCCAGCGCCCCCGCAGTTTGGTTGGTAATTACCTCCAGTACTGCCTGTAGCCTTATGATCCGGTTTAACATGTATACTGGTGTTCGGTAGCCCCAGGATCCATCCTGTGCCCAAGTGGCTGGTCCGTAGTATGAGATGATTCTTGCTGGTGGCCACTCATCATCTTCCCATTCTCCAATGTCTATTTTCCTCTTTTTCTGATATAGGTCATCAAATACAGGTGTTCCTAACGACTGGCCTTCTTTGGGGTTTAACAGGAAGAATCCAGGTTGTACCAGTCCAATAAAACAAGTCCCACTCCAATTCATCGGTAACACCGAGTATGCCTTGTATCCGCATATCCATAACAATCCTTCAGGGGCCGGTCCACTAGAGGCAACCTTGTTCCATATATCTCGCAATACTGGGATCCCCTGATAAGGGTTATTCCCGGTGCAGTTCCATAGTCCGGCTGATTCCACTCCATCAATCTCCATCCGGATAGCGCAGTTTTCCCATATTTCTTAGTTAGATACCATTTAGGCTCCTCTGGCCACCACACTCGGGACTGATTTGGCCACTGGGTGACGATGCGCTGGCAGGGGCTGCTGCCTACTAGGACGGCATCCTTTGCCCAGGGCCTAGCGATACACTCAGTCCCGACCGACCGGAGCGTCTGTCAGGACCCATACCTGGGGATCTCGGTCTTGTCCAACTGTCGGGTTCCACCCCATCAGGTCCCATATTTCAACAATGGATCCTCTCCACGGCCAGCGTGAATTCATCAGCGGTCCTCCGCAGACCCAACAGTTAGTCACATTCAGGATTCCAGCTATCCGGATGGCCAAGTCCACAAACAGGTTTTTTTCTCCTTCAGGGATTTCGATCTGCTTCTTGATTTCTTCGTACAGTGTCTGGTGCACTTGAGGCTGAGTATGTGGGGGAGGGGGAGGCTTAGTGACTACTACCTTAGTAACCTCTTTTATTACTTCCTCCTTCGTCTTATCTATTGCCCATTTTACGATCAGAGAAGGGAAAACTAACTGAACACAAACCCATCTCTCTCCCCTTGGGCAGGTAACGGCCCCAAACGTCCCTATATACCCCCTATTGCCTGCCATCAAATACTCCTTTCCCCCCTCTTTACAAATGATTCTAGTCTTTCGGTCATGGCATACTTTGTTCACATGGGAATGATAGGTAAATGATCTGGTTATTACCCCTCTGTATTGAATAGGATGATAGCATTTATCACAATTATTAATACCTTTTACCACAATTACATACAAAGCAAACAATACCACGACTGCTCCTTTCATACTGTAAGTTATACATTCAATGTTTTTTTTTAATTACTGTTAGGGGTTTATTTCCCGGCTTCACCGTCCACTGTTCCTCCTCCTCAGGAACGGATGGATCGACGGGTCCTTTAACGCGGATGGCGTGGGTCCACCCTTTTTCTTTTATTCGTATTGCTGTCTCGGTTGTCAGTAATACTAGGGATGGGCCGGTCCACCTGGGCTGGAGTTTCTCCTCCTTCCAATTCTTGACCAGTACCCAGTCTCCGGCCTTTACAGCATGTATTGGAAAGTCAAGTGGCGGGCTTTGAGCCAATAATCCTTTCGCTTTTAATTCTGTAAGGGAACGGGACACTGCCAGTAAATAGTTCCTCAAGAATACATCACCTCACTCAAAGGTTGGTGTGCCTTCCACCTTCCCAAATAAGGTAACCCAAACAACATTTCATAGGGGGGACACTGCTAACTTTGCATGGGGTCTCCGTTGCTTTTCTCAAAGCCTTTCTGTTTCCCTACTGCTCCAAACATATGCCAGACTCCATGTACATATGCTGCTCTTAAAGCCTTAATTTCTGCCAATTGAGCTAAGCAAGATTGCAGGCAAGCTTCCAATTTGATCGTGCGCTATAGCTTTTACTTCTTTAGATATTACTCGTCCAAAATATTCTTCCTGCTGCTGACAAAACAAAAACTTCTTCCTTGATACATCATGACCTCCTGTGCCATCTTTTCCAAGATAATTACAATGTCTCTTTCTCAGGTTGCTCCTCACTTGTGGAACAAACCAACAAATCATCCACATACTATATCAACACCTTCCAAATCTGCCTACAACATCTGATTAAAAACACGGCGCTAGTATTTAAAACGCTGCCGCATCCTAGCCTAGGTTTATTTAATACCTCTTCTTAATGTTCTTACAATAGCTATGTTCACCATTATCTTAATATTATTATTAAGATCATTATTATTATTATTATTATTATTATTATTATTATTATTATTATTATTATTATTATTATTATTATTATTATTATTATTATTATTTCCCGATTATCGTACCTGTTCGCATCCCCAACACACCTTATCCATTACCTATCTCCTTACTAGCCTTGTCTGGGCTTAGATCCAGATTTATTTCACTCCCGATAGGGCATTTGAGAAAACACTCTCCCAAATGCATTTATTATTGGCATGGAATCTCTGGCCCCTGTTTGGCTCTGTCATAGGACTCACTGTGTGTCGGTGCATCACTTATTTCAGACTTTTTCAACCAGGTCTGTTGTTACTGACAGGATTGTCTTTCCTTTTTCACGCTCTTTCTTTCTAAAGCAGTCTCATCAATTCATCCCTCTGCTTCCCACTTTAATCCTTTCTGATCTGCCTTTCTCATTCTAAACGCAATGTCTTACTTCTCAGATAGTTTATCCTCCTTTGCAAATTTATTCACCTTCCTTTTAAAATCTTCCACTGACTTCTCGATCCTCATATTTTACCACCACCTCTTCTACCTCGGGTAATGTCATCACTTTCCCTCCTACCCCCGAGATTCTGACTTGTTTTCACCTAATCTAATTTCTTCTGGTATCTTAGTTCCACTTGATCTCTCCACTCCCAAATTACCATAAATATCATATCCTCTCCCTGGGGTCCTAATCTCAAGTTTACCAGAGGTTCCCGTGTGTATCCCATACACCCCAGGGAGCAGGACCCCTGACTCCCCTATTCTTCCTCCATGAGTGCGTACGACTGCACCTCCCGTCGTCATTTAGGACATTCCCTCTTGAAATGACCCTCCTCTTTACAATAATAACACCGGGGTGACCCCGTGTACCATCTTCTTGATTCTTATAACCATATAACCATATAACCATATAACAATTACAGCACGGAGACAGGCCCTCTCGGCCCTTCCAGTCCGTGCCGACCATTTGTTTTCCCCTAGTCCCATCTACCTGCACTAAGACCATACCCCTCAATTCCCTTCACGTCCATATACCTATCCACTTTACTTTTAAATGTTAAAATCGATCCTGCCTCCACCACCTCTGCTGGAAGCTCATTCCACACAGCCACCACCCTCTGAGTAAAGAAGTTCCCCCTCACGTTACCCCTAAACTTCTGTCCCTTAATTCTCATGTCATGCCCTCTTGTTTGAATCTTCCCTACCCTCAATGGGAAAAGCTTATCCACGTCAACTCTGTCTATCCCTTTCATCATTTTAAAGACCTCAATCAAGTCCCCCCTTAACCTACTGCGCTCCAAAGAATAAAGACCTAACTTGTTCAACCTTTCTCTGTAACATAGTTGCTGGAACCCTGGCAACAGTCTAGTAAATCTCCTCTGTACTCTCTCTATTTTGTTGACATCCTTCCTATAACTAGGCGACCAAAATTGTACACCATACACCAGAATTGGTCTTACCAATGCCTTGTACAATTTTAACATTACTTCCCTACTCCTATATTCAATGCTCTGATTTATAAAGGCCAGCACACCAAAGGCGTTCTTTACCACCCTATCTACATGCGATTCCACCTTCAGGGAACTATGCACAGTTATTCCTAGATCCCTCTGTTCCACAGCATTCCTCAATTCCCTACCATTTACCATGTACGTCCTATTTTGATTTGTCCTGCCAAGATGTAGCACTTCACACTTATCAGCATTAAACACCATCTGCCATCTTTCAGCCCACTTTTCCAAATGGCCCAAATCTCTCTGTAGACTTTGAGAATCTACTTCATTATCCACAATACCACCTATCTTAGTATCATCTGCATACTTACTTATCCAATTTTCCACCCCATCATCCAGATCATTGATGTACATGACAAACAACAGTGGACCCAACACAGATCCCTGAGGCACCCCACTGGTCACCGGCTTCCAACCTGACAAACAGCCATCCACCATTACTCTCTGACATCTCCCATTCAGCCACTGTTGAATCCATCTTGCTACTCAGCCATTAACACCCAAAGATTGAACCTTCTGAACCAACTGTCCATGGGGAACCTTGTCAAAGGCCTTAATGAAATCTATATAGACAACATCCACTGCTTTACCCTCATCAATTTCCCTAGTTACCGCTTCAAAAAATTCAAGAAGGTTTGTCAAACATGACCTTCCAGGCACAAATCCATGTTGACTGTTCCTGATCAGACCCTGTTTATCCAGATGCTTATATATATTATCTCTAAGTGTCCTTTCCATTAATTTGCCTACCACTGACGTCAAACTAATAGGTCTCTAATTGCTAGGTTTATTCTTTGAACCCTTTTTAAACAATGGAACAACATGCGCAGTACGCCAATCCTCCGGCACTATTCCCGTTTCTAATGACATTTGAAATATTTCTGTCATAGCTCCTGCTATTTCTACACTAACTTCCCTCAATGTCCTAGGGAATATCCTGTCAGGACCTGGAGACTTATCCACCTTTATATTTTTTCAAAAGTGTCAGTACTTCCTCCTCTTTGAATCTCATAGTTTCCATAGCTACTCTACTTTTTTCCCTTACCTCACAGAGTTCAATATCCTTCTCCTTGGTGAATACCGAAGAAAAGAAATTGTTCAATATCTCCCCCATCTCTTTTGGCTCTGCAGATAGCTGTCCATTCTGGTTCTCTAATGGTCCAATTTTATCCCTCGTTATCCTTTTGCTATTAATATAGCTGTAGAAACCCTTTGGGTTTACCTTCACCTTTCTTGCCAAAGCAACCTCTTATCTTCTTTTAGCCTTCCTAATTTCATTCTTAAGATTATTTTTACATTCTTTATACTCCTCTAGCACCTCATTTACTCCATGCCTCCTATAATTATTGTAGATATCTCTCTTTTTTTCGAAACAAGTGTCTAATTTCCCTTGAAAACCATGGCTCTTTCCAATTTTTACTATTTCCTTTCAACCTAACAGGGACATAAAGATTCTGTACTCTTACAATTTCCCCTTTAAATGTCCTCCATTTCTCTTCTACATCCTTCCCATGAAACAAAGTGTCCCAATTCACTCCTTTAAAATCCTCACGCATTCCCTCAAAGTTAGCCTTTCTCCAATCAAAAATCTCCACTCTAGGTCCTGTTCTGACTCGCTCCATAATTATATTGAAACTAATGGTATTGTGATCACTGGTCCCGAAGTGCTCACCAACGCATACCTCCGTCACCTGTCCTGCCTCATTTCCTAACAGGAGGTCCAGCAATGCCCCTTCTCTGGTCGGTACCTCTATGTACTGCTGCAAAAAACTATCCTGCACACATTTTACAAACTCCAAACCATCCAGCCCATTTACAGAATGTGTTTCCCAGTCTATTTTGGGGAAATTGAAATCTCCCACAATCACTACCTTGCGCTTACTACTAATATCTGCTATCTCCTTACATATTTGCTCTTCCAATTCTCGCTCCCCATTTGGCGGTCTATAGTACACCCCTAAAAGTGTTGCTACACCGTTCCCACTTCTCAGTTCCACCCAAATAGCCTCCCTAGACGAACCCTCTAATCTATCCTGCCAAAGCACTGCCGTAATATCCTCTCTGACAAGCAATGCAACACCTCCACCTCTGGTCCCTCCAATTCTATCACCCCGGAAGCAACGAAATCCTGGAATATTTAGTTTCCAATCACAGCCCTCCTGCAACCATGTTTCACTGATTGCCACAACATCATATTTCCAGGTGTCAATCCAGGCTCTAAGTTCATCCACCTTACTTACAATTTCTTGTTCCTTGTTCCTTGTTTTCCCGGGGACCCCTACTTCGGTCCCCCCATTCACCTCTTCCTCGTCCTCCAATACTACCGCTTCCCCTTCCCCGGTCTCCATGAGCACCTGGCTTTCTATCACCTTCAATTCCCCCCTTCTGTACTACTTGCTGTACTGCTTGCAACATCATTTTTGCCTTTCCCTTCTGTTTCACCTCATCCCGTCTTACATATACCTTTTGAGCCCCTGTTAACAACTGATTCAATGGTTTTTCATTCCAACCTTCCAATTTTTCCAATTTCTTTCTAATATCCGGCCATGATTTTGTTACAAAATTAACCTTCAACAACTGCTGACCTGCGGTCGTATCAGGGTCTATCCCCAAATACTGCTGGACATTTTTCCTTAACCTTTGTAAAAACGCTGTCGGAAGTTCGTCCTTGTTCTGCTGATTTTCAAAAGCCCGTTCGAAATTCTGTCCCCTGGGAACGGCTTCTCTAATTCCCTTGAGTATTATCTCCCTGAGATCTCTCACACTTCTTCCCCTGTTTGGTTATTCCAAGTCGGCGCATCAGCCGGCAACCCCTTCTCCTGCCTGTCTGACCATCTGTCTTTCTTCTGAAGTAAACAAACTTCCCCTTATTGACATCATTGAATGCCAACTCCTTTTTTTTCCTGGGCCCCATTAAGTTATTACCCTTCTCCAACCAGAATGTTTATCTAAATTAACCATAAAAGCTGCTTGTTGTTCAGCAATTAACTTATTTCTAATTTTGTTCAAACCATTCCTCCTACAATTCCCAAATTCCAATTCCTAGTTTAAATACATACGACTAACAATTTTCCAAATTAACTTTACTGAAAAGAAATCTATAGAAGCCAAGCAACCTACATTTTCCAACTTCCCCTTTTTAAGTTGCGATGATACAAAGCATTGTCCGTTACCTTACAATAACCTCCCCCATTGCTTACAATTCCTTAAAGGAACACACACACATACCACCCTTACAACATGTGGCCCACAGCAAACAAACCTATCACATATACAAACTTCCTCATTCATACAAAACCGGTTTTTTACACACACATAACATTAGTTCCATTCTTACTTCAATGAGATTGTTTGAAACAACTCAATATTTTTCATAAAAACATTTTTGGCCCTAGGAACTGATCTATTTGTTCAGCCAGTCCCAAGGGGTCTTCCAATAAACTTTTCATCTCCTTTTTAAAGTTCCTCACCCCCATACTGGTGAGAGGCACATAGTTTCCTTACTCTTACCCCGGGTGTTCCCTTCACCCCATCCAACATTCGCCCCAACGGACTATCGGGTGGAATGTTAGGCTCCATATCAGTATGAGCCTCATCCCGGTTCCACGGACCCTTACTTCTCCCGTTCCGGTTTCCCATTACCTTGTCGGACTATTCCCGTCCGACAAACCCCGGTCGCCCAGGTAATACTTAATAGTCGTTTTTCTTACCTGGGTCCTGTGCACAAGAATCACTCGACCGTCCCGTACGTATTTACCTTGCACCCCCTCTTGCTTCCCGAGTCTTTTCCAGCGGATATCACTCGCTCAAACTGCTGATGGCAAGCAAGTAGATCAGAGACTGCTGAAATCAGCAGGGTGCACCTTCCCCTCCTTCCTTGCCTCCACCAAGCAGCCGGAGTGGCGATCGCGGACGAGCCCCCAATTTGTGAGATACCCTTTATGCTCACAATTAATACTCAAAGACTAAATCCTGGAAGGAAGAGATGTCTTTATTGTACGAGTCTGCAGACCGGGTGCCTCTCCAACTCGAGACACACCGAAGCCAGAGATATCATCCCCCTTTATACACAAAATCTTACATTCAATCACCCCTCCGGACACTTCTCCAATCAGGGTCGGAGGTGCACAATCTGTAGGTACATCCCACCGTACATCCCCTTGCACCTTCCATATCATACATTGCATGTTCAAACATGTTCATGGTAATGAGCAATTTCTTGACCAGGGGTGTGTTGTAATATTCATTTATTCTATTAAGCATGCTCAGCTGCTCATGACCTGGCCCAGTTTTACTCACCTCCTAGTGAACCCTCTCAGTTTTCCTATATCAGTACTAAAGCTAAGCTATAGTGACATGGGTCCCATCCATCACTCCTTTCCACTGATAGGGATCTCTCTACATCACTCCCTTCTCTAGCTAAACAATGCATCTCTTCTTACTCAAGGATGGGTCTGGCAACCTTCAGACACTGCTGTGTCAGAATCCTCTCTCCAGCCCCTCTCTGTTTGAATTATCTTTAAAACTCATTTCTTTAATAGGGTTTAATCACTTTATCCCTCACACACACACACACACACATCAGTAAACAGATAAACTGCAATAGGCTGTTATAGTTCAGAGTTTTGGATGAGTTGTGTTTAATAGCCTGATGGAAGTGGGGAAGAAGCTGTTTCCGGGCCTTTCACTGTTTGGGTGAAGTTTCAATGAGGTTCCCCCTCATTCTTGTAAACTCCATCGAGTACAGACCCAGCGCCGACAAACGCTCATCGTACGTTTATTAACCCACTCATTGCTGGGATAGTTCTTGTAAACCTCCTCTGGACCCTCTCCAGAGCCGGCACATCCTTCCTCAACCACGGGGCCCAAAACTGCTCACAATACTCCAAATGTGGCCTGACCAGGGCCTTGTGGAGCCGCAGTTACAGCCCTGTTTTTGTATACAAGCCGTCTCGAAGTAACTGCTGGCAATATAAGGTGCTGTTCCTCCAATTTGTGCTGGGCCTCACTCTGACAGTGGAGGAGGCCCAGAACAGAAAGGTCAGTGTGAAATAAATAGTCCAATTTGACTTTAAATACTAAATAATTCTTCTTTTCTGATCATTTTCAGCAAAGTCCAGAAGGGCCACAAATGACAGGTTAGTGATCATTATATTTTAACAAAGACCCTCATTATAATATCACTTAAGTTTAGAGATACAGCGCGGAAACAGGCCCCTCGTTTGGCCCACCGAGTCCGTGCCGACCAGCGATCGCCCGTTCACACACTAGTTTAGTTTTGAGATGCAGCGTGGAAACAGGACAGGTACAAAGTGCTGGAGTAACTCGGCGGGTCAGGCAGCATCTGTGGAGAGAAGGAATGGGCGACGTTTAGGTTCGAGACCCTTCTTCAACCTATGTCAGGGGAGAGAGGAACGAGATATCGGTGATGTGGAGAAATTCAGATTGAGGCCCAGCGCATATTGGAGGAGCAGCACCTCATATTTCGCTTGGGCAGCTCACACCCCCGAGGTATGGACATTGACTTCTCTAACTTCAAGTAGCCCTTGCTTTCTCTCTCTCTCTCCATCCCCTCCCCCACCTGAGTTATAATTTCACAGCCATCCTAAGTTTCGTCTCTTCATTATGAAGCAGAATTCGACCCATCAAGTCTAATCCGCCATTCAATCCAGGCTGCTCTATCTCTCCCTCCTAACCCCATTCTCCTGCCTTCTCCCCATGACCCCTGACACCCGCACTAATCAACAATCTATCTATCTCTGCCTTAAATATATCCACTGACTTGTGGCCTCCACCGCCATCTGTGGCAATGAGTCCCACAGATTCACCACCGTCTGGCTAAAGAAATTCCTCCTCATCTCCTTCCTCAATGAACGTCCTTTAATTCTGAGGCTGTGCCCTCTGGCCCTAGACTCTCCCACTAGTGGAAACATCCTCTCCACATCCACTCTATCCAGGCCTTTCACTATTTGGTGAAGTTTCAATGAGGTCCCCCCCCCTCGTTTTTCTAAACTCCATCGAGTACAGGCCCAGTGCTGATAAATGCTCATCATACGTTAACCCACTCATTCCTGGGATGGTTCTTGTAAACCTCTTCTGGACCCTCTCCAGAGCCGGCACATCCTTCCTCAGATACGGGGCCCAAAACTGCTCACAATATTCAAAATGTGGCCTGGTCTTATATTGACTAGAATTTAGAAGGATGAGAGGGTATCTTATTGAAACATATAAGATTATTAAGGGTTAGATGTGGTTAGACCTGCTAGAGGCAGGAAACATATTCCCGATGTTGGGGAAGTCCAAAACCAGGGGCCACAGTTTAAGAATAAGGAGTCGGCCATTTAGGACTGTGATGAGGAGAAACTTTTCCACCCAGAGAGTTGTGAATCTGTGGCCATTTGGGACTGAGATGAGGAGAAATGTTTCCACCCAGAGAGTTGTGAATCTGGCCATTTAGGACTGAGATGAGGAAAAACTTTTCCATACAGAGAGTTGGGAAGTTTATTGTCATGTGTCCCAGATATACACACACACATGAATAAGCAGATAAAGTGCAATGGGCTATTAATGTTCAGAGTTTTGTCCGAGCCAAGTTTAATAGCCTGATGGATGTGGGGAAGCAGCCATTCCTGAACCTGGATGTTAGAACACGCCCGGGTATGCCATCAGGTCCAGGCGCTTTTCGAGGGTTCACCCCTCCGAAGGATCTTCTGACTTTGGCCTCTGTGACTCAGATTCAGATTCCTTTATTGTCATTCAGACCTTTCGGTCTGAACGAAATTTGTTACCTTGCAGTCATAACATGTAATAAATTAAAACAAAACACACAATAAACACATAATTTAACATCCACCACAGTGAGCCCACCGAGCACCTCCTCACTGTGGTGGAAGGCAAAAGTCTTAAAGTCTTTGTCATTTTCCCCTACTTGTTCCCCCTCTGTACTGAGGCAATCCAGGCCTTCGATGTCATCGTCCACCAGGCCCGCGGCCGAGCCTCCGAAGCCAGGCCGCCACCGCCGCCGCCGCCGCCGCCGGCGGAACACCACCACAGCCCCCAGCCAGGATCGACCACGGGAACGCTGGAGCCGCCGGTGCGCCGCAGCCGGGCCGCTGCTGGAACACCCGCTGGAGAGCCGCCGGAGCGCCAATGCCGGGCCGCTGCTGGAACACCCGCCGGAGCCGCCGGAGCCGCCGGAGCGCCAATGCCGGGCCGCTGCTGGAACACCCGCCGGAGCCGCCGGAGCGCCGAAGCCGGGCCGCCGCTGGAACACCCGCTGGAGAGCCGCTGGAGAGCCGCCGGAGCCGCCGGAGCGCCGGAGCCGGGCCGCTGCTGGAACACCCGCTGGAGAGCCGCCGGAGCGCCAATGCCGGGCCGCTGCTGGAACACCCGCCGGAGCCGCCGGAGCGCCAATGCCGGGCCGCTGCTGGAACACCCGCTGGAGCAACTGCTGGAGCGCCGAAGCCCCGAAGCCCCGAAGCCGGGCCGCCGCCGCCGCTGGAACACTGGAGCTCTGAACGCTCGCCACAGCTCCGAGGCCACCAGCTCCGCCATTAGGCCTCAGCACAGACGGAGACGGTGACGGGGGACACGACAAGAAAAGGTCGCATCCCCCCGAAGGGAGAGACTAAAACCTTGTTTCTCCCACCCTCCCCCCCCCCCCCCCACACAAACACAGCCTAATAAACCAAAATTCTAACTAAAAACAGACACAAAAGGACGAAAAAAAGAAAAAAACAGACGGACTGCAGGTGAGCCGCAGCTGCCACGCAGCGCCGCCACTTCCGGATGTGACCGAAATACCATCACAGCGAATGGGGGCTTGGGAAGGCACATCAGTGTTCTCCCTATCAACGCGCGTGTAAAATGTATTGAGCTTGTCAGGGAGTGATGCTTCGCTGACATTTGAGCTGCCTCCTGATTTTTCCTTGTAGGAGGTGATTGTATTCACGCCCCGCCACAGTTGCCGAACATCCCTCATCCTCCAGCTTGGAGCAGAAGTCCCCTTTGGCCTTTTTTGATGGCCTTACCAAGGTCGTATCTGTACTTCTTGTAGACCTCTGCATCACCAACATGAATGCCCGGGATCTGGTCTTCAGAAGAATGCGGATCTCATGGTTCATCCAAGTCTTCTGGTTAGGAAACACTTAGAAGGTTTTTGTCGGGATGCAGTCCTCCACACATTTCTTTATGAAGTCTGTAACGACTGTGGCGTACTTATTCAGATCCGTTGCCGAGTCCCTGAACATTGTCCAGTCTACAGACTCCACACAGAGAGAGAGGGAGCGACACAGAGAGAGAGAGAGAGAGAGAGAGAAAGAGAGAGAGAGAGAGAGAGAGAGAGAGAGCGCAAAAAAGAGAGAGAGAGAGAGCAAAAGAGAGAGAGAGAGAGAGAGAGAGAGAGAGAGAGAGTGAAAAGCAGAGACAGTGAGAGACAGATATATATCGAGTTTGGACAGAGGTTGGCCGATTAATCTACAACCCTGAACGTCTTTGACATGTTGGAGGAAACCGGAGCACCCACGCAGGTCAAGGAGAGAATGTACAAACTCCACACAGACAGCACCCGTAGTCATGACCGAGCCCGGGTCTCTGGCGGTGAGGCAGCAACTGTACCGCTGCGCCACTGTGCCGCGCAAAGTTATATAATGGTTCCCTCCGACATAAATGCACCCAATATGTGCTAGTAATGTCCTGTTTGCCAGCTTGTTGACCCTCTGTGTTCCTCTCCTGCAGGGTTTAGGAGGCGTTGCTGTGGACGGAGAGACGGGTGAGCCCCCCCCCCCATCTTCTCGGTGTCCGGGCAGAGCTTCAAGGGGCTGAGCTTCAATGGAGGACCACATGACGGGGCACAACAAGGAGAAGCGTTATGAGTGCGATGTGTGTGGCAAGGACTGGCAGTGCCGGAGCAAGCTGGAGAGCCACCGGCGGGTGCACACGGGCGAGAAGCCCTATGGCTGCTCCACCTGCGGCAAGAGCTTTACCCGGATGTCGGGGCTGCGGCTGCACCAGCGCACCCACACCAGCGAGCGGCCCTACACCTGCTCCCTGTGCGGCAAGGGCTTCATCTGCTCCAGCGACCTGCTGAAGCACCAGCGAACCCACACCGGCGAGCAGCCCTACACCTGCGCACACTGCGGCAAGGGCTTCACCCAGTCCAGCCACCTGCTGCAGCACCAGCGCTCCCACACTGGGGAGCGGCCCTACACTTGTGCTCACTGCAGCAAGGGCTTCACCCATTCTGGCAACCTGCGGAAGCACCAGCGCTCCCACACCGGGGAGCGGCCCTACACCTGCGCCCAGTGCGGCAAGGGCTTCACCCAATCTGGCAACCTGCGGTTGCACCAGTGCACCCACACCGGCGAGCGCCCCTACTCCTGCGCCCAGTGCGGCAAGGGTTTCACCCATTCCGGTAACCTGCTGCAGCACCAGCGCACCCACACCGGGGAGTGGCCCTACACCTGCGCTCACTGCGGCAAGGGCTTCACCCAGTCCGGCCACCTGCTGAATCACCAGCGCACTAACGCCGGTGAGAGTCCCTACACCTGTGCCCAGTGCGGCAAGGGCTTCACCTGCTCCACCTATCTGCTGTCCCACCAGCGGGTGCACACCTGCGACCGTCGCTTCCCCATCCCAGTGTCAGGAGAGCGCTTTCCCATGGCCTCCCACGCCCTGTCTCACCAGCGCGTGCACACCAGTGGCCAGCCCTACGACTGCCCGTACTGTGGTGAGGATTTTGACATCTCGCGAGGGTTGCGGCAGCACCGGCGGACCCATGCTGGCGAGCAGCTGCTCCCACTGTGACAAGGGCATGGGGGCTGCGGGAGCACCAGTGGATACACACCAGAGAGAGACCCTTTATGTGCTGAGGGTCGCAAGAGTTTCACCTACATGTCCAGCCTGTGGCAGCACCGGCGTACCCACAGCAGGGAACTTCCCTTCCCCTGCCCGTCCTGTGGTAAGGGCTTCACCCGCCTTGACCACCTGCTGGAGCACCGGCGAAACCACACCGACCAGCACCCCTTCACCTGCCCGCTCTGTGGCAAGGCCTTTGCCCGCTCCTCCAACCTGCTGGCACACCGCCACGTGGATAGGCGCTGTTTAGGTAAACATAAAATACTGGAAGGAATGGGTAATGTTTCGGGTCGTTTCTTCAGTCACCCATTCTTTCTCACCAGAGATGCTGCCTGAGTTACTCCAGCATTTTGTGTCCTTTTTTCTAATCCAGCATCTGCATTTCCTTGTTATTAAACCATTCTGGTTAACCATCACTGCACCTTCCCCAAAGCCTCCACTCCTGTAATGGAGTAACCAGAACAGTATGCAATACTCCAAATGCTACCCGACCAATGTCCCTTAAAGCTGCACATCTACATTCCTCTCACTCCTCCCTCCCCATACTCTCCCCTCTCCCTCCATTCTCCCCCTCCCCCCCGAACACAAATTCTCTCCACTCCACCCTCTCGTGAACCCCCTCCTGCAGGGACGACCATGGCTGACAAGGGACGTCAGGGACATAAAAATTAAAGCTTAGAAGTACAACGTAGCAAAGTTGAGCGGGAAGCAAGTGGATTGGGTTCTCTTTGTAGATCTCGCAACGCCCGTCTGGCAAATTGATTAAAAGATTGCTGTGGTTTACCTTTAACAATTGTGTTGCTGTCTGCTTTCTTTAAGAGACGAACTTTGACAACTGTGTTCTTTGGATTTCTTCAGAATTCATGTTGTACTATCAATAATGAAAGGAAATGCCAACCATCCAGAAATGATAAGAAATTATTCTCGCCTCCATGCATATCTAGCCATAGGGCAATCGGACACCGCCCCACAACTTCAAAGATAGTTCCTGCACTTGGCAATATCGTTTCGTGTTTGGCGGCTGAAATGCGGCGGCGGAGCTACAGACAGCCCAACACCCAGGTGAATCACCCCTTTGTGGGGGTCCGGGGGTGGATCACCCTATGTGGGGGAAAGATGTGGGGGGTGAATCACTCGGTGTGGGGGTTGGGGTCCGGAGGTTGAATCACCCCATGTGGGGGTCCGTGGCGGTGAAAACACTCCATTGTGGAGGTCCAGGGGGTGAATCACCCCATGTGGTGGTCCGGGGGGGGGGGGGTGATCATCCCGGTGTGTGGGTCTGGGGGGGTGAATCATCCCGGTGTGTGGGTCGGGGAGGGTGAATCATCCCGGAGTGTGGGTCGGGGGGGTGAATTATCCCGGTGTGTGGTTCTGGGGGGGGGGCGTGAATCATCCCGGTGTGTGGGTCGGGGGGATAAATCATCCCGATGTGTGGGTCGGGGGGGTGAATCATCCCGGTGTGTGGGTCTGGGGGGTGAATCATCCCGGTGTGTGGGTCGGGGTGGGGGTGAATAACCCCGGTGTGTGGGTCGGGGGGGGGGTGAATCACCCTGGTAGGGGGTCGTGGTGCCGGAGCAGCCCGGTCAGTCTCGCTGGGTGGTTGGAGAGACCAGACTGTCCCCAACTGTGCTGCTGCTGACGGGGACGTTGCTGGGTTTTCGTCCCTGTGTGTGCGCTGCCTGGAGCCGTGTGTGTGTGCACGCTGCCAACCCACAGCCCATGACAGTGCGGAGCAGGCACGTGCCATGAGTAATTACTCAGGGTGGGCACTCCGTCAGCTAAAAAAAAATTTAAACCACGCATGCGCATATTGTTTGCTCAGTTCAATAAATAAATAAATAAAAACAGTGACATTTCAATTTGTCCAAGGCTTCCTAGTCCTAGACCAATTGGGGGAACAGTTCCTTTCACAGCGCGTGGAGAGTCTGTGCCAGGAGTAAAGTTGCTGGGAGGGCAGGAGTGTTGAGAAGGAGGGTGTCGGGGATAATGCCAGCAACTTACTCACTCACCGCTGCCGCAGCTCTCCGGGCGCGAAGCCCCCGCACTGTAGCTGGGGATAAAAGCAGCTCGGGAAGTTGCGAGCGGCCGCCGGGAGCTGATTGCAGAACTGCTCGCCATTTGAGCGCCTTCTGCCGGCCCTCTCACCTTTGGCAGTGCTCTCCGTCGGAACATCTATCACCTGCCGTTCGCTGACTTCGCTCATGTCAGCGGCTTCCTGCAAATTCTTAAATTCCCACAGCCGAGTAACATCAATTGCGCTGTCGGAATTTAAGGACATGAGTGAGGCCAGCGAACGGCAGGAGAGTGGTTTGTAGACGGAGAGCTGCCAGAGGTGAGTGGGGACCGGCAGAAGGTGGCGGCTGGTTCCGCTGCCCTCCCCGCAACTACCCAAACACTGTGAAAGGAGCTCTCCCCCCACCCACACACCCCGGGAAATACAGTATTTGAAAATATAAACACAAAATTTACTTATCACATTATTGGTACACGTGCTCCATTCTTCTCTCTTTGTTACCTAACATACACTTAAAATATTGCCAAACCATATTTGAAAACCCCGCCAAGAAACTTGCTCTGCGCATGCGCAGTAGACCGATGCACATGCGCAGTGCTGCAACGGCAGAATTTCTGCTGCCTTCAGCCCCAATTGTCATTGACGGCTTCAGGCAGCGCTGACGGCACGTGGGTTGCACAGAGCTTCCCGTGTTACAAGCGCTGCGGATGAAAGACATGGAGAGTTATGCCTACCTAAGAGATCCGTCCCCTACATAGGCATAATTCTCCCATGCCTTTATTATTTATATTTAGTTATTACTATGTTATAATTTTAGTCAGGGTAGGCAGTGCCTACCTTGCCTACCCTGATGGCACCTGCCTGGTGCGGAGGTAGCCAGCTGATCACCCGTGGCCGTTCCGCCGACCTTCACCAACTCACCGAAACCGCCGACCCTCGCTGCCTCGCCGGAGCTGCCGACCCTCGCTGCCTTCACGTTCATCCACTGACCGGCTCTTCCGACACTTCGCCCGCGTGCCATTCCACTCCCCGTGGGCCTCGACAAGCGACTCTGCCGGCCCTGGCCACTCCACCGCCCACCAGTGGGCCGCAGCCGTCGCCTTACCAGAGTCCTAGGCTCAGCCACGGGCCTGGAGTCTCCACGCTGCAGACTCTCACACCATGTGGTCTAATGCTCACCCTCCTCCCACAGGGAAGCTCAATAGACAATAGGTGCAGCAGTAGGCTATTCGGCCCTTGGAGCTAGCACCGCCATTCAATTTGAGCATGGCGGATCATCCAGTCAGTACCCTTCTCACCAGGGGTGCCGTACCATGGCTGCCCCACCGGCAGACTTCGTTTTTTCAGCTTTTAAAAAATTTTCAGTGTTTGTTAAAAGTTTGTTTTAATGTTCTTCTTGGTTTCTTGGTCCTCCAAAATATTCCAAACTAAATTTTAACTGGAGGTGGTGGAGCGAGGACTTAAGCCAGAAAGGGTTTTTTGGGAAGAAAGAGCTACCTTAAATGTAGTTGCATCTGGTTGAGTAACTATAGTAGGGTGGAGATTATTCCATGCTTTAATTGTGTTGGGGAAGAACGAATTGCTGTACACATCTGTCTTGGTAGCTGGAATCACAAATTGGATCGAATGCCCTCGTCTGCTCCTAATTGGTTTGGTTTTGGTGTTGGACATGTAATCTATGTCGAGCTGACCATTTAACATTTTGTGAAAACGGGTGAGCTTCACGTCTGACTTGGTGAGGGTTCCACCCCAGTGAATTCAGAAGTTTGGTAACACTCACATCTCTCCCATAAGTGTTAGTAACAAATCGAGCTGCCTGTCTATGGACATGTTCGATGGAAGAAGTGTTTTTATTTGTGTATAGGTCCCATGCTGCAACTGCGTAGTCCAAATGAGGTCTAACGAGGGTGAAGTATAGCTTCTCCTTGACAGAAGTTGAACAATGATGAAAGTTGCATCTCAGAAAATTTAGGACACGTTGCTTTGACCGTTGCATGATGAGTCTGACCATTCCAACGCAGATCATTTTGCAATTTGATGCCAAGATACTTGGTTTGTTCGGATTCTTCAAGGGTGGCACCAAGTATATTGTAAGATGTTTTGCCTGGATTCCTCTTTCTGGTGACATGCATTGTTTCACATTTGGACGGGTTGAACTGCATGCCCCATTGTTGTGACCACTCAACCATCGTATGGAGATCCTTTTGGAGAGAATCTTCATCATCAGCTGACTTAATTGGACAGTACAGCAAACAATCATCAGCGAATAGTCTGGTCATGCTTGCGACTTTTTCATGGATGTCATTTATGTAAAGCAAAAACAGATGTGGGCCAAGTACTGTGCCCTGAGGTGTACCACTTAACACTGGATGCCAATTGGAGCTCTTTCCGTTCACACACACACACACGCTGAAGACGTTTTGTCAGGAAACTGGAAATCCATCATTTCATGTCGGAACGAATACAATAGAAGTCAAGCTTTGAAAGCAGCCTCTGGTGTGGGATGACATCAAATGCTTTAGAAAAGTCCAGCACTACTAAATCCGTGATGACGTTACTATCAAGGTGCTTGGCCAGGTCATTTGTCGTCAGGATAAGCTGAGACTCACATGATCTGTGCCTCCTAAATGCATGTTGGTTGTCAGCAAGAATGTTATGTTTGCTCACGTGTCACATCAGATTACTATCAATTAAATGCTCCAGCAATTTGCAGCAAGTACTTATTAATGAAACAGGACGATAATTCGCTGGGTTGGTGGTTGAACCCTTCTTAAAGAGAGGAGTGATGTTAGCCCTCCTACAATCCAGCGGAACATCACCTGAGTCAAGCGATTGTTGGAAAATGAACTGCAAAACTGGAGCCAGTTCTTCGGCCGCGATCTTGATGGCTTGATTCTGTATCAGATCTGGTCCAATTGCTTTTGTGGTATTGATGTGGAGCAATAACTTCTTGACACCTTCAACCCCAATTTTAATAGCAGGCATATCAGCATACAGGCTGGGCGGTAGAACTGGAAATTGTGAAGGCTCCATATCATCCCGGTTTGTCTTATGTGTGGAAGGGGGATCGGGATAATTTTTCTTTCAGGTTCTTACCTTTCCAGAGATGCAATTGATTTTCACATCACATTCTCCGGGCGCTCTGTGGCCTTCCATCGATGGAGTTGGAGGCCTCCTCGGACTGCCATGAGCCCCACCGCAGGGCGTGGACCTTACATCGAAGCTGAATCCTTGCCTGGGATCGCTCCAACTGCGGCCACCGCGGACTTACCATCAAGAGCTCGCAGTCTTGGGAGAAGCCGAGTCGGGAGCTCCTACATCACAGAAGGTTCGAGCAGCCCCAACGTGAGGTTCGATCGTCCAGCGTGGGGGAGTTGACATCACCCCGATGCGGGAGCTTGATCGCCTCGACGTGGAGGGCCAAAACGCCGCTGGCTACGGGAGTCAAGAACGTCCCGTCAACGGAGGGCTCGAGGCCCCCGACCGCGGAAGAACATAGGGAAGAGAATTGAACTTTATTTTGCATTCCATCACAGTGGGGAATGTGTCGGAATCAGTGTGGTGGATGTTCATGTGAAAATGTGTTTTGGGTGATCTGTTACTTTTTATTTATAGGACTGACTTGGCAAATTAAATTCCTTGTATGTTGCAAAACATACTTGGCAAATAAAGTTCCATTCTGATTCTGATTCGTTCTTGCCTTCTCCCCATACCCCCTGACTCCGCTATCTTTAAGAGCCCTATCTAGCTCTCTCTTGAAAGCATCCAGAGAACCGGCCTCCACCGACCTCTGAGGCAAAGAATTCCACAGACTGACAACTCTGTGTGAAAAAGTGTTTCCTCATCTCCGTTCTTAAACTGTGGCCCCTGGTTCTTGATTCCCCAACATCGGGAACATGTTTCCTGCCTCTAGCGTGTCAAATCCTTCATAATCATATATGTTCAGGGCACTCACGTAACATTTTTTCTCTGTTGCCAGCCGGGCAATTTCGGCAGCTTTTAAGTTGTCAAATGACAGTTTAGGTGATCATTTAAGACAGCTTGCATGACCCGTGCGATAATGTGCTGAGATGAAGTGCGTAGTTACCAGTCGGAATTATGCTCAATGAAACATTCAGCATATTATTTCTGCTTCAAATAGAGTCACAAACTAAACATATACATCAATCAAGACATGATATATACCACAATGACAGTCAGCAAAATTATAATACAGTATCTCATCTCTTTTTACACATTGCAATGAATGCAATTTCAATTATTTCCTTCCTCTTCCAAACACAATTGTGGTTGGATTATTCAGTGTATGATCAACCTGTGTCAATAAATCCTGGCCCATGATAACATATATGCTTAACCATGCACTCTACAGATTGATGTAAGCATGTTTTCTGTGAAGGACCAAAAATTATCATGACATGGCCATAGACAGCATGGGTCTTTTCCTCTTCAATCTTCAATCATCAATCTCCGTTGTGCCCAGTCACAGCAAGGTAAGTTGATAAAGAATTGACACCTTTGAAGGTAGACACTGTAACAACATCAAGAGGGGAAAAATAGATAGATAATATATCCCTTCTGCTCTAGGATTTTGTAATTTAAAATAAATAAAGAGAATGAAAGTGTACTTTGATTTTCTTTCTCTTGTAACGTACTTGTTACTGTATTATTATTATTATTACCTGACCAGACCTACACCGTACTTTTGAATGTACATGGTTCCTCTTTTATTCTGTGCCCTCTCATAGGTAGATACCCTCTCATCCTTCTAAATTCCATAGTATACAAGCCCAGCTGCTCCATTCCCTCAGCATATGACAGTCCCACCATTCTGGGAATCCTGACGTTGTACTCCCTAAGTAGCAAGAATGTCCTTCCTCAAATTTGGAGATTGAAACTTCGCACAATACTACAGGTGTGGTCACGCTAGGGCCCTGTACACCTGCAGAAGGACCTCTTTGCTCCTATACTCAACTCCTCTTGTCATGAAGGCCAACATGCCGTTCGCTTTCTTTACTGCCTGCTGTACCTGCATGCTTACTTACTGATGAACAAGGACCCGCAGATTCCGTTGTACTCCCCTTTTCCAAATTCGACACCATTTAGATAATAATCTGCCTTATTGTTTTTGCTCACATTAACCTTACATTTACCCACATTAAACTGCATCTGCCATGCATCACCCGACCTGTCCAACTCACCCTGCATCCTCATAGCATCCTCCTTACAGTTAACACTGTCACCCAGCTTTGTGTCATCTGCAAATTTGCTAATGTTACTTGTAAACCCTTCATCTAAATCATTAATGTATATTGTAAATAGCCGCGGTCCCAGCACCGAGCCTTGCGGTACCCCACTGGTCACTGCCTGCCATTCTGAAAGTGACCCGTTAATCCCGACTGTTTCCTGTCTGCCAACCAATTTTCTATGCATGTCAGCACTCTACCCCCAATAGCATGTGCCCTGATTTTGCCCACTAATCTCCTACGTGGGACCTTATCACTTCCCCTTCCCCCTTGAACCAGCTGACCGCAACTACTCCCCGCCCACACCATCAGTTTGAAGAAGGGTCTTGACCCGAATCGTCACCTATTCCTTCTCTCCATACATGCTGCTTCACCCGCTGAGTTATTCCAGCATGGGGGAGGGGGGGAGAGATGCAAGGAGGGGGCGGGACCTGGTCCTTTGTGGCGTCAGCCCAGGCAGGCGGGATATGGTCCCATTGGCCGCTCCTAGATCCCTCTGCTGATCCTGAAACGTCACCCATTCCTTCTCTCCAGAGATGCTGCCCATCCCGCCCAGTTACTCCAGCACGTTGTGTCTGTCTTCGGTTTAAACCAGCATCTGCAGTCCCTTCCTCCACGTGTTGATCCTTCTGAACCTTCTGAATTTGTAGACAGCGTGACAGTACTCTGCATATCGATAACTTGGATGTGTTGTGCACACTAACGTGCTGTTAGTGCCCCCTTAAAACTGTCTAGTGAAGATGATTTGATTATATTGTTGTCTAGTTTATTCTATTCCCTTTAAGGTTCCTACAAAGAATGAGTTCTTATAAATATCTGATCTGGCGAATGGGTTTTCTATTTGCACATCATTTCTCTTTCTTGTTCTCCTTTCTGTTGAGTATGTTATGCATCTATCTGCAGTTATGCCCACGATCCCCTTTTGAATCTTGTACAACATGGCTGGTCTGTTCCTTGCCCTTCTTGTTTCCAACGTTTCCCACTCCAGGTCGGACAGCGCTGGGTGGCACTGCTACCTCTATTGTAGTTCCCGATGCAAGAGCATACTGCTTTCATCTGTACCCCTTGATTGTTGATGTGACCAGTTTTCTGTGGGTCCCAGGCGCATGAAGCGTATTCCACTGGTGGGCGAAGGGTTAGAAACTAAGACGCTTGGACAGGGGTGTGGACATGACAGGTTTAGAGGGACGAATGGACCACAAGTGTGTGGGCCATTGGTACCTTCTCAAGATGGTGTTATGAACGGCGAGACCCTAACAAGATGGCCGTCATCAACCCCTCACCAAGATGGCCGCCGTCAACCAGCGCCACTGATGTTTTTATCAACGGGTCGATGTTTGAAAGGGTCAAGAGCTTCAAATTCCTGGGTGTGCACATCTCTGAAAATCTTTCCTGGTTCAAGAACACTGATGCAGTTATTAAGAAAGCACGTCAGTGCCTCTGCATCCTGAGAAGATTACTGAGAGTCAGTCTGTCAAGGAAGACTCTCTCTAACTTCTACAGGTGCACAGTAGAGAGCATGCTGACCGGTTGCATCGTGGCTTGGTTCGGCAACTTGAGCGCCCTGGAGAAGAAAAGACTACAGAAAGTAGTAAACATTGCCCAGTCCATCATTGGCATTGACCTCCCTTCCATCGAGAAGATCTATCGCCATCGTTTCCTTAAAAAGGCTGTCAGCATGATCAAAGACCCACACCATCCTGGCCACACAGTCATCTCCCCGCTACCTTCAGGTAGAAGGTACAGGAGCCTGAAGACTGCAACGACCAGGTTCAGGAATAGCAACTTCCCCACAGCCATCAGGTTATTAAACTTGGCTCGGACAAAACTCTGAACATTAATAGCCCATTATCTGTTTGAACTTGATAAGTTTATTTATTCTTGTGTGTATATATTTATATAATGGTATATGACACACTGATCTGTTATGTAGTCATGCTTACTATGTTCTGTTGTGCTGAAGCAAAGCAAGAATTTCATTGTCCTATTAGGGACACATGACAATAAACTCACTTGAATTTCTTGAATGTTGACGGCAATCCCTCACCAAGATGGCCGCCATCAACCTCTTATTTAGAAGGCCGCCGTCAATCCCTCACCAAGATGGCCGCCGTCAACCTCTCATATTTAGATTGTATTTAGAAATGCAACACTTGTCCCTTCACCTCCCCCCTCCACTCCTTTCAGGGACCCAAGCAGTCCTTCCAGGTCCGACAGAGGTTCACCTGCACCTCCTCCAACCTCATCTACTGCATCCGCTGCTCCAGATGCCAGATGATCTATATCGGTGAGACCAAGCGGAGGCTTGGCGATCGTTTCGTCGAACACCTCCACTCGGTCCGCAATAACCAACCCGACCTCCCGGTGGCTCAGCACTTCAACTCCCCTCCCATTCCGTATCCGACCTCTCGGTCCTGGGCCTCCTCCACGGCCAGAGTGAGCAACACCGCAAGTTGGAGGAACAGCACCTCATATTCCGCTTGGGGAGTCTGCATCCTTTGGGCTTGAACATTGAATTTTCTCAATTCTGTTAACCCTTGCTGTCTCATCCCCCTCCCACCTCTACCTCAGCCCTCGGGCCCTGGCATTCCCTCTATCTCTATCTCCCTCCCCCACCCTAGTCGCACTAGCTTCTCATTTTCACACCACAAACAGCTTACAATGGCTTGTTCCCTTTACCCCCGATACTTTTTTGCATATCTTTCACTCATTGTTCTTTATCTCTCCACATCACCGTCTATATCTCTCGTTTCCCTGATCAGTCAATCCCTCACCAAGATGGCCGCCGTCTGCCGACCAATCAGCGGCGCCGACCTCACCTGCCCTCACCAAGATGGCCGCTCAAGATGATCTCCCCACATTGACGACCCCGCTCTGCTGCTGATTTATTTACATTATTCACCTCAAGTCCGTCGGCAGCGACGTCACCAACTCTCCGCCGCCATTTTGATGCGGTCGATGGGGAGACTCGGCCCGGGGCGGGCGGGCGGCCATCTTGGTGAGGGATTGACGGCGGCCGTCTAAATATGAGAGTTACACAAAAAGCTGGAGAAACTCAGCGGGTGCAGCAGCATCTAAGGAACGTAGGAGATAGGCGACGTTTCGGGTCGAGACCCTTCTTCAGACTAAATATGAGAGGTTGACGGCGGCCATCTTGGTGAGGGAGTGACGGCGGCCATCTTGGTGAGGGATTGACGGCGGCCGTCTAAATATGAGAGGGAGCACAAAAGGGTTAACAGAATTGAGAAAATTCAATATTCAAGCCCAAAGGATGCAGACTCCCCAAGCGGAATATGAGGTGCTGTTCCTCCAGCTTGCGGTGTTGCTCACTCTGGCCGTGGAGGAGGCCCAGGACCGAGAGGTCGGATACGGAATGGGAGGGGGAGTTGAAGTGCTGAGCCACCGGGAGGTCGGGTTGGTTTTTGCGGACCGAGCGGAGGTGTTCGGCGAAGCGATCGCCAAGCCTCCGCTTGGTGTCACCGATATAGATCATCTGGCATCTGGAGCAGCGGATGCAGTAGATGAGGTTGGAGGAGGTGCAGGTGAACCTCTGTTGGACCTGGAAGGACTGCTTGGGTCCCTGAAAGGAGCGGAGGGGGGAGGTGAAGGGACAAGTGTTGCATTTCTTGCGGTTGCAAGGGAACGTGCCCGGGGAAGGGGTAGAGTGTGTGAGATACCCTTTAAGCTCACAATTAATACTCAAAGACTAAATCCTGGAAGCAAGAGATTTCTTTATTTTACGAGTCTGCAGACCGGGTGCCTCTCCAACTCGAGACACACCGAAGCCAGAGAGATCATCCCCCTTTATACACAAAATCTTACATTTAATCCGCCCTCCGGACCTCTCTCCAATCAGGGTCGGAGGTGCACAATCTGTAGGTACAACCCACCGTACATCCCCTCGCACCTCCCACATCATACATTGCATGTTCAAACATGTTCATGGTAATGAGCAATTTCTTGACCAGGGGTGTTTTGTATATTCATTTATTCTATTAAGCATGCTCAATTGCTCATGACCTGGCCCAGTTTTACTCACCTCCTAGTGAACCCTTTCAGTTTTCCTATATCAGTACTAAAGCTAAGCTATAGTGACAAGGGCCCCATCCATCACTCATTTCCACTGATAGGGATCTCTCTACATCACCCCCTTCACTAGCTATACAAAGCTATCTCTTCTTACTCAAGGCCTCACGGATGGGTCTGGCAATCTTCAGACACTGCTGTCAGAATCCTTTCTCCAGCCCCTCTCTGTTTGAATTCTCTTTAAAACTCCTTTCTTTAATAGGGTTTAACTTTATCCCTCACAATCCTTCCTTTTTCTTTTGCTACGCATACACTGATTAAACCCTCATTTTAAGTTCCTTCAATTCGAACTGACGTAACATCGTCCTAACCTTCTCCTCCTGTAAATCATAAACTTCCCCTGGCCGCATTATCATTATTTTCTGTATTTCCCCTTTCTCTCCCATAGGCATGACTACAGCCTGCATCTGACTTATACTTCTGGTAATAAGTTCCCTAAAACAAGGGATACAACAGGGGATAAAGATCAGTCCAGCCACTGCACATAGAAACACAAGTCCCACCGTTCTCCACCATGTTCCTCCGAGGATAGAATCCCACCATTGGGTTCCCATAATCGAATTCCACTTTTGTATTGGAACATGCGCCAACTTCCGGATCCCTTCTGATATGTCCATCACTGCCTGTCCATTATCATCGATGTTCAAACAGCAATTATAGAGGTTGGATTTCCCGCATACCCCTCCTTCTTCTGCCAGGAGATAATCTAGGGCTAACCTGTTCTGGTATATTGCTGCTCTCATCTGCATCTGCTGCTTTGCCAGCATCTCCAGCGCCCCCGCAGTTTGGTTGGTAATTACCTCCAGTACTGCCTGTAGCCTTATGATCCGGTTTAACATGTATACTGGTGTTCGGTAGCCCCAGGATCCATCCTGTGCCCAAGTGGCTGGTCCGTAGAATGAGATGATTCTTGCTGGTGGCCACTCATCATCTTCCGATTCTCCAATGTCTATTTTCCTCTTTTTTCGATATAGGTCATCAAATACAGGTGTTCCTAACGACCAGCCTTCTTTTGGGTTTAACAGGAATAATCCAGGTAGTACCAGTCCAATGAAACAAGTCCCACTCCAATTCATTGGTAACACCGAGTATGCCTTGTATCCGCATATCCATAACAATCCTTCAGGGGCCGGTCCACTAGAGGCAACCTTGTTCCATATATCTCGCAATACTGGGATCCCCTGATAAGGGTTATTCCCGGTGCAGTTCCATAGTCCGGCTGATTCCACTCCATCAATCTCCATCTGGATAGCGCAGTTTTTCCCATATTTCTTGGTTAGATACCATTTAGGCTCCTCTGGCCACCACACTCGGGACTGATTTGGCCACTAGGTGACGATGCGCTGGCAGGGGCTGCTGCCTACTAGGACGGCATCCTTTGCCCAGGGCCTAGCGATACACTCAGTCCTGACCGGAGCATCTGTCAGGACCCATACCTGGGGATCTCCATCTTGTCCAACTGTCAGGTTCCACCACATCAGTTCCCATATTTCAACAATGGATCCTCTCCACGGCCAGTGTGAATTCATCAGTGGTCCTCCGCAGACCCAACAGTTAGTCACATTCAGGGTCCCAGCTATCCGGGTGGCCAAGTCCACAAACAGGTTTTTTCTCTCCTTCAGGGATTTCGATCTGCTTCTTGATTTCTTCGTACAGTGTCTGGTGCACTTGAGGCTGAGTATGTGGGGGAGGGGGAGGCTTAGTTACTACTACCTTAGTAATCTCTTTCACTACTTCCTCCTTCGTCTTATCTATTGCCCCTTTTATGATCTGAGAAGGGAAAACTAACTGTACACAAACCCATCTCTCTCCCCTTGGGCAGGTAACGGCCCCAAACTTCCCTATATACCCCCTATGGCCTGCCATCAAATACTCCTTTCCCCCATCTTTACAAATGATTCTAGTCTTTCGGTCATGGCATACTTTGTTCACATGGGAATGATAGGTAAATGATCTGGTTATTACCCCTCTGTATTGAATAGGATGATAACATTTATCACAATTATTAATACCTTTTACAACAATTACATACAAAGCAAACAATACCACGACTGCTCCTTTCATACTGTCAGTTATACATTCAATGCTTTTCTTTTTAAAATTACTGTTAGGGGTTTTTACTTCCCGGCTTCACCGTCCACTGTTTCCTCCTCCTCAGGAACGGGTGGATCGACGGGTCCTTTAACCCGGTTCGCGTGGGTCCACCCTTTCTCTTTTTTTCGTATAGCTGTCTCGGTTGTCAGTAATACTAGGTACGGTCCAGTCCACCTGGGCTGGAGTTTCTCCTCCTTCCAATTTTTGACCAGTACCCAATCGCCGGCCTTTACAGCATGTATTGGAAAGTCAAGTGGCGGGCTTTGAGCCAATAATCCTTTCGCTTTTAATTTTGTAAGAGAATGGGACACTGCCAGTAAATAGTTCCTCAAGAATACATCATCTCCCTCAAAGGTTGGTGTGCCTTCCACCTTCCCAAAATAAGGCAATCCAAACAACATTTCATAGGGAGACACCGCGATATCCTTTCGTGGTGCCGTCCGTATTCGCAATAGAGCAATTGATAGACATTTAGTCCAGGATAACCCCGTCTCCTCCATTAATTTAGTTATCTGTATTTTTAGAGTGGCATTCATCCGCTCCACTCTCCCCGAACGCTGGGGGTGCCATGGAGTATGCAGCTTCCAGTTTATTCCCAAGGCGCGACAAATTAATAGGTGCACTTGGAAGCAAAATGTGTTCCTCGATCTGAGTCTATGGATTCAATTACTCCATATCGTGGGATGATTTGTTCCCGCAATATCTTAGTAACTGCCTGGGCAGTGGCATTTATCGTCCGATAAGCCTCTACCCACCTGGTGAAGTGATCCACTATAACTAGAAGATATTTCCACTGCTGTACTTTTGGTAATTCTGTGAAGTCTACCTGTATTCTCTGGAAGGGTCTAATGGCCAATTGTTGTCCTCCCCCTGGGACAGCTCTCATTACCTTCTTATTCACCTTCTGACACACTACACAACCAGACACCGCCTGCTTGGCAAAAGTATAAATGCCTCTACAGGCATAAGTCCGTAGTATCGTGTCGCACAGAGCCTGAGCTCCCCAGTGCGATTGCGAGTGTAGTTGTTTAATCAAATCCCTCGTCAATCCTTTAGTAATTATTTGTTTTTTTTGTCCGGCGTCCACCACTTCCCGTCCGTGGAGCACCGGGCACCCAACTCATTCATTTTATCTTCCTCCTCCCGCGAGAATACAGGTATCTTCTCTATTCCCTCTCTCAACGGTATCAGAGACAGCATTTTTACCGTTCCTTCTGTCGCTGCTGTCTTAGCGGCTCTATCGACTGCCCTGTTCCCTCCAGCTTCCAGCGAATTCCCTCTCTGGTGGCCTGCTACATGGACCACCGCTATTCTTTCTGGCAATTTTAGTGCTTCCAAAGCTTTCTCAATTAACTGTTCATGAGCCAACTCTTTCCCTCTGGCTGTAATCATCCCTCTTTCTTTCCAGATTTTCCCAAAGGTGTGTACCACCCCAAAGGCATACTTGGAATCCGTATGCACAGTTCCTTCTTTCCCTTTCAATAGTTCTAATGCCCTCAGTAATGCATACAGTTCACACGTTTGCGCGGACCAACTTCCTGGTAACCTGCCTGCTTCCACTTTTTCAAACCCTTCTCCGGTTATTATAGCATACCCACTATACCTTTTTCCGTCTATGCATCGGGAAGAACCATCAATGAACCATCTTTCCCCTGTCTCAAGCGGTCGTTCTTCTAAATCTTCCCTACTCTTTGTTTGAAGTTCTATTATCTCACTACAATCATGTTCTGATAACTCCCCTTCCTGCTCAGCACCTGGCGTGTACAACAATGGTCAAATCATTCTTTTCCATAAGTATAACCTCATACTTCAAAATTCTAGAATCCGTCAACCACCGACTGGACTTCTGAGTTAGTATCGTCCGGACCGTCTGGGGAGTGTACACCACCAGAGTTCCTCCAAACGTTAATTTCCTACTTTCCTCCACTAACACTGCTGTTGCCGCTACCGCTTGAATACATACTGGCCATCCCCGCGATACTGGATCCAAGAGTTTGGAGAGGAAAGCGACGGGCTGCCGCTTCCCTCCTTTCTCTCGGGTCAGTACCCACAGCGCAATTCCATTTTCTGCATTCACAAAAAGATGGAATGGCTGGTCAATAGACGGGAGAGCCAGTACAGGGGCAGTGATTAAACTGTTCTTTAATTTCCTAAACTGGTGTTCGTCCCCGGATTCCCACTTTACTTTATCATTTTCTTCACTTAATTTATCATATAGAAACCTAACCTGTCGGGTATAGTCATCTATCCATAATCTATAATATCCAATCAGTCCAAGAAACTTCTAATCTCCTTCTTATTCTTCGGCATTGGCAGCCCGGTAATTCCCGCTATCCTTTCTGAGTTTATTCTCCTTTTCCCATCGCTTATCAGGTGTCCTTGATATTTAACTTCTCGTTCTACAAACTGTAACTTACTTTTAGACACTCTCAACCCCTTTTCCCCCAGAAAGTTCAGGAGGGTTATTGTTGCATCCTTAACTGCCTCCTCTTCTTCCCCTGATAGTAATAAATCATCCACATACTGCAACAGCTGTGTCTCATCAGTCCTCGGGACGTCCTCTAATACTTGTTCTAATATCTGTCCAAACAGGTTCGGGGACTCTGTAAATCCCTGAGGGAGTGCAGTCCACCGATACTGCTGTTTCCTTTTGGTCTCTGGGTTTTCCCATTCAAACGCAAAAAGGTTCCTGCTCTCTTCAGCCAGGGGACAGCTCCAAAAAGCGTAAATCTTCCACACTGAACCACTTGGATTCGGCGGTATCCCATTATGGTATACGGGTTTGGGACCACCGGGTGTCGCGTTTCTAACTACCTTATTTATTCCCTGAGTGGACCAATCTGAACGTCCCGTCGGTTTTCCTTACGGGGAGTACGGGGGTGTTATATGGGGACATACAACTCTCTAATATACCGTCTTTTAGTAAGTTCTCTATAATTGGATGAAGTCCCTCGTCCTCCTCCTTCCTTCCATAAAAATTGGATATTGCCTTGCCACTATCTCACCTTTTTTTCAAAGCTTTTTAAGGGTGGGATCTGCAGCCCACCCCGGTTTCCTTCCTTGGCCCACACCTGCGGGACTATTCTTTCCTCGTCCTCGTTGGACTATTATCTGTCCCCCTACGGGGGCTTGTTCCCATTCCTAATTGGCTTTGTAAATCTCTCCCCATCATCCCTGCCTGGGTACCAAGATTAAATCTTCCAGTTTCCCGATTCTCAATTTCCCTTCTAAATGTCATCACTTTCCCTTCTACCCCGGAGATTCTAAACCTGTTTTTTTACCCAATCTCATTCCTTCGTACCTTATACTATCTGGCGAAATCTACCATAAATATCATATCCTCTCCCTGGGGAGAGGTCCCCCGTGTGTATCCCATACACCCCAGGGAGCGGAACCCCTGAGAGTGCGTCTGCACCTCCCGTCGTCGCTTAGGACATTCCCTCTTGAAATGTACAATAATAACACCATGGCCCCATGTACCACCCTCCTGGTTCTTGTTCTCCCGGGGACCCCAACTTCGGTCCCTCCATTCACCTCTTCCTCGTTGCTGTACTGGCAACATCATTTTTGCCTGACCTTCGTTTCTCCTCATCCCGTCTTACATAATCTTTTGAGCCTCTGTTAACAACTGATTCAATGTTTTTTTCCATTCCAATCTTCCAATTTTTCCAATTTCTTTCTAATATCTGGCCA
The DNA here is from genome assembly GCA_035221665.1 of Okamejei kenojei. NCBI lineage: Eukaryota > Metazoa > Chordata > Chondrichthyes > Rajiformes > Rajidae > Okamejei > Okamejei kenojei. Next base: position 29,959 of record JAVHYY010000327.1, on the reverse strand, counting down.
TGATTTTGTTACAAAATTAACCTTCAACAACTGCTGACCTGCAGACTTATCAGGGTCTATCCCCGAATACTGCTGGACATTTTTCATTAACCTTTGTAAAAACACTGTCGGAAGTTCGTCCTTGTTCTGCTGATTTTCAAAAGCCCGTTCGAAATTTTGTCCCCTGGGAACGGCTTCTCTAATTCCCTTGATTATTATCTCCCTGAGATCTCTCATACTTTTTCTTTTTCCCCTGTTTGGTTATTTCAATTCGGCGCATCAGCCTGCAACCCCTTCTCCTGCCTGTCTGACCACCTGTCTTTCTTCTGAAGTAAACAAACTTCCCCTCATTGACATCATTGTCTGCCAACTCCTTTTTGTTTTTCTGGGCCCCATTAATTTATTACCCTTCTCCAACCAGAATGTTTGTCTAAACAAACCATAAAAGCTGCTTGTTGTTCAGCAATTAACTTATTTCTAATTTTGTTCAAACCATTCCCCCTACAAATACATACGACTAACAATTTGCCAAATTAACTTTACTGAAAAGAAATCTATAGAAGACAAGCAACCTACATTTTCCAACTTCCCCTTTTTATGTTGCGATGATTCAAAGCATTGTCCGTTACCTTACAATAACCTCCCCCATTGCTTACAATTCCTTAAAGGAACACACACAGACACCCTTACAACATGGCCCACAGCAAACAAACCTATCACATATACAAACTTCCTCATTCATACAAAACCGGTTTTTACACACACTACATTAGTTCCATTCTTACTTCAATGAGATTGTTTGAAACAAGTTAATATTTTTCATAAAAACATTTTTGGCCCTAGGAACTGATCTATTTGTTCAGCCAGTCCCAAGGGGTCTTCCAATAAACTTTTTTTTCATCTCCTTTTTAAAGTTCCTCACCCCCATACTGGTGAGAGGCACATAGTTTCCTTACTCTTAACCCAGGTGTTCCCTTCACCCCATCCAACATTCGCCCCAACGGACTATCGGGCGGAATGTTAGGTTCCATATCAGTATGAGGCCTCATCCCTTCCCCGGACCCTTACTCCTCCCATTCCGGTTTCCCATTACCTTGTCGGACTATTCCCGTCCGACAAACCCCGGTCGCCCAGGCAATACTTAATAGTCGTTTTTCTTACCTGGGTCCTGTGCACAAGATTCACTCGACCGTCCCGTATGTATTTACCTTACACTCACTCTTGCTTCCGGAGTCTTTTCACCGGATATCACTCGCTCAAACTGCTGATGGCAAGCAAGGAGATCAGAGACTGCTGAAATCAGCAGGGTGCACCTTCCCCTCCTTCCTTGCCTCCACCAAGCAGCCGGAGTGGCGATCGCGGACGAGCCCCCAATTTGTGAGATACCCTTTATGCTCACAATAAATACTCAAAGACTAAATCCTGGAAGCAAGAGATTTCTTTATTTTACGAGTCTGCAGACCGGGTGCCTCTCCAACTCGAGACACACTGAAGCCAGGGAGATCATCCCCCTTTATACACAAAATCTTACATTCAATTTCTCCTCCGGACCTCTCTCCAATCAGGGTCGGAGGTGCACAATCTGTAGGTACAACCCACCGTACATCCCCTCGCACCTCCCACATCATACTTTGCATGTTCCAACATGTTCATGGTAATGAGCAATTTCTTGACCAGGGGTGTGTTGTAATATTCATTTATTCTATTAAGCATGCTCAATTGCTCATGACCTGGCCCAGTTTCACTCACCTCCTAGTGAACCCTTTCAGTTTTCCTATATCAGTACTAAAGCTAAGCTATAGTGACAAGGGCCCCATCCATCACTCCTTTCCACTGATAGGGATCTCTCTACATCACCCCCTTCTCTAGCTATACAAAGCTATCTCTCCTTACTCAAGGCCTCAAGGATGGGTCTGGCAACCTTCAGACACTGCTGTGTCAGAATCTCCTCTCCAGCCCCTCTCTGTTTGAATTCTCTTTAAAACTCCTTTCTTTAATAGGGTTTAATCACTTTATCCCTCACAATAACATACAATTGGACAGCTATCCAGGAGCCAAATGTATACATGCCACTTCAATCCTTGACAAATTGGGCCAATGCCCAGACACTCAAAAAGTCATTCTCTCGTTTGGCATAAATCATATAACCATATAACCATATAACAATTACAGCACGGAAAGAGGCCCTCTCGGCCCTTCCAGTCCGTGCCGACCATTTGTTTTCCCCTAGTCCCATCTACCTGCACTCAGACCATACCCCTCCATTCCCTTCACCTCCATATACCTATCCACTTTACTCTTAAATGTTAAAATCGATCCTGCCTCCAATACTTCTGCTGGAAGCTGATTCCACACAGCCACCACCCTCTGAGTAAAGAAGTTCCCCCTCACGTTACCCCGAAACCTCTGTCCCTTAATTCTCATGTCATGCCCTCTTGTTTGAATCTTCCCTACCCTCAATGGGAAAAACGTATCCACGTCAACTCTGTCTTATCCCTTTCATCATTTTAAAGACCCCAATCAAGTCCCCCCTTAACTTTCTGCGCTCCCAAAGAATAAAGACCTAACTTGTTCAACCTTTCTCTGTAACATAGTTGCTGGAACCCTGGCAACATTCTAGTGAAATCTCCTCTGTACTCTCCTCTATTTTGTTGACATTCCTTCCTATAACTAGGCGACCAAAATTTGTACACCATACTCCAGAATTGGTCTTACCAATGCCTTGTACAAATTTTAACATTACTTCCCTACTCCTATATTCAATGCTCTGATTTATAAAGGCCAGCACACCAAAGGCTTTCTTTACCACCCTATCTACATGCTATTCCACCTTCAGGGAACTATGCACAGTTATTCCTAGATCCCTCTGTTCCACAGCATTCCTCAATTCCCTACCATTTACCATGTACGTCCTATTTTGACTTTTTCCAGCCAAGATGTAGCACTTCACACTTATCAGCATTAAACTCCCTCTGCCATCTTTCAGCTCACTTTTCCAAATGGCCCAAATCTCTCTGTAGACTTTGAAAATCTACTTCATTATCCACAACACCACCTATCTTAGTGTCATCTGCATACTTACTTATCCAATTTTCCACCCCATCATCCAGATCATTGATGTACATGACAAACAACAGTGGACCCAACACAGATCCCTGAGGCACCCCACTGGTCACCGGCTTCCAACCTGACAAACAGCCATCCACCACTACTCTCTGACATCTCCCATTCAGCCACTGTTGAATCCATCTTGCTACTCCGCCATTAACACCCAAAGATTGAACCTTCTTAACCAACCTTCCATGGGGAACCTTATCAAAGGCCTTACTGAAATCCATATAGACAACATCCACTGCTTTACCCTCATCAATTTTCCCTAGTTACCGCTTCAAAAAATTCAAGAAGGTTTGTCAAACATGACCTTCCAGGCACAAATCCATGTTGACTGTTCCTGATCAGACTCTGTTTATTCAGATGCTTATATATATTATCTCTAAGTATCATTTCCATTAATTTGCCCACCACTGACGTCAAACTAATAGGTCTATAATTGCTAGGTTTATTCTTTGAACCCTTTTTAAACAATGGAACAACATGCGCAGTACGCCAATCCTCCGTTACTATTCCCGTTTCTAATGACATTTGAAATATTTCTGTCATAGCTCCTGCTATTTCTACACTAACTTCCCTCAATGTCCTAGGGAATATCCTATCAGGATCTGGACACTTATCCACTTTTATATTTTTCAAAAGTGTCAGTACTTCCTCCTCTTTGAATCTCATAGTTTCCATAGCTACTCTACTTTTCCCCCTTAACTCACCGAGTTCAATATCCTTTTCCTTGGTGAATACTGAAGAAAATAAATTATTCAATAACTCCCCCATCTCTTTTGGCTCTGCAGATAGCTGTCCATTCTGGTTCTCTAATGGTCAAATTTTATCCCTCGTTATCCTTTTGCTATTAATATAGCTGTAGAAACCCTTTGGGTTTACTTTCACCTTTCTTGCCAAAGCAACCTCATATCTTCTTTTAGCCTTCCTAATTTCTTTCTTAAGATTCTTTTTACATTCTTTATACTCCTCTAGCACCTCATTTACTCCATGCCTCCTATACTTATTGTAGATATCTCTCTTTTTTCGAAACAAGTGTCCAATTTCCCTTGAAAACCACGGCTCTTTCCAATTTTTACTATTTCCTTTCAACCTAACAGGGACATAAAGATTCTGCACTCTTACAATTTCCCATTTAAATGTCCTCCATTTCTCTTCTACATCCTTCCCATGAAACAAAGTGTCCCAATTCACTCCTTTAAAATCCTTACGCATTCCCTCAAAGTTAGCCTTTCTCCAATCAAAAATCTCCACCCTAGGTCCAGTTCTGACTCCCTCCATAATTATATTGAAACTAATGGTATTGTGATCACTGGTCCCGAAGTGCTCACCAACGCATACCTCCGTCACCTGACCTGCCTCATTTCCTAACAGGAGGTCCAGCACTGCCCCTTCTCTGGTCGATACCTCTATGTACTGCTGCAAAAAACTATCCTGCACACATTTTACAAACTCCAAACCATCCAGCCCATTTACAGAATGTGTTTCCCAGTCTATTTTTGGAAAATTGAAATTTTCCACAATCACTACCTTGTGCTTACTACTAATATCTGCTATCCCCTTACACATTTGCTCTTCCAATTCATGCTCCCCATTTGGCGGTCTATAATACACGCCTAAAAATGTTGCTGCACCGTTCCCACTTCTCAGTTCCACCCAAATAGCCTCCCTAGACGAGCCCTCTAATCTATCCTGCCAGAGCACTGCTGTAATATCTTCTCTGACAGGCAATGCAACACCCCCCCCCTCTGGTCCCTCCAATTCTATCACACCTGAAGCAACGAAATCCTGGAATATTTAGTTTCCAATCACAGCCCTCCTGCAACCATGTTTCACTGATTGCCACAACATCATATTTCCAGGTGTCAATCCAGGCTCTAAGTTCGTCCACCTTACTTACAATGCTCCTCGCATTACAATATGCACATTTTAGAAACCCACCATCCCTTATTATCTATCTATCATCTTTTTCATCTTTCTCACCTACATTTTGGATCCGAGTGCTTCCCTTCTCTGCCTCCTGCCCCACACCTTGACCCCTAGCCCCCTCTACCCGAGTCCCTCCCCCCAGCCTTTCTAGTTTAAAGTCTCCCCAGTAGCCTTTGCAAATCTCCCTGCCAGGATATTGGTCCCCCTCGGGTTCAAGTGCAACCCGTCCTTTGTGTACAGATCATGCCTTCCCCAAGAGAGGTCCCAGTGATCAAGAAACTTGAATCCCTGCCCACTGCACCAGTCCCTCAGCCACGCATTTAGCCTCCACCTCATTTCATTCCTACTCTCACTGTCACGCGGCACAGGCAGTAATCCTGAAATCGTTACCCTTTTGGTCCTTCTCCTTAACTTTCCCCCAAACTCCCTAAATTCTCCCTTCAGGACCTCATCACTTTTTCTGCCTATGTCATTGGTACCTATGTGTACCACAACATCAGGCTCCTCTCCCTCCCTTATCAGAATCTTTTGTACACGTTCTGACACATGCGAGACCCTGGCACCAGGGAGGCAAACTACCATCCGGGTCTCCCGACTGCGTCCACAGAATCGCCTATCCGACCCCCTAACGATAGAGTCCCCTATTACAATTGCCCTCCTCTTTTTGCTACCCTTCTGAGCATCAGGGCCGGTCTCTGTGCCGGAGGCCCGGCCGCTGTTGCTGCCCCCAGCTAGGCTGTCCCCTCCAATCGTATTCAAACCTGAGTACCTATTTTCCAGGTGTACGGTCACAGGGGTACTCTCTAGCCCCTGCCTCTGCCCCTTACCCTTCCTAACCGTGACCCACTTGTCTGCCTCCTGTGCTCTGGGAGTGACTGCCTCCCTGTAGCTCCTCTCTATGACCTCCTCACTCTCCCTGACCAGACGGAGGTCATCGAGCTGCTGCTCCAGGTTCCTGTAGGTGCCCCATCTCAACACACCTGGCGCAGATGTGGACGTCTGGAGGGCTATCAGATTCCCTGACCTCCCACATCTGACATCCAGAACAGTACACTGCCCTGGCCTTCATACTCCCCCCCTTACACTGAATACAATATAAAGTACACAACAAACTGCTTGGATCTGACTGCCAATCGGCTGCTTACCCTTGTCCACTTCCCACCAATCAGCAGCTTCCTCAAAAAAACCCACTTCTCCAAATGGAATGTTATGGATTTCGGTAAAAACAAGCCCCGCGCTGGATTTTTAACCTTACCGGTCGGGTGTCGCTCCTCCCCCTCATCCTCCTCTTCCAACGGCTCCTGTGGGCCTCTGAAAAAACAAAGCCCCGCGCTAGATTTTTAACCTTACTGGTCGGGTGTCGCTCCTCCCCCTCCTCCTCTTCTTCCAACGGCTCCTGTGGGCCTCTCCTATTTTGTCTTGTTTCATGGCAGTTGGTGGTCTAGGATGACGTGAGATATGACGGTGTGATTTTGTGAATCTCCTTGTAAATTGCAATGTTAGCCTGATTCTGCGGAGCTCTGGGGTATCCCATCCGAGAGAAGTCAGCATAGTATACACGCTTGATTTGCGCTCGTGGTCATCACATACAAGGCAGGCTGTTCGGCGTTGTACTTTCTCCAGGGTGATCTTGTTGTTTTTGTTGAAAGGATCCCATACGGATCCACAATACACCAATTTGAGCTTGACCAAGGACTTGTAAACATTCTCTTTGACGGATGTACTACATGCGTTAACATTTATTTTGAGTAGGCTGAAGGACAGTGATCCCAGGAGAAGTTGCAGCAGAATGAAAGTAAAAGCAAAGGATACATTGAGGATTTCGGATTTGCAATACAGAATGCATTTTGTACATGTCAGTTTTCATTTCATTATTCAAATGAGTTGGGACTATTGGGTATGTGAGTGGAAATATGAAATTTGCACAAATCTATTGACCACTGTAGGATGACATTTGACTTTCGCAACCGTTTTTTGGGCATGGAATTTTTGTTTATATTCCTATTCCAGAAGATTTGAATGAAAAAGAGAAACATACTGGAAACACTCAGCAGTTTGAGCGCATTTGATTACAGTCCCAGTTCTGATTATAGATCATCCAAAATTGCACTTCCCCTGTTTTCTGCATTCACTATTTTAATCAATAAAGTAAATACACATTGTCTTTATTACACTGGTAACAAATGGTAGTCATTTGTACTTGGCCAGATCACACACAACAGTAAGATAAACAAATACGTTTGCTTTAGATGCTAGAGGTTGTTTAAAGGTAGGGAGAGATCACCTGTCCACAGTTGGGATACTTCAGGGACAGAAGTAGTACCATTTAATGCAGAATTGTATCTTTCAGCTATGATAATAGAGAATGTCTGTAAGATAGCAGGATAATCCCCGTTTGTTGAGGATGAATCAGTTGGAGAGCTGAGTGCTGAGAGGAACAGATTCAGTAGTGCAATATGTAACTGTACAGTGAAATTCTTAAAGCACATATTACACATGCAGGCATCGCCATTTTCAAAGTCCAAATTCTGTCCGCCCGCGAGCTCGATGTCCTGCTGCAGTTCCTGTGAACCGACCTTCCTCTCCTCACCCATCTTTGTGTCCCGCGGGGCGCCTCCACCTACTTTGAAGGTGCTGTAGGCATGAACCCAATTCACCCTCCTACTGGGCCACTCCTCGCGCCTGACGTCTCCAGCTCTCTCCCAGTATCGCCGTCCGATTAACCTTTAGGCGGGTTTGGGCAGCGTCCTGCAGACATGAGACGGATGATTTTCCTGTGAAGTGGGACTGGTGGTGGTACTGCAGACATCACCTGACATCATGGGGACCCTGCAGAGTCCAGGCCTGGGATATAATCCTATTCTGGAATGGAAACTCCAGGGATGTGCCATTGGGACAGTGGGGATCATAGTTTCCAATAGAGTTTGCAGTTGGCCCATTAAATGATTTATTTCTCCTTCCAGCTAGTGAGTAACATGGTGGTGTGGAAGCTTTCGTTCTGGATGGCAGGGTTGTGTTTGGAAGAGGGCCAGCAGAGTGTGGCGGTAATTCCCCATCTGATGGTGTTACTTTCCTTTCTCTCTGAGTTGACGATTCCAATCAGATGAGGCGTGGATGTTGTGGATTGACCTTGTTTGGTCTGGAATAATGATACAGTGATCAGGGGATTTGAATGCATCGAGGATGTGGCACATAAGATGAATTGGGCTTTGGGTAGATCAGCTAAAAGGCATTTGGAATGCAGGGCAGACACGAGGTGCCAGGTGGTCTACCCCTGCACTTGTTATTTGGTTCTTGAGTTATAGATGAATACCATAGCTTTTTGTTTTCAATGGGGTGTTTTCCCCATCTCCTCTATATTGATGGTATTTGATGCTTCTGTTCCAAGAAATATTCTACATGGAGATCTTGTAATTTTGTGCACATCCTTCATTCATGATTTTAAAAATAGCCACACAAATCTTTCTTTATATTTACAATGTTTGTCATTTTTGAAGTATGTTAGAGTGGGGCATTCTGAAACCTTGGGGAGATGCTGTATGTAATAGGTTTTGTAAGCAGCTGAATATAGAGGTAAAATATTGTAATAACAGGTAGTGGGGGTGGAACATAACTTTTAAAATCGTTTTTTTTTGTTATAGCAGGGCATCTGCTGCGGTGAGTTAATATTGTTAATTCATATACAGCTGTAGATGTTTGAAATCTGAAATAAAAACACTAAATTCTGGATACACTCAGCATGTCAGCATCTGTGGACAGTCGCAGTTCTGCCCTTGGGTCTTCCACTGTATCTCTGACCAGATGTTGTCAGATGGACTGAGTTTCCTGCATTTTAGTTATTTAATGCATTTTGTGATTATTTAAACACTGTGTGAAACATGGCAAGCAATCGCACAAGATGCGAAACAATAATGTGATAGCAGCCAGATAATATGTTAATCTATCTGGTTGTCAAAGCATACACCGCCAGAAGACTAAGGAAGTTCGGCATGCCCCCAGTGACTTTACCTAACTTATTCTGATGCACGATAGACAGTGTCCTAATGGAATGCATTACAACTTGAGTGTGGCAGCTACTCTGCTACGTACCATAAGAAATGACAGTTATTCATGACCCTGACCCTAAACCAATCTCCCACCCCTCCCAATCAACTCCATACACGTTGCTTTGGAAAAGCAGCCAATGTAATTGAGGACCTCTCATACCCACGCCGTTCCGTCTCCTCCCATCCAAAACCCAAAAGCTGGAAAGCATGTACGACAAGATTCACTAAAATGGTCTTCAGATTATGTGATCTGGCTATTAAATATACAGCTTGTATGCTGAGGAGGTAATCCCCATTTTCCAATCGACCTCATTGTGGCCGTTGCACTTTCTATATCAGCATATTATCAGGTCAGGACGGGAGGAGTTCCTCCCGCCACGGGTACCATGTAATCCCGTGCTACCTGCTCCATGCTTGGATAGTCGGCGACTAAACCGTCTCCCCCGCCTGGTTTGCCAGGTGAGGAGGGGGCTGTAGACCCCAGCAGGACCAAAAACAAGACCTGTCAAAGGGCGGATGCGCTAGCGAGCTAATGGCCATCCACACTTCAGTAGAAGTTGTGATCACTGTCGTACATAGCATTGTAAGGAATGATGATAATGCACATGCACCAAAATCCTAGACATCCAGCAGCAGAAGTCCACAGGAACTGGAGAACACCGATGTGTGACAATAGACAATGGTAAATGGTCATAAATGCACCCAAAATGTGCTAGTAATGCCCTGTTTGGCAGCTTGTTGACCCTCTGTGTTCCGCTCCTACAGGGTTTAGGAGCCGTTGCTGTGGACGGAGAGACAGGGATGTGAGCGGCCATTGAGGGCGGCCAGGTGAGCCTCCACCCCATCTACTCGATGTGCGGGCTGAGCTTCGAGGGGTTGAGCTTCAGTGGAGGACCACATGACAGGGCACAAGAAGGAGAAGCGTTATCAGTGTGACGTGTGTGGCAAGGCCTGGCGGTGCCCGAGCGATCTGGAGATCCACCGGCGGGTGCACACGGGAGAACGTCCCTTCAACTGCTCGGAATGCGGCAAGAGCTTCAACAGCTCCAGCCACCTGCTGCAGCACAACCTCGTGCACTCTGGCGAGAGGCCCTTCAACTGCTCCGACTGCGGCAAGAGCTTCAAGGTGGCGCAATCCCTGAAGATCCATCAGCGGGTGCACACGGGTGAGAAGCCCTATGGCTGCTCCATGTGCGGCAAGAACTTTTCCCGGATGTCGGGTCTGCGGCTGCACCATTGGGTGCACAGCAGTGAGTGGCCCTTCATGTGCTCCCACTGCGGCAAAGGCTTCATGTTGTCCACGGACCTGAAGCAGCACAGGCGCGTGCACACTGGTGAGTGCCCTTACACCTGCAAGGATTGTGGCAAAGGCTTCACCCACTCCAGCTTCCTGTTGAAGCACCAGCGCACCCACACCGGCCAGCGTCCCTACACCTGTGCCCAGTGCGGCAAGGGCTTCACCCAGTCCAGCAACCTGATGACGCACCATCGCACCCACACCGGCGAGCGACCCTACACCTGCGCCCAGTGCGGCAAGGGCTTCACCCAGTCCGGCAACCTGATGACGCACCATCGCACCCACACCGGCGAGCGACCCTACACCTGCGCTCTGTGCGGCAAGGGCTTCACCCAATCCAGCAGCCTGCTGAACCACCAGCGCACCCACACCGGCGAGCGCCCCTACACCTGCGCCCAGTGCGGCAAGCGCTTCACCCGCTCCACCTATCTGCTGTCCCACCAGCGGGTAGACACCAGCGACCGTCCCTTCCCCAGCCCAGTTTGTGGAGAGCGCCTTGCCATGGCCTCCCACGCCCTGTCTCACCAGCGCATACACACCAGTGGCCAGCCCTACGACTGCCCGTACTGCGGTGAGGAGTTTGACAGCTGGCGGGGGTTGCGGCTGCACCGGCGGACCCACGTCGGCGAGCAGCTGCTCCCACTGTGACAAGAGATCAAAGGGGCTGTGGGAGCACCAGTGGATACACACCGGAGAGAGACCCTTTGTGTGTGCTGAGTGTGGCAAGGGTTTCACGTGCATGTCCAGCCTGTGGCAGCAGCAGCATACAGCGGGGAGCGTTCCTTCCCCTGCCCGTCCTGTGGTAAGGGCTTCACCCACCTTGACCACCTGCTGGAGCACTGGCGAGTCTACACCGGCCAGTCCCCCTTCACCTCCCCTATCTGTGGCAAGGCATTTGCCCGCTCGTCCAGCCTGCTGGCACATCACCACGTGGATAGGCGCTGTTTAGGTAAACACAAAATAATGGAAGGAATGGGTAACGTTTCTTCAGTCACCCATTCCTCTCTCCAGAGATGCTGCCTGTCCCGCTGAGTTACTCCAGCATTTTGTGTCCCTTCTTCTAAACCAGCATCTGCAGTTCCTTGTTTTTAAACCATCTAGTTAACCATCTCTGCACCTTCCACAAAGCCTCCACATCAGTCCTGTAACGGTTAGACCAGAAATGTATGCAATACTCCAAATGCTACCTGACCAATGTCCCTTAAAGCTGCACATCTACATTCCTCTCACTCCGCCCTCCCCATACTCTCCCCTCTCCCTCCATTCTCTCCCCCCCATTTGAACACAAAATCTCTCCACTCTACCCTCTTGTGTCCCCCTCCTGCAGGGACGAACATGGCTGACAAGGGACGTCAGGGACAATATACATTTATTTATTTTTTAATTATTTTTATTAGAAGCAAATACATATTATGGTAAAAAAAAAATCGTATGTATCAATCATACATTATTAATATTATCGATTGTGGCTTCATTCTGCTTCTAATTTTTTCTAAATATATAGAAAGGTAAGAAAGAAAAAAGGAAAAAACCCACAAATGTCAAGATAAAGAAGAAAGAATGGAATGATTTACTAATAATACATAATTGAAGATAGGTTCGAAGATTTTAAAGAATAACTTTTCATCTAATCCTGAGTTCAAGTTTCAGTTAGGTTCCCGTGCCGAGCCAATCTTCCCCTTCAAATAATCGATGAATGAAGACCATATTCTAACAAAAAAATTGTGTTTGTCAATTAAGACAATGCTGATTCTTTCCAGGTGTAGGGTCTCCGACATTTCCATAATCCACATTTTAATTGTGGGAGTTATAGGCCCTTTCCAAAATTTTAATACTAATTTCTTCCCAGTTATTATACTGCAGTCTAGAAAGTGTATTTGACTTGTTGTGAGTGCTAGACTTTGTTCTGATATTCCAAGTATTATCAGTTTTGAGTCCGGGTCCAATTTAATATTAACAACTTCAGAAATTATTTTAAAACTATCAAACCAGAAATGTTTGATTTTTATACAATTTGCAAAAATATGTGTTAAGTTAGCCTCTAGATGCTGACATTTATCGCTGGAAAATTCTATTTAGTTTTACTTTAGAGTAGTGTAATCTGTGTAAAACTTTAAATTGTATTAAAACATGTCTGGCATTTAGCAAACGTTGATGTATATATTGTATATTATTGGCCCAAATATCTTTCGTTATAAGTTGGCCTAATTCATTTTCCCATGTTTGTCTATATGATTCCATAAATGGGACCTCGCTATCTAAGAGGGTATTATAAATATGTTGTTAATTTTTCTGTATTGGGATATTTATTCAAATATTCATCAAGGATTTCTAGTTCCCTACTCCTATAATCTTGTGTATTAGATTTAACATAATCTCTAAGTTGTAGATATCTAAACAAGTTATTTGAGCGTAGTCCATAAAATGTGTTGTAATTCCGGAAATGAAAGAAAAAATTCCTTTCTTATAAAGATGTCCCATCTTTTTAATTCCGTGATGTTTCCATTGTGTGAAACCTTTATCCAATATGGAAGGTTTAAATAAAGGATTGTTTACAATGGGAAAACAGAGTGATATGTTATCCAATTTTAAAGCATTTTTAAATTGTTTCCAAATTCGTATACCAGTATGTATTATAGGTTTTCCCTATAAGTTTTTTTTTTGTGCAATTTTGTGGGCGCAAACATAATCGAACCAATTTCAAAATGCAAACAAATTTCCTTTTCCATCCTTAACCAGTCTGGTTGCTGATCATTTCTTCCAGCCAGAAATTCATATTTTTTTAATATGGAATGCCCAAAAATAAAACTAAACATTTGACAAAGCCATTAGTCTTTGATTTACATAAATGTGCTTTGCTTAAATCTACGATTCTTATAATACAAATGAAACTTGTAACAATGGAGTAGTCGACTTTAAAAATTAATAATTTTGGGATATATATCGGAATAGGTACAGTTAATTGCGGCAAAATGATCACTTTTATAGCATTGAAATGTGAATGTGTTTTCCAATACAATATTCTTATTCAGTTTATTCAGTAAAGGTGGGAAATTTGATTTGAATAAACAGTATATGTCTTAGTTACATAAATTCCTAAATATTTAAATTTTCCTTACCAATTTAAAAAAGGGATTGTTTGTGTAGTGTATGTAAATTGAATTCCGTGTTGGCTTGATTTTGCTTTTTGTCCAATTATTTCTATATCCTGAAAAACTGACCAAATTGAGTTTTTAGATTTAAGTAAGTTTGGAATACTAGTTTCTGGCTTTTGTAATATATTTTAACACATCATCCACTTATAAGAAGATTTATTCATTGTATCTTTAGTATTTATACCTTTATTTCAAGATGTAGTTCTAACATTTTCTGCTAATGGTTCAATTGCAAGAGCGAATAAATTGAATGATTTAATGGGAGGGGATAGCAGGCATTCATCCCGAAAATAAATATGACCAATCTACCTAATCAAATTAGCAATTCTATTTGAGTATATAATAGTAAATAGTCGTCTCAAATTGTAAAATGAATAACGTTTTGGAATAAAACCTGTATTTCGGGGTGTATTAATTTGTTAATCACTAAACTCAATCTATGAGATAGGATTTTAGTTTAATACTAGACAAGTGGGACCCGTTGTGTCCCAGCCTCACATGGGAGGGCTGGTCACGCAACACAATATTCATCTCTCCACAATTCCAATATTGTGGCCAGTGGGGGGCACACTTTCTGTTGCGCTAGTATGAGTGTTGCGGGCCCCCCGAATGGTACTGGTTTCCAGATGGCTAGCATGGGTTTGTGGGCCGAATGTATTTTTGGGCTGGCAGCTTTCAGTTACTTATGGCTGGTGGGCTGCCAGTTCACTTACTCACAGCTGGTGGGCTGGCAGTTCACTTACTCACAGCTTGTGGGGCTGGCAGTGCAGTCTCTCACACCTGGTATGCTGAAGTTCACTCAGTCACCCCACCTACCTTCACCCCCCCCCCCTCACTCTGCTCCTTGCTATTCCCCTCCCCCACACACATTCAGTGCATCTCCCCACAACCTCCCCCATGCACTCCCATTGTGATGAAGAACACACAGGCATCAAAAGTGCAAAAGGATTTATTAAAGTTTAAAATGCGAATGACTCTTAAAATATAAGAACAATTTAAATGTTAAAGATGAGAATTATTAAGTTATTTCTTGTTGTGTCTCTTGTTGTGTTCTGCCGCTCACTGCTCTTGATGACTATTTCCTGTTGATAAAAAAGAGACAATTTTAATACAGAGTAATTCAGGCTGTCAAATTTTAAGAAAGAAAATCTGAGAATTTATCTCAGAAGTCATTAATTCAACGAAGCACGCTTGTAATGACAAACTTCTTGGTCGATGTTCCATCCTTCTGGAGCCTTTGACATTTCCTTATCTTTCCAACCAAAAGGCTTAGTGTTGCTGAAGACATCTTGAAGAGATCTGTCCACCGCTTCAAAGCCTTCTTCGTCATCATCGGACATTCATCACCCCCCAAACAAGGACGTCACTTCCTCATTAAATGTGCCGTTCTTAGAGTTCTTAATGTTGCAAATGTATCCTCGGCCACTTGGATAGGTATCCTGAATCGAGAATGTGTAGTTCTTCCACCAGCTTGAAGCCGCCTTCTGGAGTCATGTTCGACTTATTAAACTGAAAAATTCTTACATTACATTGAGGAACAGCTTCTTCCTGACAGCCATCAGGCTATTAAAAAAAAAAAAAGTAACAAATAAGCTCTAATACGAAAGACTATATTATTTGTGCTATTTGTTATTTGTTGATCCACCACACACTCATATTTCACACACTCACTCGCATATTCATTGATCACACATTCACTCACACTCACCACCCAATACTAAAATGCCAAGTAACTTCAGGTGTTGAATATACGTGTGTAAAACGAATCTTTAAAGCCTGCTGCACATGCTGATGCAGCTGCTGAAGTAAAATAACACTTAACAAACACACTCACCGTAGACAGAGAAGTAAATTCGTGAATTATTCAGCAGCGCCTGCACTCTCCGCCATCCCGCTGCTTGCCACGAACCAGAAATGACGTCATCGGCGGTTAGCATGCCTCTAACCGGAAATAAAACCACATCGGTGCTATCTTGCAACAGAATTTTAAAATTAAACACAGTTCTGATCTAATAAAATGTTCATTCCCTTTTTATTCATTCGAAAACTGTTGCAACCGTTTTAAAACCCAAGAGAAACAAATTCGCAAACACTTTACCACCAATACATTACAATGAGTAAATATTTTTTTAACCCAATCGAAACAAATTTTCAACACACTTTACAACCAATATAATACAATGTGTGATATTTTTTAAAACCCAAGGTGACAAACAAATTTGCAAACACTTTACAACCAATACCAATACAATTTGCTTAAACATTTTTTTTTTAAACTCAAGAGAAAAAAACAAATTTGCAAACTCTTTACAAAACCGATAGGTTCAGTGTTATTCGCAGCTCAGAGAGCCGGACATTGCTGGTTGTATAGTCCCTCCCCTGCTGCCAGCGGGGGCAGCAGAGAAAATGGGGAATATGTTATAAACATTAATATCTCATTTTCCATCGATGGGAAAAATGATCTCGGCGAGGGGGTCTTTGCGCGAGGTGGCCAAAAATAACAGCCGTAGTTGGCGGCGTTCTCTCGGAAATCGCAGCACAGTGGGCAAAAAGCGGTCAAGATCAGTCTTTTACTAATATAGATAGATGAAGCAACATAATTTCAGGAAACAAAAAGTGCCAACATTTCAGCACAGAAAAGCTACGAAAATTCAGCTTGTGAAAAGCTACAACATTCCTGAACGTGAAAAGTGACAAAATTTCTGCACACTAAAAGCGATGAAAATTCAGCATGTGAAAGCGACGAAAATTCAGCACGCAAAAAGCAACGTTAATTCAGGACACGAAAAGCGACAGAATTTCAGGACGCTTACAGCGACAAAATTTCAAGAAGTTAAAGGCGACAAAGTTTCAAGACGTTAAAGGCGACAACATTTCAGCACACAAAGAGCAACAAAAATTCAGCACGCGAAAAGTGCCAAACCAGGATGCGAAAAACGACTAAAATTCAGCACGTGTAATGCGATGAAAATTCAGCACACGAAAAGTGACAAAGATTCAGGACGATAAAGGTGAAGAAAATTCAAAACGCCAAAAGCAACCTAAATCAGGAAACCAAAGTTTCAGGACTCTTACAGCGTCAACATTTCAGTACGCGATAAGTGACAACATTTTAGCGCAGGAAAAGCAATGAAAATTCAGCACGCGAAAAGTGGCGAACCTTCAGGATGCAAAAAGTGATAAAACTTCAACCGTTAAAAGTGATGAACTTCAGGATGCAAAAAAGTGACGACATTTAAGGATGCTTAAAGTGACGAAATTGCAGGACGTGATAAGCGACAAAATTTCAGCACAGGAAAGGCGACGAAAACCAGCTTGTGAAAAGCGACGAAAATTCAGCACACGAAAAGTGACAAACCTTCACGATGCAAAAGGTGATGAAAATTCAGGACGCGAAAAGTAACGAAAATGAAGCACATGAAAAGTAACAAAAATTCATCATGTGTAAAGCAACGAAAATTCAGCACGCAAAAAGTGACAAAATTTCAGGATGTGAACGAAGAAATTTCAGAACGCGAAAGACGACGAAAATTAAAAACGGCAAAAGCGACATAAATTTAGGACATGAAAAGCGATGAAATTTCAGGATGCATAAAGCAACGAAATTGCACGAGATAAGCGATAAAAACTCAGCAGGCGAAAAGTGACAAACCTTCAGGACACGAAAAGCAATTAAAATTCAGCACATGAAGTGCAATGAAAATTCTGCACACGAAAAGTTACAAAACTTCAGGACGCAAAGTGCAACGAAATTTCAGGACGTGAAAAGCCTGAACTTTCAGGACATGAAAAGTGACGAAAATTCCGCACGCGAAAAGTGACTAAAATTCAGCATAAAAAAGCAACGAAAATTCAACATACAAAATATGATGAAAATTCAGGATGCGAAAGCGACAAAAATTCAAAATGGCAAAAGAAATGTAAATTCAAGATGGAAAAAGTGATGAAATTTCAGGACATGTAAAGCATTGACACTTCAGGACACGAAAAGTGAAGGAATTTCAGCACAGGAAAAGTGACAAAAATTCAGGACGATAAAGGCGAAGAAAATTCAAAACGCCAAAAGCAACCTAAATTCAGGAAATGAAAAGCGACAAAGTTTCAGGACTCTTAATGCGACAAAATTTCAGTATGTGATAAGCGACAAAATTTCAGCACAGGAAAAGCAACGAAAATGTAAAAAACGGCGAACCTTCAGGACGCAAAAAGTGATGAAAATTCAGGATGCGAAAAGCGATGAAAATTCAGCCCGCGAAAAGCGATGAAAATTCAGCCCGCGAAAAGTGATGAACTTTCAGGCCGCAAAAAGCGAGGACATATCAGGATGCATATTTAAAGCGACAAAATTACAGGACCAATAAGCGACAAAATTTCGGCACCAGGAAAGGCGACGAAAATTCAGCATGTGAAAAGCAATGAAAATTCAGCACACGAAAAGCGACAAACCTTCAGGATGTAAAAAATGATGAAAATTCAGGGCGCGAAAAGCGACGAAAATGAAGCACGCGAAAAGTAATGAAAATTCATCATGTATAAAGCGACGAAAATTCAGCATGCAAAAAAAGCGACAAAAAATTCAGCACACGAAAAGCAACGTAAATTCAGGATGCAAAAAGCGATGAAATTTCAGGATGTGAGAGAGGCAATTTCAGGGCACGAAAGACGACGAAAATTAAAAACGCCAAAAGCGACATAAATTCAGGACGTGAAAAGTGACGAAATTTCAGGATGCATAAAGCGACGAAATTGCACAACCGAGATAAGCAACAAAAATTCAGCAGGCGAAAAGTGACAAACCTTCAGGATGTGAAAAGCGATCAAAATTCAGCACGTGAAGTGCAACGAAAATTCTGCACATGAAAAGTTACAAAAATTCAGAACGTGAAGTACAACGAAATTTCAGGACGTGAAAAGCCTGAACTTTCAGGACATGAAAAGTGATGAAAATTCAGCACACGAAAAGAAATGAAAATTGAGCATGCAAAAAGCGATGGAAATTCAGCATGCAAAATATGATGAAATTTCAGGATGCAAAAGCGACAAAAATTCAAAACGGCAAAAGAAATGTAAATTCAATATGCGAAAAGCGACAAATTTTCAGGACGCGTAAAGCGATGACCTTTCAGGACACGAAAAGTGATGGAATTTCAGCACACGAAAAGTGACGAACATTCAGCAATATTTCTGAATGTAAAAAGCGACAAAATTTCAGCATCCAAAAAGCAACGAAAATTCAACATGCGAAAGTGACGAAATTTCAGCACATGAAAAACGGCTAAAATTCATCACGTGTAAAGTGACAAAAATTCAGGATGCGAATAGTGATGAAATGACAGCTTACGAAAAGCAATGAAAATTCAGCACATGAAAAGCTACAACATTTCATGGCGTGATACGCGACGAAAATTCAGCACATGAATAGTGACAAAAATTCAAGATGCATAATGTGATGAAGTGTTCAGCAGACAATGAAAAAGTGATGAACTTCAGGATGCGAAAAGCGACAAAATTTTTAGCACACGAAAAGCATCATAAAATTCAGGGGACGCATAACTGACTACACTTCAGGACGCATCAAGCAACAAAACTTCAGCACGCGAAAGGCGACAAAACTTCAGCACGCGAAAGGCGACGAAAATTCAGCCTGCGAAAAGCGATGAAAATTCAGCACGTGAAAAGTGACGAACCAGGATGCAAAAAGCGACAAAAATTCAGCACGTGTAAAGTGACGAAAATTCAGGATGCGAAAGTCGACGAAATTCAGCACAAGAAAAGTGACAAAAATGCAGCACACGAGAAGCAATGTAAATTGAGGGCATGAAAATTGACATAATTCAGAACGCGAAAAGGGAAACATTTCAGGTCGCAAAAAGCGATGAAATTTCAGAACAACGATTGCGACTAAATTTTGGACTCTTAAAAAGTGACGTAAATTCAGCATTCGAAAACCGACAACAATTCAGCATGCGTAAAGTGACGAAAATTCAGCACGCAAAAAGCAACGTAAATTTAGGACACAAAAAGCGACTAAATTTCAGGACGTTAAAGGACACGACATTTCAGCACAAAAGAAGTGACACAAATTCAGCATGTGAAAAAAAAAAAAAAGGTGACGAACCTTCAGGACGCAAAAAATGACTAAAATTCAGCACGTGGAATGCGATGAAAATTCAGCACACGAAAAGTGACAAATATTCCGGATGCGAAAGGTGAAGAAAATTCAAAATGCCAAAAGCAACGTAAATTCAGGAATTGAAAAGCGACAAAATTTCAGTATGTGATAAGCGACAAAATTTCAGTACAGGAAAAGCGACGAAAATTCAGCATGTGAAAAGCGACAAAATTTCATGACGCGAAAAGCATCAAAATTTCAGCACATGAGAAACAATGTAAATCGAGGATGTGAAAAGCGACATAATTCACAATGTGAAAAGGGAAAATTTTCAGGACGCGAAAAGCGGCGAAATTTCAGGACATAAAATGCGACAGAATTTCAGGACATGAAATGAGACAAAAATTCAGGACACAAACAGCGGCGAAATTTCTGGACCACACAAAGCAACGAAAATTCAGCACGTGTAAAGTAACGAAAATTCAACACGCAAAAAGCAACATAAATTCAGGACATGAATAGTGACAACATTTCAGCACACAAAAAGCGACGAAAACTTAGCATGCGAAAAATGACGAAAATTCAGCTTGCGAAAAGTGACGAAAATTCAGCATGTGAAAAGCGACGAACTTTCAGGATGCTAAAAGTGATGAAAATTTAGGATGTGAAAAGTGATGAGCCTTCATGACGCGAAAAGTGACGAAATTTCAGGATGCAAAAAGTGACGAAATTGCAGGACGCAATGGGCGACAAAATTTTAGCACAGGAAATGGGGACGAAAAATTGATGCATGTGAAACAACGACAAAAATTCAGCACACAAAAAAGCAACAAACCAGGACGCAAAAAGTGATGAAAATACAGATGGCGAAAATTGACGAAATTTGAGCACGCAAAAGGTGACGAAAATTCAGCATGTGAAAAATTCAGCGACGAACCTTCAGGATGCAAAAAGTGATGAAAATGCAGAACACGAACAGTGATGAACCTTCAGTATGCGAAAAGTGATGAAAATTCAGGATGCAATAAGCGACAAAATTGCGGGATGCAATGGGTGACAAAATTTCAGCACAGGAAAAGCGATGAAAATTCAGCATGTGAAAAGCGACAAAAATTCAGCACACAAAAAGCGATAAACCTTCAGGATGCAAAAAGTGATGAAAATTCAGGAGGCGAAAAGCGTCGAAAATTCAGGAGGCGAAAAGCGACGAAAATTCAGCACGGGAGAAGACAAAAATTCACCATGTGTAAAGCGAGGAAAATTCAGCATGCGAAAAGCAACAAATATCCAGCACACGAAAAGCGACGTAAATTCAGGGAGTAAAAAGCGACGAAATTTCAGGACGTGAAAGACGAAATTTCAGGACGCGAAAGACAACGCAAATTACAAACGCCAAAAGCGACATAATTCAGGACGCGAAAAGCGATGAAATTTCAGGATGCATAAAGCGACGAAATTGCACGACGATATAAACAACAAATATTCAGCACGCGAAATGTGACTAACAATCAGGACGTGAAAAGCGACTAAATTCAGCACGTGAAATGTGACAAAAATTCAGCACACGGAAAGTGACAAAAATTCAGGACGCGAAAGGCGAAGAAAATCAAAACGCCAAAAAGCTGTAAATTCAGGAAATGAAAAGCAAAGAAGTTTCAGGACTCATAAAGCAACGAATTTCGTACGCGAAATGCGACATTTCAGACACGAGACGTGACAAAAAATTCGGATGGGAAAGGCGAAAGAAAATTCAAAACGCCCAAGTGAGAAATTCAGGACACAAAAAAAGCGATAAATTTCAGGATGCATAAGCAACTAAATTGCACGACCATATAAGCGATAAAATGTGACGAAAATCTGACAAAAATTCAGCAAGCGAAAAAGCGATGAACCTTCATGACGTGATAAGCAATGAAAAATCAGCACGATGAAAAGCGCACAACATTTCAGCACGCGAAAAAGTGGAGGACCTTCAGCGCTCGGGAAAGCGACGAACTTTCAGGTGCGAAAAGCAATGAAAATTCAGCACGCGAAAAGTGATGAAAATTCAGCACACGGAAAGTGACGAAAATACAGTACGTGAAACGCGACAAACATTTAGGATGCAAAAAGGGATCCAGTAGGGATTCAGGACCCAGTAAGGGACGCTAATTCATGTTTCAAAAAGGTACGAAAATTCAAGGATGCTAAAATGAAGGAAAATTTTGGATGCAAAAGGCGACAAAAATTCAGGATGGGAAAAGGGAGAAAATTGAGGATGCAAAAAGTGACAAAATTTAATGACATGAAATGCAACACAAAAGGCGACAAAAATTCAGCAGGCAAAAAGTGACGAAAATTCACCAAGCAAAAAGCGACGAACCTTCAGGACGCGAAAAGTGACGAAAATTCAGCATGACGGAAAGCAAAGAAACTTCAGGACGCGAAAAGTGATGAAAATGAAGCACGCAAAAAGCGACATAAATTGAGCAAATGAAAAGAGATGAACATTCAGGATGCGAAAACAACGAACCTTCAGGACATGAAGAGCGACAAAACTTCA
Organism: Okamejei kenojei; assembly: GCA_035221665.1. Classification (NCBI taxonomy): domain Eukaryota; kingdom Metazoa; phylum Chordata; class Chondrichthyes; order Rajiformes; family Rajidae; genus Okamejei; species Okamejei kenojei. Next base: position 7,788 of record JAVHYY010000327.1, on the reverse strand, counting down.
GGACACATAAAGCGATGAAACTTCAGGACATGAAAATCGATAACATTTCAGCATGCGAAAAGTGACGAGCCTTCAGGACACGAAAAGCAATGAAATTTCAAGATGCATAAAGCTACGAAATTGCACGACAAGATAAGCGACAATATTTCAGCATGCGAAAAGCAACGAAAATTCAGCACGTGGAAAAGCACAACAATTCAGCACATGTGAAAAGTGACGAAAATTCAGCACGCGAAAAGGGACGTAAATTGAGGCGTGAAATGCGAGGTAATTCAGAACACTAAAAGGGAACAATTTCAGGATGCGAAAAGTGGATACATTTCAGGACATGAAATGCGACCAAAATTCAGGACGCAAAAAGCGACGAAATTCTGGACATGAGTTTCAACTGAATTTCAGCAAACAAAAAAGCTACAAAAATTCAGCACGCAAAAAGTGACAAAATTCAGTATGCGAAAAGCTACAAACCTTCTGGATGCGAAAGGCGACGAAAATTCAAAATGCCAAAAGCGACGTAAATTTCAGATTGAAAAGTGACAAACGTATCAGGATGCATGAAGCAAGAAGTTTCCGGACAATAAAACAAAAAAAAAAGCGACAAATTTTGGCACACACAAAAGAGACGAGCCTTCAGGATGTGAAAAGTGACAAAAAAAAAAAAAAAATAAAAAATATATATATATAAATGGGGGGGGGGGGGGGGGGGGGGGGGGTGGGGGGGTGGGGGGTAAAAAAAATAAAATAATAAAAAAAAAAAAAAAAAAAAATTTTTATATTTTTTTTATATATTTATTTATATAAATATTATGGGGATATATTATATTTTTATTTTAAATTATTTATATATAAATTTTATTATTTTTTGGGGGGGGGGTTTTTTTATTATATAAAAATAATTTTATATAATAATAATTAATTTTTTTAATTAATTATTTTTAAATAAAAAAAATAAAAAATGTTCAGCACATGAAAAGCGGCACTAAATTGCAGCACACGAAAAGCGTCGAACTTGATCACACAAACAGTGACAACAATTCAGGACGCAGGTGCGACGAAAATTCAAAAACCAAAAGCGCTGTAAATTCAGGACCTGAACAGCGACCAAAATTACACGAAACATAGAAAAGAAAATAGGTGCAGGAGTAGGCCATTCGGCTGTTCGATAGGATCAGGGCGGTGATCATCCACGGATCCTGTACCTGCCTTCTCTCCATACCCTGATCGTTTAGCTACAAGGGCTACATCTAATTCCCTCTTAAATGTAGCCAATAAACTGGCCTCAACTACCTTCTGTGGCAGAGAATTCCACAGATTCACCACTCTCTGTGTGATTTTTTTTTTTCTCATCTCGGTCCTAAAAGACTTCCCCCTTATCCTTAAACTGTGACCCCCTTGTTCTGGAATTCCCCAACATCGGGAACATCCTGCATTACAGGATGCATAAAGCGACAAAATTTGAGAACATGAAACGCGACTAAGTTTCAGCACATGAAATATGATGAAAATTTAGCATGCAAAAAGCGATGAAAATTCAGCACGTGAAAAGCAACGAAAATTCATGACGTGGAAAGCTCCGAAACTTCAGCACATGAAAAGCTCAGAAATTTCAGCACACAAAAAGTGATGAAAATTCAGCACGTGAAAGGACACAAGAATTCAAAATGCCCAAGGTGACAAAAATTTGGGACAAACAAACGACAAAATTACAGGACGCATAATGTTAGCTAGATGGCGACATATATAGGGGAGGGTGCCTAGAAATAGGGGGGGGTGGGGGGGGAGGGGGTATGGGGGGAAGGGCATCTGTTAATATGGATTTGGGGTAGGGCATGTAAATGGGAGGGGGATTTTGGGGAGGGCACCTTTAAATGGTGAATTAGGAGGGCATCTGTAAATTGATGGTAGAGTTAGGGGAGGGCACCTGTAAAGGAGCAACAACACAACTGATGCTTTACAACAACAACTGGGGGATGTCAATTATACTTTTACACTAGACTGTGGGACCTGTTGGGTCCCAGCATCACACGGGATGGCTGGTCACCCAAGGCAATATTCCACCTCTCCACCAATTCCAATATTGCTGGCCTGTGGGGTTGGGGGCTTTTCTGTTGTGCTAGTATTGGTGTTGTGGGCCGAAGGGTCTGGTTTTAAGAGGGCTTGTATGCACATTGTGGGCCGAATGGATTCTTTGGGTGGCAGCTCAGTCACGAGGCCTGGCAGTACAGTCACTCAGACTGGCAGGCTGCAGCTGAGAAACTGCCAGAAATGTTGCACCAAACAGTGACAGACTCTGTGAGAGAGAAGGGGAAGAGGGTGGACGGAATGGATTATTGGGCTGGCAGTTCAGTGAGTCATGGCTGGTGGGCGGGCAATTCTCTGACTTAGGGCTGGTGGGCTGGCAGGGCTGGCAGATGCAGTCATCATGGCTGGAGGTGGGCTGGAAGTTCACTTACTTAGGGCTGGTGGGCTGGCAGTGTAGCCAAGGCTGCTGGGGCTGGCAGTTCAGTCACTTGCAGCTGGTGGCCTGCAGTTGACCTTCCTCATGGCTGGTGGGCTGGCAGTTCAGTCACTCACGCCTGGTACGCTGGAGATTCATTCAGTCACCACTCCTCCTTCATCCCCCCACTTGTTTCTCCTTGCCATTCCCCTCCCCCCCACGCATTCAGTCCATCTCCTCACAGCCTCCCCCCATGCACTCTTGAGCTCTCCCACAGTGCAGCCATTCATTCCTATTAGGTTCCCATTGTGATGGAGAACATGCAGGCATGAAAAGTGGAAAAAAGATTTTTTTTAAAGTTTTAAATTGTGAATTACTCTTAAAATATAAGAACAAATCAAATGTTCAAGATGAGAATTATGAAGTTCTTTCTTGTGCCTTTTGTTTGTGTGTCGGCTGCTCACTGCCTCAATTTTAATATAAAGAGATTGAGCGGTTTTAATTTGTTGTAATTCTCAATCCTTCTGGACTCACTGAATAATTTTGTGCAAACAACATTTTTTTGAGGCGGGAGTGGTGGGGGTGGGGGGTGGTTTCTTCTTCTTTCGTGGGGCGTACACAGCCTAAAGTTGTAGGCCAACTTTGATCTTCTGTTTGTGCACGTTGAGTTGATTGCATTAGTTGAAAAGGGCAGACCACGTGACGATTGCACGTGGTCCGTGCAAAGGATGAAAATTCAGGACCCAGTAAGGGACGAAACTTCAGGATTCGAAAAAAAGCTTATGAAAATTCAGGATGCTAAAATGAAGGAACATTTTGGAACGCAAAAAGCGTTTAAAAATTCAGGATGAGAAAGGGGAGGAAAATGAGGACGCAAAAAGCAACAAAATTTAATGACATGAAATGCAACAACACTTCAGCACTTTGAAAGGCGACAAACATTCAGCACGCAGAATGATGAAATTCATCATGGGTAAAGCAAAGAAACTTCCAGGAAGCGAAAAGCGATGAAAATGAAGCACGCAAAAGCGTCGAAATTCATCATGTTTAAAGTGACGCAAATTCAGCATGCGTAAAACGACAAAAAATTCAGCTCACAGAAAAAGCGACGTGAATTCAGGACACAAAAAGCAACAAACTTCAGGATGCTAAAGGCACGAAAAAGCAACAAAAGTTCTGATGCGAAAGTCGACGAAATTGCACTACGAGATAAGCGACAAAAATTCAACACACGAAAAGTGACGAACCTTCAGGATGCGAAAAAGCGACTAAAATTCAACACGTGAAAATGCGATGAAAATTCAGCGACGAAAAAGTGACAGAAAATTTCAGACGCGAAAGGCAAACGAAAATTCAAAACGTCAAAAGCAACGTAAATTTAGGAAACGAAATGCGACAAATGTTTCGGGACTCATAAAGCGACCAAAGTTCAGTTTGCGAAATGCGACAAAATTTCAGCACATGAAAAACGTCCGAAAATTCAGCATGTGGAACATGACAGAAAATCTCGATGGGAAAAGGAGGATAATTGAAGGATGCAAACAGTGACGAAATTCAGGACATGAAATGCGACGAAACTTTCAGCATACAAAAAGGCAACAAAAATTCAGCACCATAATGTGATGAAAATTCAGCAAGCGAAAAGCGATGAACCGCCAGGACGTGATAAGCAATGAAAATGAAAGCACGTGAAAAGCGACAAAAATTCAGCACCGAAAGCGACGACCTTCAGAACGCGAAAAGCGACAAAAATGCAGCACGCAAAGTGACGAAAATGCAGCACGCGGAGCTGGATGCGAAAAATGACTAAACTCAGGACGCATGAATTGACAACATTTCAGACGCGTCAAGCAACGAAATTCTACGAAAATTCCAGCCTGCAAAAAGCGATGAAAATTCAGCACGGGAAAAGTGACAACCTTCAGAAACGCAAAAGCATGAAAATTCAGGATGGGAAAAGGGAAGGAATATTGAGGACGCGAAAACGACAAAATTTCACAACATGAACTGCCGACAAAACTTATGCACACGAAAAGTGACAACATTAGAATGCGAAAAGCGACTGAAATTCAGCACGTGAATGCGACTAAATTTCAGCACACTGAAAGTGACAAACCTTCAAGATGCGAAATAGCGACTGAATTCAGCACGTGAACTGCGACTAAAAGTCAGCACACAAAAGATGACAAAAATCCAGGACGCAAAAGGCGAAAAAAATTAAAACGCCAAACAACATAAATTCAGGAAGGAAAGCGACGAAAATTCAGCACATGAAAAGTGCCGAAAATCAGGACGCAAAAAGCGACAAAAGTTCAGCCTGGAAAGTGAAGACCATCAGATCGAAAGCGATGAAAATTCACCACGTGAAAAGCTACAAAAATTCTGACACGAAAAGCAACTACATTCAGGATGTGAAAAGTAACAAAATTTCAGCACACAAAAGACGATGAAAATTCAGTGCAGCGAAATGGACAAAAAAATTCACCACGCGAATAGTGAGGACCTTCCAGGACGCTAATTCCAACTAAAATTTCAACACACGAAAAGTGAACAAAAATCCAGCACTGAAACAGTGAAGAACCGCGCACGCGGAACGTCGACAAAAACAAGCATGCGAAAAGCGATGAAAATTCAGACTCAAAAAGCTACAAATGTTCAGGACGGGATACGCGACCAAACATTTGGGACCAAAACGGACAAAAATTCAGGACACAAAAAGCGCTAAAATTCAGGATGGTGAAAAGCGACGAAACTTCAGGACCCAGAAAGAGGCAAAATTTCGGACATGAAAATCGACGACCTTTTCAGCATGCCGAAAAGTGTCGAAATCTTCAGGAACGCAAAAAGCGATGAAATTTTAAGGAGCGTAAAGGACTAAATTGCAGGACGGGATAGGTTACAATATGTCAGCACAGGAAAAGCGACGAATTTCAGCATGTGAAAACGACGAAAATGCAGCACACGAGAAGCAACGGACCTTCAGATGCAAAAAGTGACACAATTCAGGACGCGAAAAGTGATAAGCATTCAGGATGCGAAAAATGATGAAAATGAATGAGTGAAAGGCGACGAAATTCACAAGTGTAAAGCAATCGAAAATCAGCACACGAAACGACGTAAATTCTGGACGCAGAAAGGTACTAAGGAAAAAACTTAAAAGTACATAAATTCAGAACACGAAAAGCGATGAAATTCAGGATGCATAAAGCTACAAATTTGCTCAACATGATAAGCGACAAAAAGCGAAAAGCAACGATTATTTCAGTGCGAAAAGCACCGAAAATTTTCAGCAAGCGACAGTGACGAAAATTCTAGACCGTGAAAAGGGAGACATATTTTAAAATTCCAAAAGGGAACGTAAATGTCAGAATGTGAAAAGCAACGAAATTTCAGGACACAAAAATGGACGAAAATTCAGCAATGCGACATGCGCCGAAAATTCAGCAAGGAAAAAGCCGAGTAATCTTCAGACGTGAACAGCGACGACATTTCAGGATGCATAAATGACGAAATTGCAGGCCGCGATAAACAACAGAATTTCCGCGCCGGAAAAGCGAAGAAAATTCAGCACGTGAAAAGTGACATAATTCCACCCCATGAAAAGGGACGAAAATCAGCACGCAAAAAAGGACGAAACATTGAGGACATGAAATGTTGATGTACTTCAGAACACAAAAAGGGAACAATTTCAGGAATGCAAAAGCGACTACATTTCAGTACTTGAAATGCGACAAAAATTCAGGATGCAAATACTGACAAAACTTCAGGAGCTAAATACAACTAAATTTCAGCACACAAAAAGCTACAAACATTCGCACCACAAAAAGTGAACAAAACTTCAGCATGCGAAAAGCATCGAAAATTTCAGGATGCAACGCGATGAAAATTTAAAATGCCAAAGTGACGAATTCAGATGCGAAAAGTGACAAAAGTTCAGGATCTTGAAGCGACAAAATTTCATGACACAAAAGCACAAATTTTGCACACAAAAAGAGAGGAGCCCATCCAGGATGGGAATAGTGATGAAAATTCAGCAAGCGGAAAAGCGACAAAACTTCAGGATCCAAAGGCGATAATATTCAAGATGCCAAATGTGACGTAAATTCGCCCGCAAAAAGGAACGACAATGAGGACATGAAATGCGATGAAGTCAGAACACCAAAAGGACATTGAGATGAGAAAAGCACTAAATTTTCACACACAACAAGCGACAAAAAGTCAAATGCCAAAGTTGCTGTAAATTCAGGATGCGAAAAGCACTAGGTTCAGGATTGCATGAAGTGGACAACAGGGCCATTTGCCCTTCCATAGGATCATACAGATCATCCCAACTCAGTACCTGTACCTGCCGTCCACTCCATACCCACTATCCCTTTATCACAAGGGTCACATCTAACTCCGCTTACATATAGCCATGAACAACCTTAACTACTTTGGTGCAGAGTAATGCCCACTGATTCACCACCTTACCGGGTGATTGTTTTTTTCTCATCTCGTCTCTAAAAGACGTCCCCCTATCTCTAAAAGTGAACCCTTATGCGGATTCCCCAACATCGGGAACAAATTCCCGCATTACAGGATGCATAACGACAAAATTTCAGGACATGAAAAGCTACGAAATTTCAGCACATTATAAGCGATAGTAAATTCAGGATGCAAGAAAGCAACGAACCTTGGGAGGCATAAAGCACGAAATTTCAAGACATGAAAGCAACGACATTACAGTATGGAAAAGCGACAAAATTCAGTCCATGCAAAAAGAGACGAAAATTCAGGATGGAAAGGCGACAACATTTCAGCACAGGAAAAGCAATGAAATGTCAGTGTGTAAAAAGTGTTGAAAATTCAGCACGTGAAAAGTGACGAACCTTCGTGAAGCGAAAAGCGACAAAAATTCAGCACGCGAAAGCGTCGAAAATTCAGGACGCGAAGGCGACAAAATTGCAGCACAAGGAAAAGCGGATGAAAAGCAACTACATGTAAAAAGTGACCAAAAATTCAAACTGAAATGCAACTAAATTTCAGGACATGAAAGCAATGAAATTTCAGCACAGAGAAAAGCGACGAAAATTCAGCACGCGGAAAATAACAAAAGTACAGCATATGAAAAGGCCGGAAATTCAGGACACGAAAGGCAACGAAAATGCCAATGACAAAAGTGTCGAAATTTCAGAATACAGACGCCACAAACGTTCAGGACACATGTTGCGACAAAATTTTCAGGACACAAAAAGCGACAGCCATTTTGCACACAAAAAGTGGACGAACCCTTCAGACGGGATAAAGCGTTGAAAAATCAGCACGCAAAGTGACCATACTTCAGGATGCGAAAGCAATGAAAATTCAGCACG
>JAVHYY010000326.1:20000-52731 GCA_035221665.1 Okamejei kenojei | reverse complement strand
CATAGAGAAGATAGTAATTCCCCCTGTTCTGAGACTCTCCCAACAATCAGGACAAGTGTTCCTTGCATCTATCCCGTTTCACTCCTTTAAGATTTTTTTTTTATAATTTTCTAAAAGAATCCCCCTCCATTATCCCTTTTCTCAGTTCCCAGAAAATCCAAGTCCAGTCGAGCCCAAAAATTATTTCATGATAATGTCAGGTCCTTCCATCCCGGAATTCAACCTGTGTTTTTTTTCTATGCTGCACTCCCCCAATACAAGAATGTTCGCTTCCTTAAAAATTATTTAAAAGGTACAGAATTTGTGAAAACACACAACCCCAAAATTCAGGGAACAGTATCCCTTTTTCCACTGTTGATCAGGCAGCTGGAATCATCCTAGCCACAACCAGATTAGCATCGCTGAACTATATCTACCGTCCATTGGTGAACCTCGACTATCCCTTGCAGGCTTATTAAACCCGTTGCCACTGAAACGTTATTCCCCTTACCATGTAATCTATACATTGGTAAATACTCCAATTGTGAATTCATGTATTATTCTTCCTGCAGAACCTGTTTTTTTTTTTAACACGTGACAAAAAAAGCGATTACTCTGTACACTTGAACAAAAAAAAACACAGAATGAACTGAGTTCCTTGTATCAAACACTTGAGTCCCAGTTGGTTTACAACCAACTGTGAACCCCTGGTGGTCATAATGTGAAATTGGTTTAATCCCCTTTTCTGGAGTGCTCTGCCTTCCATTTCGAAATCCGCAAGTATGTAAAACCATCAGAATTCAGATGTGACCCTCATAATGTTGCCTGGCCGTGCGACCTCACATTAGCTGCCTATCCGTAACCATGAGAAAGACTTTGTTCCCATTCCATCTGTCAACTTGGCAAACTGGCTCCATTCCAATTCTGGTCACGTGAAGTGGGGTGCACCGGTGTAAACCCATGCCTGCCAGGCCCCATTTGAAAAACATCTTGGCACTACTTGGAGGAGGGTCTGAAACTCCTAACCATTTCACCGGAGTTGGTATCAATAACCCAATCCAATAAAGATTTATGTTCGAGAATGCCCGAAAGAAAAAAAATGGAAGAGCTCCAAGCAGAACTTACAAGAGGAAAGAAACTAAGGTAAATCTGAATCTGTTAATAGACCAAAGATAAAATGGTGAATGTGAACTCAGCGGGTCTTACATTTCTTTAAACAGTGACCCCTTGGTTCTGGACCTCCCCCTACATTTGGAAACAAGGGACGTAGGGGCTCCTTTCTGCCCACCTCTGGGCTTTTCTTTATGGGAGAGAATCCGAATCCATCCATTGAACAATCCCGCTGTCTCCAGTCCTCCAACATTCCTCCACCTCATCCCCATCCCCACCAGCCTTCCTACCCTCTCTAAAGCCTTTTTTATATCCAACTGTTGCTGGAACTGTCTATGGCTTCTCTGACTCCCCAATGGCCCACCTCCAAACCCAAGCCAGGGCCCCAACCCTGAAACACAACAAATGTTAGGGAAGCATCACCTTGGAGAAACATGGATAGGTGACTACAGAAGGCCCAGGGAGCCCGTTTTGGTGAAGAGAGGGTGGAAGTAACCTGGAGCTATGTTGGAAGTAAAAAAACACATCGCGGGGCTTTTGCTTTTTTAAACAGAAGGCTCATGATCATGGTGGGAGAAAGGGGGGGGATAACCTGGAGCGTGTTGAGTATAAAAAACCACATCGCAGGGCTTTGCTTTTCGCAGAAAGGTAAAAAAACCAGTGAACTGCAGATACAGGTTTACAAAGAAGGACACATATAGCTGGGTAACCTCTGTGGGAAAGGCAAGCATCTCTGGAGAATAATGGAATGAAAGAAAAGGACCCGAAAAACGTTACCCATTCCTTCCCAGCAATTTGGTTGTCCTACCTAAAACAGCTCCCTATCCACCGTGGGCGGTGTCCCAGCAGCCGGAGGGTCAGGCAAAAGGCCTTGCCCAGAGCGGGGCCCAGGTGAAGGGTGTGCTGGTCCGAGTGATTTCACCGGTGCTCCAGCATGTGGTCAAGGGTGGGTGAAATAAAGCCCTTTTCCACAGGACATGTAGGGGAAGGGACGCCTCAAGCAGCAATGTGGGTACTCCGGTGGCCTTGCCACAGGCCTGGACATGCGGGTGAAAACCCTTGCCACCCCTCATCGCGCACATTGTCCCCTCTCCAATGTGTATCCGCTGGTGCTCGGTCCGCATGCCCCCGTGGGCTCTCCTTGTCCAACAGTGGGAAGCCACTGCTCCGCCCCCGGCGTTGGTCCGCCGTGCTGCCGCAAAACTTCCCCGCGAACCTGTCAACCTCCCCTCACCACTAGTATCGGAAAGTCCATAGTTGCTGGTGACTGGGGTTGTGCACGCACTGTGAGACAGCGTGGGAAGGCCATGGCCCAAAGCGATGCCTCCGCTCAACCGGAAACTGGGGACGGGACAGTCCCCCGCCAGCTGTGACAAACACTCCGCTGGTGGGAACAGCATGCTTTTTTGTGGAAGCAGGTTGAAAAAGCCCTTCACAAATGTCCTAATTGGAGTTAAACATCAATCCTTCATAAAAATACTCTCCAATATAGCATTCAAAGCATAAACAAAAATAAGTTACAGCCATTGCTTTCTTAAGCAGTACCAAGCTAGGATTGGAAAGGAGTGCTTTTTTTTCTGATTATTAAAAAACCCGACCCAGACAAAACAAAACGACAGGAGACTACTTCTTACTTCCTACTTCCCCTACATCCCTGTGTTTCAACTGGCCATTTTCCACAATAAAGTCCAACCAGATGGCGCTATTTGCACATGAAGTTTCAAGCAGAGGCCAGAATTGCGAACCGATGTTTTTTTTCCTTCATCACTAGCAGACCTGAGGAAATCCGCTCTTTCCGACAACCAACATAAACCTAGCCAATTTTAATCCCTCCTCCCTCCTCACAAAGCTTTTCCAGAATCGCACGCACCGGCAGTGGCAGATTTTTTTTGCGCGCCGCTGATGTAGGTTTTTTGTAACACCGTGTTTGCTTTGGTGGTTGTGGTGTGTACATGTTTTGGTGGTGAGCCGTTTCGTTGAGTGTGCATGCATGTGTTGTGTTATTTAGTGTGTGGGTGCACGTGTTGTGGGTTGTGAGTGTGTGTGCCAAGTTTGGTGAAGTGAGTGTACATTGTGTGTGGTGTGCAATGTTGTGAGTGAGTTTTATTGGTGTAATGTGTTTGTGGCTAACCTGCGTGTGTGTGCGTGCATGTGTGTGTCATATTTAGTGTGGGGTGCCGCCGCCGTGGTGTGAGGTGCGTGTGTGAAGTGTGGCCTTGCTCCCTTCCTTGTGTGTGGTTTGCATCGTGCGTGTGCGGTTGTATTATTGTTGTTGCTTGTGCGTGTGTGGCATTTGGTGGTGCTTGTGTGTGCGTGTGTGGCATTTCGTGCTCGTATGGTGTTGTGCGCGAGTGGTGCTTGTATGAAGGTGCGTGGTTAAGTTGAGCTGAGTGCTTGTGAAGAGTGTGGCGTGCGTTATGTTGTGTGTCCTGGGTTTGCATGTGTTGTGTGTGTTTTTTGTGCGTGGTGTTGCAATTTCTGTTGATGTTTGTGCCTGGTGGCTTGGTATTTGCGTGGTGTGTTGTGTGCAATGTGCTGTGTTGATACACTAACCCGTCACCGGTATAAGTTCTTTGCCCCTTTGTTATATTTTAACCAAAATCTTCTCAAACCAGTTTCAACTCCTCCCATGATGGCTTTTTTTACAAACTTGTGCTTTTCCAGTTCTCCTGTGGGAAAATAATTCAGAATATTCATTGAGCACCCCTCCCCCACCCCCCCCCCCCCCCTTTTCCCCTCTCAACATGCGGTGCTATCCCTCACCCGCTCCACCAAGTGCGAGGTTCCCACCAAGCCCCTCCCCACCTCCCACTGTTGCGGCGCTCCCTCACCCCTCCACACCTGTGGCAGGGCTCCCCCCCTCGCCAAAGTGCAGGGCTCCCCCCTTCTCCACATGCGCGCACCCTCTCCCCTCGTCACATGCGAAGGTTGCCCTTCCCTTACAACCTCCCCTCCCACAGTGCCAGTCCCCCTCCACCCCACACCTTCTCCTCCCATCACAGTGTGGCGTTTTTTCCCCTCCTCACATAATCTTTTATGGGATCGGAGCACTGTATTTTTTTTAATCGAAGACCCTTTTCAAACCTCACCATCTCATTAAAACCCATGTCGATCAACGCCGATTTCCTTCAAAATTTGTTTCCCGTATAATCAAATGTTCATGGGGAAGAAACTAAAGGGAGAGTTTTTTTATTTTTGAAAACATGCACGATGAAACAGGGCATTTCAGCCACGTCTCCTGGGACCAAGATATCATAACATGGCCGTTTGGAATAGGAAGAGAACAAAAATCTCCATCATTGAAATTTTTGGAAGTTGCCAAAGATCTCTTCCACCTTCTCCACACCCCCCTCCTCCCCTACCCCCTCCCCTCACCCTTTATCGCTCACCTCCCTCACTCCCCCCAAAAACCTTTCCTCTCTACCCCCTTATCTCCCCCCCTTCTCCTCCTCTCAATGGGATTGGATACATGCCAATAATTTTGAATTGAAGGGGATTCCAAAGTAACATCTAAGCAAATTTGCAGATGAAAACACCCCATAAGCTGGGTGGCAGAAGTGAACTGTGAGGAGGATGCAATGATATTCAGGGTTATAATTGGACCCAGGGTTGAGTGAGTGGGCAGATGCATGGCAGAAATGAATTTTTAATGTGGGATAAATGTGAGGGTTTATTCCACTTTTGGTACCAAAAACTAGGAAGCCAGTATTTACTAATCAAAATAGGAATCCCAAGTTTGGGAACAGGGGAAGTTACAACAGAATTCCTGTGGGGTCATTGTAAAACATCAGCATGAAAAATAATGCATGCAAAAGGAACACAGGCCGGTGAAGAAAGAGAAATGGCATGTTATTGGCCCCTTTATAACAAGAGGAAAAACGAAATATAGGGGCGAAAGGAGGACCTTCTGGCAGTTTGTTTACAAGTCCCTTAGTGGAGACCACACTTGGAGTATTGTGTGTAGTATTTTTTGTCCTCTAATTTTCAAGAAGGACAAACCTTCCACTTTGAAAACTCGTACAAGTAATCCTTCATTGAACCTCCAACAACCAAAAATCTTCCCCAGGTCCCCCCAACAATTTCATCGGTTCCAAGTCCACTCCCTGAGTCAGCAGCAAAGCATTTTTGCATTAGCCGAACAGATCTCCATCTCAAGAGAGGGAAGAAAGAGGATGAAGAAAGAGGGGCGGGGGAGAGGAGGGGAGAGAGAGTTAGAGAAGAGGGGTGAAGAATGAAGGGGTAAATAGAGGTGGGGAGAAGAGGGCAAAGGGGATAGAGAAGGGGGATAGAGAGAAAGGGTAAACAATTAAATTTTCCTCTATAAAGCCTGAATCTAATTTTATTGAACTATTATTGGATGCAACCTTACCTCCTCTAATACACTCCCCACAGACAAATAGTTGTGTGTATCCTGGCCACCTGGGGAGGTATAGGGAGATAGAGAGAGCGTGGAGAGAGAATGGTTAATTATTAAAATCTTTCCACATAACACTTACACCTTACACTCACACACGTCACAGAAACACATTACAAAAAAGAAAACACACCACAAAACTCGTACACAACACCACACTCAGAAACACACATACACACAGAAACACGCACACACACATAAATACAGAAACACACACACACAGAATCACACACAACCGACACACCAATCACTCAAACAGAACTCACACACACATTTTCACCCCGCACACACCACACTGCACACAGAGAAAGCACATTACACACACACACACACGCAGAAGCACAACACACACTACAAAGCAGACACACAGAGAAGCACACGCGCACACACATAGATACTCAACACAAGCACACCTGCGCCACACAAGGCGCAGCACACCACAGGGAAGCAATACACACACACGAACGCAGCGCACACACAACCACACAAAAAACAGAAACACACCGCACACAACACAGTACAACGCCAAGCCACACACAGAAACCACACACACATACACACACACACACTCCCACATACACACAGACATTACTCAATGAAGAAACACACACACACATATAAAAAAAAAAACTAAGCACGCACAGAAATACAGAAACGCAGAAACTCAACACACACACACACACACCATCACTCACACACCATTCACCCACACACACACTCACACAGAGAAGCACACACACAAGCACACACACACACTGTTGCGCACATGACAAACACAGAAAAACACAAAGCACGTGCGCATACACACAGACACACAATAAACCACACAAACACACACACAAGAAACAACATAAACAGACCAGCACACACACACACATGACAGAGAAGCACATCACACACAGGGGCCACACACAAAAACACATACACAGAAGCAACAAAAACAACACACAACATACTCAGAAGCCGCACACCAACAGCACACACAACGAACACCACACACACACACAGAAACACAAACACAGAACACGCACACACAGGAGACACAGACAGCACACACACAAAAACGCGTGCACACAGACACAGAAGGGTATACACACACACACAATCACACACACACACACACACAGAAACACACACACACACTCACACGCAGAAACACACACGCACAGAAACACACACCCACACACACAAGAAACACACACACACACAGAAACACACACACACCGCACACACACACAACAGAAACACACACACACAAAAACACACACACACACACACACACAGAAAACACACGCACACACACACACACACATTTTTTTTTACACAGACATTCAAAACACACACACACTCAGAAACACACTCACACAAATAGAAACCACACACAGTCTTAGAAACACGCACACCCACAGAAATTACAGAAACATCACACACACACAGAAACACACACACACACGCACAAACACAGGAAAAGCACACACCACACACAAATCGCACACAGAGAAGCAACACACACGAACACACACCCACAGAAGAAAGACACACACAGACACACACACACATCACTCACATAGACTCACAATTCACCCGCACACGAAGAAACACAAGCACACACACACACAAGCACAACATAAAGACACACACACAATCACGTCACAATAGACTCCACCCACACACACACAGAAGCACGCACACAGACCACAACTACCACACACACACAGAGAAGCACACAAAAACACACACAAGAACACACACACACCAACACACACACACACACAGCACACTCACATACTGATAACCACACACACACACACATACACACACCACACCCGAGAGCGCACACAACGCCACACACACACACACACACACAGAGAAGCACACACACACGCACAGAAACAAACACACACAAGAAATGCTCACACACACACACACACAAACGGAAAACACACACACACAGTCAAACAGAACACACACCACACACAAACAGAGAACACACATACAACACACTCACAACGCAACACAGAAACGCACACAAATGCACACAGAGACTCAAAGCGTAACACACACACACACGCACCACACAGAAGTGCACTCACACACAGCCCACACAGAGAAGCCACACACACCACACAGAGAAGCGCACACACACACACACAGAAGCGCACACACACACGCAGAGAAGCCGCACGCTCACACACTCGCACACAGAGAAGCGCACCACCAACAATATCGCACACACAGAAACGCACACACACACAGAGAGCGCACACACACAGAAACACACACAACACAGAACACACACAACAGAAGCACACACCACACAGAAGCACATACACACAGAAGCACACACAACAGAAAGAGCACATACACAGCCACACACAGAGCACACAGACACACACGACTCCATAAGAACACACACAGAGCACACACACTCGGGTCACAGATACACGCACACACAGAGAAATACACACGCAAACACACACACCCACACAGAAACAGCTCACACACACACAGAAAACACACACACAGCAAACACACACACGCGTACACTCACACACACAGAAATACACACGCACACACACACACAGAGAAAAACACAACACAGAGAAAACACAGACACACAAAACACAAAGCACGTGCGCTCACACAAACACACACACACACACACACACACACACACAGAGAGAAGCACACACACAGACACCCACACAGCGCGCACACACGCACACACACACAGAAATACACACATACACAGAACACACACACACACAGAAACACACACGACGCAACAGAGAAGACACACACGCACAGATACACACACGCACTCAACGAAACACACACCACAGAAACACACACACACAGACAGAAACACACACATGCGTACACTCACACACACAGAAATACACACGCTACACACACACACACAGAAACACACGCACACACACAGAACCACAAACCACACACAGAAACACACAAACAGAAATACACACATGCATACACTCACACACACAGAAACACACACACACACACACACATAGAATCACACACACAGACATAGAAACACTCACACACACAGAAATACAGAAACACACACACACGCACACAGAGAAGCGCACACAAATAAACACACACACACACACACACACACACACACACACACACACACACACACACACACACACACAATCACTCACACAGACTCGCACACACATTCACCCGCACACACACACACACGCGCACACAGAGAAGCACGCACACACACACATGCACACACACACACAAGCACACACACACACAGAAGCACACACACACAAGCACGTGCACACACACAAAAACACACACACACACAGAAACACACACACAGACACTAACAAACTGAAGCGCACACACACACAGAAACACACACACAGAGGCACACACAGAAACACACACACAGACAGAGAAGCACACACACACACACACTCACAAACGGAACAACACACACACACAAACAGAAACACACACACAAACAGAAACACACACACACACAGAAGAACACACATACAGAAGCACATACACACATGCACACACACAGAGAAGCACACACACACACAGAGTACACACACACACACAGAAGAGTACACACGCACACACACACCAGACGCACACACACACAGAAACACACACACGCACAGAAACACACACACGCACAGAAACACACACACGCGTACACTCACACACACAGAAATACACACGCAAACACACACAGATACACACGCACACACACAGAAACACACACACAGAAACACACACGCGTACACTCACACACCCAGAAACACACACACACACAGACACTCAGAAACACACACACTCAGAAACACACACACTCAGACACACACACAAATACAGAAACACACACACACACACACACAGCATACACACACACACACACACAGAGAAGCACACACACACGCACACATGCACACAGAGAAGCGCACACACACACGCACACAGAGAAGCGCACACACACACACACGGAGAAGCACACACACAGAAACGCACACACACACAATCACTCACACAGACTCACACACACACATTCACCCGCACGCGCACACAGAGAAGCACACGCGCGCACACACACACACACACACACACAAACGGAAACACACACACACACAAACAGAAACACACACACAAACAGAAACACACACACACAGAAGCACACACATACAGAAGCACATACACACAGAGAAGCACACACACACACAGAAAATCTAGATAGAAGACATCCACTGGCATCCCTTCATCCATTTTACTTGTCACATCCTCAAAAAATTCCAGAATAGTCAAGCATGATTTCTCTTTCATAAATCCAAGTTGACTTGGACTAATCCTTTTACTGTTATCCAAATGCCCCATTAATACCTCTTTAATTAGTAATATTATAAAAATTTTAGATTTTAAAAATCAGGTCTGCAATTTATCCCATTAGATAAAGCATAAAAAGAAGTTGAATTTGACACCCAAATCACTTTCATATCTTCAGTATTAAAAATGTTATGGCCATTTTCATACTCAGAAATTAGCATCTTGTTTCCTATTGCTTTTCCATTGACTTCTCAAAAGCCCATAACTTTCTTAAAAATTAAGAGAACTGAAATAAATGTTCAGTTATTATAGATTGAAGCATTCTGAAACAAATTATGAAAACAATCTTAACTTGGATGACCTGAAATTAAAGCATATAAGTAGTTATTTACATAATTGTAGCTAATTACAAAATTCAATTACTAGATCTAAACATTTATCCATTTCTTAAGAAAAGGTTAACATTTTTAAATAGCCCAAGTGTCCAAATAACATTAACACAAAAATTCACAATATAACATGATTTGTTAAATCTCATTGTCATGAATTTATAGGGCAAATGGAAGGAATTTAGTGTTTAATTCCCGTAAATTAATGGCCATTTAAATCATCGTGTGAGTGGGATTTTGTGGAACGTGATCATTTGGAACGTTGCGGTTTGCGGTGAATTTAAACCCCATATCGGCAGAAAAAACACTGCCGGTTCGTATGGAGCCTAAATCACCTTTTCGCAACGTAAAATTTGGATTAAAGTAATCCTAAGAAGCAAGTTTATATGTAAAATAAACGGCTTACCTTTGTGTGTCCCGTATGGGAGATCCGATCCGTTGTCGGCGTTAGAAGTCGATTTTTATCTTACTCCAGCCATTAAATTGTCCAGCGATGTTTTAAAAAAACTTCAGAGAACAGATGTTGGATCGATTTTTTTGTTAAATATTTTTATTGTAGAAACATATTAATGAAAAATACATTATTATACATTAATGAAAATACATTATTAGATACTTTCATAATATTATTAATATTAATATTAATATTAAGATTTAAGACTTTATGCTTCTATACACTTTTTTAATTTTTTTATAAAGTAGGAAAAGATAGAGAAAAATAATATAGAGAATATGTAAACGAATGGAGTATTAGTCAGTAATCCGTCATTGGAGATATAAGCGTGATTTATTATGTATACTTCTTCATCCATTCTATTATTCAGGCCTCAGTCAAGGCCTCGCACTGAGCCCACTTTGAACCCTGTAAATATTCAATATATGGAGACCATATCCCTCTGAAGAGATCTAACCTGTCGATTAGGACAAGCCTCAATCTCTCCAGATGGAGTGTCTACGAAATTTCTGTATTCCACATTTTGATTGTGGGGGCTGTAGGACCTTTCCAGTAATTGTAGTATTAATTTTTTTCCCAATTATTAAACCGTAATCATTAAAGGTTCTTTGATTCGTTGTTATTAATTGGTCTGTTTCCAGTATTCCTAGTATATTATTAACTTTGAATCATGGGTCAAATTTATATTTAACAACATTCGAAATTATCCTAAATATTTCTATCCAGAATTTTGTAATTTTTTACACAGTTTGTAAATGAATGTGACATATTAGCTTCTTAATGTTGACATTTTATCACATATGGGAGATACTTTTGGAAAGATGTCATGGTAGTTTGGATTTTTGAATAATGTAGTCTATGTAGTATTTTAAAACTGTATAAGAGAGTGTTTAAGCATTTAACGAACAATAGTGTATATGTTGTAAACTTTCGTCCCATATACTTCTGGTCTAATAATTTGACCTAGTTCGTTTTCCCTAGATTGTTCTATATATTTCTGTTGATGGGACCATCACTTTCCAATAAGATGTTTATATATATATATGAAATCATTTTTTCTGTGTTCGGATGTTTATCTAAGCATTCATCTAAAAATTTTCTATCTTTCTATTTCTAAGTTCCTGTGTGTTTGCTTTAACATAGTCTCTGATTTTGTAAATATCTAAAATAATCTTTAGGGTGTAGTCCATAAATTTGTTGTAAATCTTGAAATGAAAGGAAAGAGTTTTTCCTTATAGAGATCACCCATCTTAATAATTCCCTTGTTTTTTCCATTGTAAAAAGCCTTTATCCATCATTGAAGGTTTAAATGTAATGTTATTTACAATGGTAAGGGATAGTGGTATAGATTTCAGTTTTAATGTTTTCTTTATTTGTTTCCAAATACGTATTCCACTTTCTATTATCGGGTTTTTTTCACTATAGATTTTCTTAGCTAAATTAATATTAGCAATATTATAGAACTAATTTCAAAAGGAGAACAATCTTCTTTTTCCATATTTAACCAAATTGGTTGGTTATCTGTCTCTTCTAACCGAAAATTCATATTTTTAATATTAACTGCCCAGTAATAAAACATAAAATTTTGGTAGTGCTAAACCTCCATTTTATTATTTTGATTTACATAAATGTTTTTTTTATTTATTCTATGGCTTATAATCCCAAATAAAGTTAGTAACTAGAGAGTCCAGTGTGTGTCCCTTCCTAAAGACAAACTTTTTTTAGGGAGATATATCGGAATTAATTGGAAAAGATATTAATAATTGTGGAAGAAAAAAATCATTTTTATTATTTAATTTTACCTAACATTGAAATAGGTAGCGTTTTCCCAATATCAAAATATTCTTATTTAATTTATTCAATAATGGTTGGAAATTAGATTTAAATAAAGAATCAAATATTTTTTTTGTTACGTAAATTCAAAGATATTTATTTTTTTCATTTGTTATCTTAAAAGGGAATTGTTGTAATATGTGTAAGTTATTTACCGTTTTATTGGGCATAAGTTCACTTTTATTCCAATTGATACTATATCCCTGAAAAGGATCCAAATTCAGTTATTAATTTTAACAAATTTTGGATACTAATTTCTGGTTTTGTGATGTAAAGTAATACATCATCCGCATATAAGGAAATTTCAATTTTTAGTATCTCTTGTATCGTATCCATATATTTTCCGGATGTAATCTCACCCTCTGAGCTAGCGGTTCTATTGCAAGTGCAAACAGTAGGGGGGATAAAGGGCAACCTTGTCTAACAGCTCGAGATAAATTGAATTTAATTGATACATTCGATTGTTGTTATTCTAGCTGTCGGATTTGTATATAACAATTTTGATCCAAGTAATGAACTTCTCTCCCAGTTTGAAAGCTTCCATAACCGAAAACAAATAAGGCCATTCCACCTGATCGAAGGCTTTTCTCTGCATCTAACGAGATAACTACTAGATCTTTTTTTATACCTCTTTTCGAATATATAATATTGAATAACCGTCTCAAATTATATGAGGAAATTCGTTTTAGGTATAAATCCCTGTTTTGATCGGGTGGTGAATTAATTCATTAATAACTGTGCTTAGCCCTTTGTGCTAATAATTTTGGTTAATATCTTTTGATCAGTATTTTAAAAGGGCCTATTGCTCCTAAATGATCCTGGTTCATCCAGGTCTTTTTGTTTATTTTTAGGTATAAGTGTTTATGGTAGATTCATTTAACGATTCTGGTAATTTCTGCTGTGTATATATATATTTGTATAATGATTTTCAGACATGGTACAATCTGATCATGAAATGTTTTATAACATTACGAGCCAATACCATCCTGGTCCCGGTGTTTTAACCATTTTTTAATGATCTAAATAGATTCTTGGATTTCTTTTAATTGAGATATCAGCATTTAGTGATTCTCTATTTTTGTAAGTCCAACCCTTTCAGGTTACATTTTTTTTTTAAATGCTTCTATTCCTATTTTATTTTCTGTTGTTTTAGCAGTGTATAAGTTTTTATAGTAATGCATAAAATCTTTCGTTAATATCTTTAGGTTGTATTAGCAGTTCGCCATTATGTGATTTAATCCTATGGATTATTTTTTTCGGCTTCCATTTTCCTTAGTTTGGCGAGCCAATAGGTTTTTGAGGTTTATCTCCGAAATTCAAACTGTATTTTTGTTTAGTATGTTGATAAAATTTTACAACTTGAATCTGTATATATTTTATTTAATTTTTATATTTTTCAATGCTGCAATTTTATTATGTGATATTAATAGATGGATTAGTTGCATTCTCTATATCTAATTGTTTAATCACCTTTTCCAGTTCTTGTTGATACCCTTACGATCAAAAAATCTATTTTCATTTATAAAATGCTTGGGAAGAAATTTACCATGATTCCCCGGAGATAAAATGCGTTAAATGTTTTTTCCCTTGAATAGTAAGCACAAGATATTTCCGTTTTATCATTTGTTTTTTTTCCGAAAAAAATCTTAATTTGTGCTGTAATATATTCCTGAGTTATTTTGTTTTTTTAAAAATTTGTGGGTTAAATCTCCACTTTCCCGATTTTTTTTCTGTTTTACCATTTTTTATTTTTTTTAATCTTTAAATGTTAAGATGCATGATCCTGAAATTATAAATATTGTGATATTTAGAATTATAAGTAAGTGAAATAGGTTTTGGCATCAACCCAAAAAAATAATCTAATTCTTGAGTAGGATTTTTTTAATGTACTGGAGGAATAAAAGGAGTATTCTCGTCCGGTAGGATATTTTCTACTCCTCCAAACATCTTTGATATTAGAGAGTTTTCCATATATGCATTTAATAAGTCCACTAGAATGTGATTTTCGTTTTTTTCCTTTTACCTCGTGGATCTATCTAAGTAAGGGTCTAGTGAGGCCCAGGTCAAGTGGTTTGCAGTGGGAGGAGCGACGTCCCCCCGAGCTGTAATTTAAAAACTCGATCGCGGGGCTTGTTTTTTCCACATAGGCCCAGGAGCGTTGCAGTGTGAGGAACCAAAATCCGTAACGTTTTTCCACATTCGCAGCTCGCAGTTCAAAACAAGTGGCTTGAGGAAGCCGCTGATAGGTTGTGGAAGACGACTCGAGGAGTAGTTACTGATTGGCAGTCAGAAATCCCTGGCTGATTTCTATCATCTGAAAATCCCCCCCCCTTTCACTTTGTATTGGTGTTGTATATTGTATTGCATCCTGGGTAAGGGGAGGATGAGTGGGGCCAGGGCAGTTTACTGTTTTCTGGATGTCAGATGTGGGAGGTCATTGCAGTCAGATAGCGCTCCCCCCAGACGTCCACATCTGCGCCAGGTGCGTCAAGATGGCGACACTCCAAATGGACCGTATTCGTACCTGGAGCACAGCAGCTCGATGACCTCCGTCTGGGTCAGTGGAGAGTGTGAGGAAGGCCCCCATAGAGAGGAGCTACAGACAGGTGGGTCACCTCCAAAACCACAGGAGGCAGAAAAGTGGGTCACGGTTAGGAGAGGCAAGGGGCAAGGCAGGGACTAGAGAGTACCCCCCGGTGGCTGTACACCATGGGCAATAAGTACTCCCTTTTGGAGTACTGTTGGGGGGCACAGCCTACCTTGGGGTAGCAACAGCGACCGGCCTCCGGCACAAAGGCCGGCCCTGTTGCTCAGAAGGGTAAGGAAAAGAAGAGGAGGGCAGCAGTAATAGGGGACTCTAAATAGTGTAGGGGGTCAGATAGGCGATTTTTCTGTGGACGCATTCCCAGAGACGCCGGAAAATGGTAGTTTGCCTCCCTGGTGGCCAGGTCCCCCCAGGAATGTGACTGAACGTGTCCAAGATATCCTTGAAATGGAGGGAAGGAGCCAGAGGTCGTGGTACAAATAGGTACCAATGACATAGGTAGAAAAAAGAGAGGAGGTCCCCCTGAAGGAGAATTTTAGGGAGTTAGGAAAGAAGTGTTTAAGGAGAAGGACTCGCAAAGGTAACAAACTCAGGATTACTGCCTGGGCCACGCGACAGTGAGAGTAGGAAGGAGCGAAGGTGGAGGATAAATGCGTGGCTAAAGGACTGGTGCAGAGCACACAGAGATTCAAGTTTTCTGGAATCATTGGGACCATCCTTTTGGGGAAGGTGTGACCTGTACAAAAAGGACGGGTTTTAGCACTTGAACCCGAGGGAACCGATATCCTGGCGGGGAGATTTGCAACAGGCTACTGGGGAGACTTTAAACTAGATCGTTGGGGGGGAGGGACACAAATAGAGAAGGCAATTAGTATGTTTGTGAGGCAGGAGGCAGAGAAGAGAAGCATCAGAACGCACACGTAGGATGGAATAGAAGAGAAAAAAATAACAAACAGAGAATAAGAAGTGGAGGATTTTTTCCCCTTAAATGTGTGAGCAGAGAGACAAAAAAAAAAAGAGGGGGTGTAAAGATGAGGATAAGGAGAGCAATAGGTAGCAAGGTGAAAAGTGGCAGGAAAACAAATCCAGGCAAAAATCTAAAAAGGACCACTTTTAAACATAATTGTAAAAGGGCCAAAAAATGCTGTAAAAACAAGCCTGAAGGCTTTGTGTCCTCAATGCGAGGACCATTCGTAATAAGGTGATGAGTTGAAAGGGGGTGGGGTGTGCAGATAGCTATTAATAATTAGTGTGATCTAGTTTGGGATCACGAGACATGGCTCCATGCTTGACCAAGGCTGGGAGCTGAACATCCAGGGATATTCACTATTCAGAAGGACAGACCAGAGAGGAAAAGGAGGTGCGGGTAGCGTTGCTGGTTAGAGCGGAGATTAACGCAATAGAAAGGAATGACATTAGCTTGAGGATGTGGAATCGATATGGGTGGAGCTTGCAAAACACTAAGGGGCAGAAAACCGCTAGTGGGTGTTGTGCACAGCCACCATAATAGTAGTAGTGAAGTTTGGGGATGGCATCAAAACGTGAAATTACAAATGCAATGCAACGAAGGTAAAACCGTTTATAATGGGTGACTTCAATCTACATATAGATTGGGTGAATCAAATTGGCAGGGTGCTGAGGAAGAGGATTTCTTTGGAATGTATGCGGGTTAGTTTTTCTAAACCAACATGTGGAGGAACCCAACGAGAGAGCAGGCTATTCTAGACTGGATATTGAGTAATGAGGAAGGGTTAGTTTAGCAGTCCTTGTTGTACGTGGCCCCCTGGGCAAGAGTGACCATAATATGGTTGAGTTCTACATTAGGATGGAAGTGACATTGTTAATTTCAGAAACAGGGTCCTGAACTTAAAGAAAGGTAACTTTGAGGTATGAGAACGTGAATTGGCCAAGATGGACTGGCTGGAAATTGATTCTTGAAGGGTTTTGAACGGTGCATATGGAATTGGAAGACATTTATTAAAGACTGCATGGATGAACTACAACAATTGTTCATCCCCCGTATGGCAAAAGAATAAAATCTAGGGAGGTGGTGCATCCATGGATAACGAGGGGAAATCAGGGATAGTATCAAAGAAAAAGATGAAGCGTACAAATTAGCCAGAAAAAGCAGCCTACCAGAGGACTGGGAGAAATTCAGAGACCAACAGAGGAGGACAAAGGGCTTAATTAGGAAAGGGAAAATAGAGTAATAAAGAAAACCTGGCAGGAAACATAAAAACTGACTGCAAAAGTTTTTATCGATATGTGAAAGCGCAAAAGATTAGTTAAAAACAAATGTTAGGTCCCATTGCAGTCAGAAACGGGTGAATTGATCATGGGGCACAAGGACATGGCAACCAATTGAAATAACTACTTTGGTTCTGTCTTCACTAAGGAAGACATAAATAATTTGCCGGAAGTAGCAGGGGATCGCGGGTCAAATGAGATGGAGGAAATGAGTGAAATCCAGGTTAGCCGGAAAGTAGTGTTAGGTAAATTGAATGGATTAAAGGCCGATAAATCCCCAGGGCCAGATAGGCTGCATCCCAGGGTACTTAAGGAGTAGCCCAGAAATAGCAGATGCCTTAGTGATAATTTTTCAAAACTCTTTAGATTCTGGAGTAGTTCCTGAGGATTGGGGGGTAGCTAATGTAACCCCACTTTTTAAAAAGGGAGGGAGAGAGAAAACGGGGAATTACAGACCAGTTAGTCTAACATCGGTAGTGGGGAAACTGCTAGAGTCAATTATTAAAGATGGGATAGCAGCGCTATGATCCAATGATCCAAAATCATTGGACAAAGTCAGCATGGATTTACGAAGGGTAAATCATGCCTGACGAATCTTATTGATTTTTTTGAGGATGTAACTAGTAGAGTGGATAAGGGAGAAGCAGTGGATGTGTTATATCTGGACTTTCAGAAGGCTTTCGACAAGGTCCTGCACAAGAGATTGATATACAAACTTAAAGCACACGGTATTGGTGGTTCAGTATTGATGTGGATAGAGAACTGGCTGGCAGACAGGAAGCAAAGAGTAGGAGTGAACGGGTCCTTTTCAGGATGGAAGACAGTGACTAGTGGGGTGCAGCAAGGCTCAGTGCTGGGACCCCAGCTATTTACAATATACATTAATGATTTGGACAAGGAAATTAAATGCAACATCTCGAAGTTTGCGGATGACACAAAGCTGGGGGGCAGAAGTGGTATAATCAGTCTGGTAAAAAATCGTGTGGATAGCACGTACAGTGAGTTGGGTCACACCGCAGGCAAAAGTAGGAGGACAAGAAGGGAACGGCTGGCCAATAGCCAGCAAAGCAGTAGGCAGGTAGTGCAGGAGTTTCCCCCCCCTGCGGTCCATCTCCCTCCTAAACAGGTATACCATTTTTGGATACTGTTTGAGGGAGATGGCTCATCAGGGAATGCAGCAGCAGCCAGGTTCATGGCACCATGGGTGGCTCTGCAGCACATGAGGGGGGAAAAAAAAGAGGGGAAGGGCAATAGTAAATAGGGGATTCAATTGTCATGGGAATAGATAGGCTTTTTCTGCGGCCGCAAACGAGACTCCCAGGATGGTATGTTGCCTCCCTGGTGCAAAGGTCCAGGGATGTCACTGAACGGCTGGCAGAAACATTCTGGAGGGGAGGGTGAACAGCCAGTTTGTCGGTGGGGGTGCAATGTTGGCACCAACGATAAGGTTTAAAAAAAGGGATGAGGTCACCCCTACAAGTTGAATTTTAGGGAGCTAGGAGAATAAACTTAAAAGTAGGACCTCCAAAGGTAGTTAATCTCCCGGATTACTACCAGTACCACGGGCCAGTCCAGAGTAGAAATAGGAGGATAATGCAAATGAATACGTGGCTTGAAAAGTGGTGCAAGGGGGAGGGATTCAATTTTTTAGGGCACTGGACCATTCTGGGGGGAGGTGGGACCGGTAACTGAAACAGGACGGTTTGCACCTGGAATGAATGGAAACCAATGTTCTTGGGGGAGAGTTTGCTAGTGCTGTGTCGGGGAGGATTTAAACTAATGTGGCAGGGGGATGGGTACAAGAGCAGAGAGGCAGGAGGGTGTAAAAGAGATAGAAGCATTAGGTAGCAAGGTGAAAGGTAAAAGTGGCAGGCAGACAAAACCAGGGCAAAAATCAATAAAGGGCCACTTTTTCAGCAAAATTGTATAAGGGTAAATGCGTTGTAAAGACAAGCCTGAAGGCTTTGTGTCTCAATGCAAGGAGTATTCGTAATAAGGTGGACGAGTTTGAAACGTGCAGATAGATATTAATGATTATGATATAGTTGGGATCACGGAACATGGCTCCAGGTGATGTAGGCTGGGAGCTGAACATCCAGGATATTCCAATATTCAGGAGGGATAGAGAGAAAGGAAAAGGAGGTGGGGTAGCGTTGCTGGTTAGAGAGGAGATTAAAAGCAATGGAAAGTAAGGACATTAGCTTGGAGGATGTGGAAATCGTATGGGTAGAGCTACAAAACACTAAGGGCAGAAAACGCTGGTGGGTGTTGTGTACAGGCCACCTAACAGTAGCAGAGAAGTTGGGGATGGTATCAAACAGGAAATTAATAAATGCGTGCAACAAAGGCAAAACAGTTATAATGGGTGAATTCAAATCTACATATAAGATTGGTTAATCAAATTTGGCAGGGTGCTGAGGAAGAGATTTTTTGAATGTATGCGGGATAGTTACTAAATCAACATGTAGAGGAACCAACGAGAGATGCAGGCTATTTTAGACTGGGTTTTGAGTAATGCGGAAGGGTAATTAGCCGTCTTGTTGTACGTGCCCCCCTTGGGCAAGAGTGACCATAATATGGTTTGAGTTCTTCATTAGGATGGAGAGTGACATTGTTAATTCAGAAACAATGGTTCTGAATTTAAAGAAAGGTAACTTTGAGGGTATGAGACGTGAATTGGCCAAGATTGACTGGCAATTAATTCTAAAAAGGTGTTGACGGTGGGATATACAATGGAAGACATTTAAAGACGACTGCATGGATGAACTACAAAAATTGTTCATCCCAGTTTGGCAAAAGAATAAATCGGGGAAGGTAGTGCATCCGTGGATAACAAGGGAAATCAGGGATAGTATCAAAGCAAAGGATGAGGCGTACAAAGTAGCCAGAAAAAGCAGCATACCAGAGGACTGGGAGAAATTCAGAGACCAGCAGAGGAGGACAAAGGGCTTAATTAGAAAGGAAAAATAGATTATGAAAGAAAACTGGCAGGGAACATAAAAACTGACTGCAAAAGTTTTTATAGATAAGTGAAGAGAAAGAGGTTAGTTATAAAACAAATGTAGGTCCCTTGCAGTCACTGAAACAGGTGAGTTGATCATGGGGAACAAGGATATGGCGGACCAATTGAATAACTACTTGGTTCCGTCTTCACTAAGGAAGACATAAATAATCTACCTGAAATAGCAGGGGACTGTGGGTCCAATAGGAGGAATTGAGGTGAAATCCATGTCAGTCGGGAAGTGGTGTTGGGGGGTAAATTGAATAGATTAAAGGCCGATAAATCCCCAGGGCCAGATAGGCTGCATCCCAGAGTACTTAAGGAAGTAGCTCAGGAAATAGGATGCATTAGTGATAATCTTTCAAACGCTTTAGATTCTGGAGTAGTTCCTGAGGATTGGCGGTAGCAAATGTAACCCCTCTTTTTAAGAAGGGAGGGAGAGAGAAAACGGGAATTACAGACCAGTTAGTCTAACATCGGTAGTGGGGAAACTGCTAGAGTCAGTTATTAAAGATGGGATAGCAGCACATCTTGGAAAGTGGTGAAATCATTGGACAAAGTCAGCATGGATTTAACAAAAGGTAACATGTCTGACGAATCTTGTGGGAATTTTTCGAGGATGTAACTAGTAGCGTGGATAAGGGAGAACCAGTGGATGTGGTATATCTGGACTTCCAGAAGGCTTTCGACAAGTCCCACATAAGAGATTATTAGTATACAAACTTAAAGCATACGGTATTAGGGGTTCAGTATGATGTGGATAGAGAACTGGCTGGCAAACAGGAAGCAAAGAGTAGGAGTAAAACGGGTTTTCCCCTTTTCACAATGCAGGCAGTAACTAGTGGGGTACCGCAGGGCTCAGTGCTGGGACCCCAGCTATTTACAATATATATTAATGATCTGGATGAGGGAATTGAAGGCAATATCTCCAAGTTTGCGGATGACACTAAGCTGGGGGGGCAGTGTTTCGCTGTGAGGGAGGATGCTAGGAGACTGCAAGGTGACTGGATAGAGGACTTTAGAGGAAGTAGGAAGGAGAAGGAGTAGAGGAAGTAGGCTGGGTGAGTGGGCAAATGTTTTGGCAGATGCAGTATAATGTGGATAAATTGAGGTTTATCCACTTTGGTGCAAAAACAGGAAAGCAACTATTATTTAAATGGTGGCCGATTAGGAAAAGGGGAGATGCAGCGAGACCTGGGTGTCATGGTACACTCCAGTCATTGAAAGTATAGGCATGCAGGTGCAGCAGGCAGTGAAAAAAGCGAATGGTATGTTAGCTTTCATAGCAAAAGGATTTTGGAGTACAGGAGCAGGGAGGATTCTACTTCAGTTGTACAGGGTCTTGTGAGACCACACCTGGAGTATTGTTGCGTACAAGTTTTGGTCTCCAAATCTGAGGAAGAGGACATTATTGCCATAGAGGGAGTGCAGAGAAGGTTCACCAGACTGATTCCTGGGATGTCAGGACTGGTCTTATGAAGAAAGACTGGATAGACTTTAAGACTCGGTTTATATACTCTCTGGAATTTAGGAGATTGAGAGGGGGATCTTATAGAAACTTACAAAATTCTTAAGGGTTGGACAGGCTAGAATGCAGGAAGATTGTTCCCGAATTTGGGGAAGTCCAGGACAAGGGGTCACAGCTTAAGGATAAGGGGGAAATCCTTTAAGACCGAGATGAGAAAGACTTTCTCACACAGAGAGTGGTGAGTCCTCTGGAACTCTCTGCCACAGAGGGTAGTTAGGCCAGTTCATTGCTATATTTAAGAGTGAGTTGGATGTGGCCCTTGTGGCTAAGGGGATCAGAGGGTATGGAGAGAAGGCAGGTACGGGATACTGAGTTGGATGATCAGCCATGATCATATTGAATGGCGGTGCAGGCTCGAAAGGGCTGAATGGCCTACTCCTGCACCTAATTTCTATGTTTCTATGTTTCTAATCCCAAACATAGCCTTATCTTAACATAATAATTGGGGAAAAGAAGGCTTGAAGTACGTTTGAAGAGGTGCAAACACCTGGTTACAAAAAGTCATGAAAATCTCCAATTATGGGGGATTACAGGTGTATTATGATTGTTAAAACTTAATATAACTAAGGAATGGATTGGTTCACCTGGATAAGGAAAAAACTGATTTCAGGTTTGCACTCAAAAGTAAATTTAAAAAAAAGAAGGGGAACGTACATGTATATTATAAAATTACCTCAGTGTAAAGATTCATGGTATAAACCATACAATAATATCATTATTTACACTTTCACAGTGTAAAAAATAGAAACATCTAGAACATGGAAAACTGTTGTGATTAACAAAGTGTTAATCAATATTACAGGTGCTTGAAATTAATTAAAGTGGTCAAGCTGGTGCAAGTTAAAACTTGTCCAAACAATCAATCAGTTCAAGTCTGTTAAACTGAACACTGAAGGAACAAATACTGATAAAAGATCAGCACTTGCACGAATGAGGTCATGGTCATGGGTTATCTCGATTACATTTAAATTAGAAGAGATAAGAGCAGCTGCAAATTAGTGCCTGCCTTTACAAACCTGGTGGAGGTAGGACCTGACTGAAGATTGCACTAAGACGCCTTTAAGTCTTCAGCACTTTTATTAAACACACAGCATACATAGCCCTCCCTGGCTGTACTGGTCTGTCACGAGTCACCAGAGAGGGAGCTAGGGGCGTGTGGGTTTACAATTATACTAACTGGTGGGGGAGTGGTTAGCATGGACATCGTACTATCAATTAAAGGTGTACACACCATATCATCTACATCCTTCCTCTCCCAAAACAAGCATGAGTGACAGGCCCCCCCGACCACTCTCATGCGCCATGGTAAGTACAAACAGTAAAGTACAGGGATACATAATCACACACACGTAATCGCCGTAGCGGA
Organism: Okamejei kenojei; assembly: GCA_035221665.1. NCBI lineage: Eukaryota > Metazoa > Chordata > Chondrichthyes > Rajiformes > Rajidae > Okamejei > Okamejei kenojei. The sequence continues at coordinate 29,518 of JAVHYY010000326.1, read as the reverse complement.
CCGGCGGCCTGACCAGGCGACCAGACCGGGTCCGCACCTCGCATCACCTCCTTCCCCGACAGCAACAAGCGGGGATGCCGGATCATGGTGGGGCTACGGGACAGGAGAACCCCTTGCGGTGAAGGCAGCGGGGAGGGAGGCGAAGAGAAAGGGCGGGGAAGCCTGGAGAAAGACGCTCCGGAGGAGGACGAGGGGAGGCCGGCCCCAGAGGAACGGGCAGAGCACAGGGCTGCGACAGGGGCAGCGGGGGGGCCATAAGAGCCGCCGGGGAGGGAGAGGCTCGTTCACGAGCCGGAGATGCAGGCGGGACCGGCGGTACACCCTACCGTCGCAGTTGACAAGGTAGGAGCGAGGGGAACCGGCAGAGCCGACGACCCGCAGCCAGCCTGGGAACGGCCAGAAGAGGACCACATACGGACGACCCTGACCGGGGAGAAGAGGCAGAGGACACGGCAAGACCTGTCGTGGGATAAAATAAAAAAAAAAAAAAATAAAAAAAAATAAAAAAAAAAAAAAACAAATAAAAAAAAAAAAAAAAAAAAAAAAAAAAAAATAAAAATAACAAAAAAAAAAATAACGCTTTTGGATACCGTTTGCCTCGGCAATGCGTTTCCCGGACCAAGGCTGGGCTTTTAAGGATGGAAGGGGACAGGGACTGCTGAGACACCGGGACCGTGGGCCTCGTGACTCGGGACAATGAGTCGCTGAGCCGGGGAGCCCAGGGCAATGGTCGAAGGGAGATGTTACGGAGGTTCAGCAGGGCCAGCCAGATGTCGGTGCAGGATAGGCGGCAACGTTCCAACAGTCCTTTAGCACTGCCCACCGCGCGCTCGGCCAGTCCATTGCTCTGTGGTATTCCGGGCTACTGGTGTAATGACGAAAATTCCAACGCTCAGCAAAGTCGCGGAACTCGGCACTGGTGAACTGGCTGCCATTGTCTGACTGCAGGCTGACGGGGGACCCGAAGGTGGCAAAGTGGCGGCGCAATTTGTCGATGACCGCGGAGGAAGAGAGGAGTGGAGCGGGTCAACTTCGAACCAGCTGGAGTAAGAGTCGACAAGCACCAGAAAGTGCTTTCCGTGCCACTCAAATATGTCGGTTGCTAGTGCAGACCATGGCAGGTCAGCAAGCTGGCTGCTGCAGGAGCAGCTGCCGCTGTTGCTGTGGAGCGAGGTTCGTGCAGGTAGGGCATGCGGAGACCCTATCCCGGAAGTAGCGGGGCATGTCGGGCCAGAAGAACTGGCTCTTGAGCGATGAAAGGGTCCCTCGGCCCCAGGATGCCCACGATGAGCAGTCTCAAAGTATTGTTCCCCGTAGCGCTTCAGGCACCACCCACCTGTGCCCCTTCACTATCACACCACCCACGCAGCAACCAACTCATCACGAACCAAGAAGTATGGCACCGCTGCGTCCGGCAGGGAAGAACGACGGTCTGGCCACCTTGCTGGATGATCGCGGCCAGCTGCTGTAGGGAAGCGTCTGCCGCCGTGTGCTCGGCTAGGGTCTTCAACCAGACCAGATGGCACGAAGTTCACGCCCCAATCCCATCAAATCGGACGCCTCATACGGAAGCTGGTCGTGGATGAAATAGGCGCTCGGACAGCGTGTCCGCAAGAAACACATTCCCCTTCCCTTGCTGTAAACACCGCATAACTGAAACGTTGCAGCTGGACATCAAGCGCTGGAGCCGGAGGAGGCCATGTGTATTGGCTTGTTGAAAGTAAGTGACAAGCGGGCTGGTGGTCCTTCTCGACAGTGAAACACTTGCCCAGGATATAGTCCTTGAATTGGAGCAATGCGAATACAACTGCCACAGCTCTTTTTCAATCTGGGCATAGCTTTGCTCAGGCGGACGTCATTGTCGTGACGCGTAAGATACAGGCATTGCACCCCGATCATGGATCTGCAGGCAGGGCGGCCCGAGGGCCAAACTTTGAGGCATCCACACGTGAGAACTATGGGGGCTCTGGAGATCGAAGTACTTCAGCGTCGGCAGCTGACCAGCCTTGGACTTTAGGGTGTCAAAACGCGCGCTGGTGTATAGCGGGAACTCAATCCCAGGCAGTGTCCTTTTTTAACCAGAATCCCGCAAGGGGCACTCAGTCGCTCAGGTCGGGGATGAACTTTCCCCAGGTATTAACCATGCCACGAAACGCTGCAGGCCCAGGCACATCCACAGGCGCAGGCATCTCGGATATACGCCGTTCTTCTGCGTCAGCTTCAGCCCGATAGCCGTGAAAACAAGACCCACTGAAGGTGACCTCAGGAACCCGGAACGGCATTTTTTCGGTTGAGCTTCAGGTTGATCTCACCGGCCGCTGCAGCACCTGACGAAGGGCGGGTCGTGCTCACGACATCCTTCCCATAAACCAGGATGTTCGTCGACAATGATGCCCACGGAAAGTCCAGCAAACATTGTTCCCCATACATGGTCCTCTGAACACCTCACTGGCAGAGTAGTTCCCAAACGGCATGCGGAGAAGCGATACCTGCCTGAAAAGGTGTGCTGACAAGGTTTCTATTTGCGAGACCGCTCGTCCAGAGGAATCTGCCAGAACAAACTCTTGGCATCCAAGATACCGATAACACGTGGCAGGCCGACACTGTGCAGCAACTTCCCTCCACCGTCCGCATGGATAGTACGGGCGCCTGATGGCCAAGTTTCAAGTCTTTGGGGTTGAAGCAGATCCCGTATTTCGCCGCTTTTGTTGACCTTCTTTGCAGCAACACCATAGTCGAAACCCATTGGGTGTAGGCCTAACGGCGCCTGGATGCCCGTGGCCACCATCTCGCGAAGAGCAGACTCGACCTAGCCCCTAATGCAAAGGACACCCGGTGCGGGTGACGGACAACTGGCGTTAACGTCAGGATCGATGGCAATCCTGTAGCTGCACGGCAACCTCCCCAGCTTCGAGTCAAACCGGTCCCGGGAACTCGGCCACGGAATCCAGGGACGCCTCAACCAGGTGGACCATCGCTGTGGAAACGCACCAACCCGAGGTCCTGGCAGGCCCTCCACGCCCAGCAGGGGGACACATTTACTGTCGCTGCAATGAAGAAAGAGAGGGGCCGAGTGGCCCGACCGCACGTGCAGGGGAGAGTGACCTTCCCACCGGAACAAGCACGCCGCCCCATAGGCACGGAGAACAACACTGTCTGTGGAAACATGCTCATTATTTCTTATCTTGTTACACCACGTGGTTGACATAACGTTGGCAGCTGCACACCAGTGTTACCTTAGCAGAGAAAGCCGTGCCGATTCACCGTGATTTTGGACGGTCGGGTCGTTTAACCAGTCCAGCTGCAACCTCGCAAGGAAAACACCTCCAGCACGCTCTGCAAAAGATTCAGGGTCAGACGGGGGAAGAAGCATCCGTGCTGCAGATACGAACCCAGGTAGACTTCTGAATCATCACGTGACCGATAACCGAGACGAGCCATCTGCTGTTGGCTTGCACTGTTCCCACGGGAACGGCATGCCCGCTAAAAGTGGCCGAGCTGGGGTTGCAAAAGGAGTTACAAGTGGTTTTCCCCAACGCAGGGCACAACACCTTATAACGGTGAGAGAACAAAGTTTACAATTGGGAACATCGTTGAGGGCGGTCTGGAGCCCAGCAGCGGTGGTTGGCCTCTCTCGCCGAGGAGCACTGTACTGGGGACCACTAGGACGGGCTGTGTGGACCCACTGGGTCAGGTATAGTGAGGAGACAGGCCTCGCTAAACGAGAGGCATGCAGCGCCTCATGATGTGTCCAGATTCAGGCTTACGCAATAGCACGGACGCAGCTTTTCGTCCGCAAACCAAAGACCAAAATGTCATGGGTCAAGGCATCGGGGTCAGTCACGTAGGATTACAACGGCGAGCCAACTGGCGGGCACAACGCGGCCATAAAATTGTCACATAGACTCCCCGGGTTCTGTCGCTGGAGAACCACTTAAAACGCTCCCGAATGGTATTAGTGGAAGGTCGCACATGTCGTAAATTTTAGCATTAAGCATCGGGGTCCAGCAGCATTCTCCCCAATGTCCATAGACGAACGACTCCGAACGCTCGAGCGCCTCCGAGCCAGCCAAGTTAAGCAGCAGGGAAGCCTTGACAGCGGGGGCCACAGCAGGGTGGGCAATGGCAACGTAATGCTCAAAGTCCCGTCGGAACACACTCCAGCGATGAGTGATGTCCGCATCAAAGACCAGGACGTCAGGCTTACGGCAGGCAGAAGCCACTGGCTGTACGTGGTCCGTCACGAGCACTAGAGAGAGAGCTAGGGGCGTGCGGGTTACAATTTATACGACCTGCGGGGGAGTTGGTTTAGCATCGGACATCATGCTGCAATTAAAGGTGTAACACACAACATTCTATCGACATTCCAAGTTCTAAACCTAACTCCAAGGGGCGCCTGTCAGCTCCAGTGAGGTGCAGTTTGCAACTGTCGTGCCCAGCAAGGAGCTGAGCGTGTTCAGACGGGGGCAGGGAAGCTAAAACGTGCGGGTTGTAAAGTGGCTGGGGGTAGTGTGGCGGCCGAAGACACTTCTGTTATGGAGGTCACCGTACCTTTCCACATGCATAAGCGGGACATAAAGGAGTTAGTGCCTGCGATGAAGAGCAAGGGCGTGGGTCCAAGTGAGGGGATGTCTTTTCCTCTGACCTTCCACCACTGATGTGGTTGTGGTCATTGAACGGTGTCCTCCGGTCGGAGGTTGGGCCTCCCATTTCAGGATCTTCCGCGAGTAATTATTAGAACCATGTGCGCGGTTGACTCCTCTGGTGGTGTGTCCTCGGACGCGGGGGATGCCCTTCAGTTTCAGGGACCTATGAGGGAGTTTATCTCATCGAGTTGAGGTTAGATCCCCTGGGTGTTGTGTCCTCTGGTTCGGAGAGGTCCCCACTCGTCTTCAGAGACCTACTGAGGTGTTGGCACGCCCCAGATGAGGGGTTAGCTCCCCTGTATGGGTGCCACCCTGAGACGGGGGATGGGACAAGTCAGCCCGAAGGGTGAGGCTTTCAGGGGGCATGGTGTACCACTCTCCTGTGCTCCTTAATCAAGCCCAATGTAGGTGCTGGGGTATGCGCCTTCTCAGAGCTGAGTCGGCAGGGAGAGTTTTATAAGGCAAAGGAGATTCTCAGGGTGTTGCCTTTGGAGAGGTACACTAGGTGCTGTGGAGGTCGGGGCTCTGTTTCGGGTCGTGATCCTGCCCTTCATTTTTCCGAGGGTGCCAGTGTACCACAGACCCCTGGGGGTGCCTCTTGTTTTTTCTTCCCCAGGCCGCAGGACGTGGAGGGTGATTGGGAGCGTGCAAGTAGCCCAGCCAGTCAGTGGGCTGCTTGTTGCAGTCAGGTTGTCGGACCTTCCCCCGGCATTGATCTGGGGGTGGGCATGCCGGAGGATGGGGGGAGTGATGGGGCCAGTTTTTGTGTAGCGGCATTAGTGAACTTTCCAAGAGTTCTGGTCTTTCGATTTTGATAACGACCGGTCGCTGCACTGTAAGCTTGTTGTTTCTGGTGAAAAGTGGGTTGTCCGAGTGCCCAACTCACAAGGCCGTGTATCATGGCAAGTGTTATCCGAGAGTGCAAGAGTTCCTAAAAACAAGTCGACATCAGAACAAAAAGATGCTGCAAAGAAAAACGGTGGGAGATTGGCCAGCTTTGATTAAGTCTCTCGCGGCCTATCCTTGGCAACAAAGGATAGTGACTTTCTGACTCTGAGGAAGAGCCAGTTTGGAGACTTTTTGGAGTATCCTCAGAGAGAGAGTTTTGGAGTCTAGGGCGGAGTGTGAGGATCTCAATCTAGTGTGCCTCACAACTCACAGTAGCTACATAAAATTTAAACGGAGTGAGAAGAGTTTTCGCAGATTTCAGCACTTTTTATCAGTCCCTTAGAGAGGGGAAATTTGCGGTGTGTTTTCTGCAAGAGACGCTACTGTTTTATTGAATGAACCCACCTGGCGACTGGAGTGGGAAGGGGGGGGGGTCTACATGAGCCATCTCAGCCGAAATTCCGAGTGGGGTGGCCTTTCTGGTTGGCCCCGAATTTCTGCCAAAATATTTCAAAAGTGCAAGAAGTATTGTGCCAGGTGACGTTTGTCCATCTGCCGTGAGCCTGGATGGCAATGGCCATTGCGTTTCATTAACGTGTATGCCCCTAGCACCGGCACGATGCAGGCCGGCTACTTCAGGAGGTGGACTGCTCTGTTGACACTATTGATAGGGGAGATTGTGTCCTTCCTTGGTGGGGATTTAATTGCACACTTGAGGCGCGAGACCGTTCTGTTATTCAGTGTGCCCCGCTGTAGCGAAGAGGCTGAGAGGGTTGATGAAATCCTTTGAGGTGGTTGATGCCTGCGGAACCTCCACGCCGCCGGATTCCCACTGCATTTTCGCGGAGGTCCTGAGGGTGGTGGTTCCCGCATTGAACGCTATATTATATTTCCCCGAGCGTTTGTTTCCCGTGTCTCGGGCGGCATCAATGCGGCTGGTGCCGTGCACGGACCACGTCCTGGTGCGCGTGGATTTCAATACAGCGTGCGCTCAGCTGGGTCCGCGTACGGGCACTTTAAACAACAGGCTGCTAGAGGATCGGTGATACCGGAAGCATCAGCTCGGTTTTGGGGTAAAGTGGAGAGAGAGGCAGAGGTGCTTCTCTTCCCTTAAGGCGTGGGTGTGGGATGTGGGGATAGCTCACATCCGTCACTTTTGTAAGGATTTATACGTGGGGGTCGACCGAGGAAGCGGGGACTCAGCGGATCGTGAGCTTGAGAGGAGATACTGGACGCAGAGTCTCTTCGGTTTGGTGTAGACTCCTGCGAATGGGGAGATGTTTCAGATGAACAGGAAGCTTTGAGGAGCCTGCTTGCTTGAGCGGGGTTCGCCGATGGCGCCTACGTGAGGTCGCGGGCCAGATGCTGCGCGATACTGTACCATGCTTCGCCTTTCTTTTTCTCTCTGGAGAAGGGCGGGAGCTCGCAAACAGCTCGTGGAACGCTCGCAGACGACGACAACTCCTCTGACACTGATCCAGAGAGGATCATGCCTTGGTCAGGTCCTTTTATGGGCCCCTGTTCCGGCGGATAGATTCAACAGGGAGGCTCAGCGAGATCTGTGGAGGGTCTGCCGACTGTAGATAGGGGGTGGCAATTCTTCTTGATGCCCCTTATCTTTGGAGGAATTGAATCATGCCCTGCATCAGCTCAGGAGCGGTATGAGTCCCCTGGGATGGGGCTGACGGTGGAGTTTGTTAGAGCGTTCTAGGATGTTCTTGGTGGAGATTTACATGTTGGTTCTGGGGGAGAGCCTGGCGACCGGGGGGATGCCCCTCTCGTGGCGTAGGCAGTTTGGTTGTCCTGCTGCCCAAGAAGGGCGAACTCCGCTTGTTGAAGAACTGGCGCCCGGTCTCTCTCCTATGCACAAAGTATAAAGTTTTTTGCACGGGCAATGGCAAATCGCCTCGGCTCCGTGCTGGGTCCTCAACTTATTTCATGCTGACCAGTCCTATACAGGTCCCTGGCAGGTACATTCAGGATAACATCCACCTGTAAGGGACCTGATTCATCTAGCCCAGGGCACTGGTCAGTCAGCTGCTTTTCTGTCTCTTGATCAGGAGAAGCTTTTTTTGATAGGGTGGAACATGAATACCTTTTCAGGACGTTGCAAGCGTTTTTTGGGTTTGGGCCGCATTTCGTGGCCCGGGTCCGCTTTTGTACACTGCAGTGGAGTGCCTTGGTGAAGGGTTAATGGTGCATTGTTGTCTCCTTTTCATTTTGGGGAGGGGGGGTCCGTCAGGGGTGCCCCATGTCGGGTCAGTTATACTCGGTCTGTGTGGAGCCGTTCCTGTGTCTTCTTCGAAGAGGTTGACAGGCCTGGCCTTCCCTGGCCCGGGGTGGTTCTTTTCGGCGTATGCAGATGATGTACTTCCTTATGCTCACTGATCCTGGTGACCTGCAGAGGATGCGTGACTGCCAGGAGATTTGCACGGCTGCATCTTCTGCTATGATACCTAACTGGAGTAAAGTGTTTCTGGACTTTTAGTGGGTGAGTGGCAGGTAGACTCCCTGCCAGAGGAGATGGTAATGTTTTGCGTCGAGTACACACGCACCTCCTCTATCTGGGGGTGTACCTGAGTCCCACTGAGGATGCTTTGGCCGCAAACTGGCGGGAATGGGAGACGAAAGTGATCGCCCGGTTGGGGCGCTGGTCAGGCCTGCTTAGAGTTCTTTCCTTTCGTGGGAGGGTGCTGGTGATAAACCAGCTGGTGGCCTCCATGTTATGGTACCGGCTGGCTACTCTTGTGCCGCCCTCTATTTTTGCAACTGCTTTACAGAAGAAGCTGGTAGATTTCTTTTGGGGAAATAGGAAGCACTGGGTTTCCGCGGCGGTCCTGAGTCTCCCGTTAGAGGAGGGCGGCCAGTCCTTGGTATGTGTGCGTACCCAGGTGGCAGCTCTCCGCCTCAGGACTCTCGGGAGGTACATTTACGTAGAGAACCCACCCAGATGGTACGCTCTGGCCACGTATTTTTTCCATCGGGGTCGTTGTCTACGGGGGGTCTCACGGCTCCCGGTGGCGGGTATCAGTCGACCCGCTCTAAGGGGCTTGCCTGTCTTCTACCGGGATGTGCTAAGAGTGAGGAATTTGGTTGTTTTCAGCCAGCGTGTTGTTCCACGAGGGGAGGGGGTTGTCGTGGCTGCGGGAGTGGCCGGTCCTCACCCTGTCATGGCGGGTGTCGAGGAGAGGCGAGTGCCTAGAGGTGGTTCTGAAGAGCTTACCCCCCTTCGCTTCGTCAGATCTGCTCATCGGGCCTAGGATCCGGGATATTTCTTGGGTACCGGTTTTCCACACAATCTAAGCCGCCTTTCTGAGATGACCAGCTTGCCATTTCGTGATGCGAAGAGACGCACACTGTACAGGATGCTCCTGCACATTCTGCACCTCCTTACCTTCGTCTCCCGTCCCGATACGCCATGGCGGACGGTGTTACCACCTGAAGGCGGGGGAGGTCCTCAGTGGGGGTCCTTCTATAAGCGAGTTGTTCCCCTTTACATTGGGGACCTGGGGTGGAGAGTGTTGCACAGAGCGGTGGTTTGTAATAAACCTTTGAGTCGGATCACGGGCTCGTCCGCAGCATGTGTTTTCTGTGGCGAGCAAGAGACCGTGTTCCACGTGTATATGGAGTGTGAGAGGCTACTGCCCCTGTACCAATATCTGAAGGGGTTGTTCCTCATGTTCTGATTTCATTTTAGTCCCACGATTCTAGAGTTCCGACACAAGGCAGGGAGTGGGGAGAGCCGAGTGGGGGGGGGGGGGGGGAACTTCCCTGTCGGTTTGCTCCTGGGCCTGGCCAAGATGGCCATTCGCGGGTCCAGGCAGCGGGCGGTCGATGGTCAGGCTAGAGTCGGCTGCCTGCCCCTTTTCCGGGCCTACGTCCGAGCACGTGTGTCCCTGGAGCGGGAACATGCGGTGTCCACGGGGACTCTGGAGGCCTTCCGTGGGCGCTGGTCACCGCGTGGGGTTCAGTGTATTGTGAACA
>JAVHYY010000326.1:0-17500 GCA_035221665.1 Okamejei kenojei | reverse complement strand
TCTCTCTCCCCCCCCCCTCTCTCTCTCCTCTCTCCCCCTCTCTCTCACCCCCCGTCTCTCACTCCCCGCTCTCTCTCCCCCTCCCTCTCCCCCCCTCCCTCTCCCCCCCCTCCTCTCACCCCTCTCTCACCCCCCTCTCTCTCATCCCCCCTCTCTCTCTCCCCCCTCTCTCTTCACCTTCTCTCTCTCCCCTTCTCTCTCCCCCCTTCTCTCTCCCCCCCCTCTCTCTCCCCCCTCTGTCCTCGCCCCAACCCCTGTCCTCGCCCACCTCGCCCCCTCTCTCTCTCTCCCCCACCTCTCTCTCTCTCTCCCCCTCTCTCTCTCCCCCCTCTCAAGTCTCTCTCCCCCCTCTCTCTCCCCTCCCCCCTCCTCACCCCCCCTCTCTCCCCCCACCTCTCTCCCTCTCTCTCTCCACCCATCTCCCCCCCCTCTCTCTCTCCCCCTCTCTCCCCCCCTCTCTCCCCCCCGTCTCTCCCCCTCTGTCTCTCCCCCCTCTCTCTCTTCCCCACCTCTCTCTCTCTCCCCCCCCTCTCTCTCTCCTTCCTCCCCACCCGTCTCTCTCTCTCACCCACCCCTCTCTGTCCCCACCCCCTCTCTCTCCTTCCCCTCCCCACCCCTCTCTCTCCCCCCTTTCTCTCCCCCCCTCTCTCTCCCACATCTCTCTCCCCCCACCTCTCTCTCTCGCCCCCCTCTCTTCCCCCCGCCCACCTCTTCTCTCGTTTCCCCCCACCTCTCTCCTCCCCCCACCTCTCTCCCCCCTCTCCCCCCCTCTCTCCCCTCTCCTCCCCCCCCCCTCTCTCCTCCCTCTCTCTCCCCCCCTCCTCTCTCCCCCCCCCCCCTCTCTCTCTCCCCCCACTCTCTCTCTCCCCTCCACCACCTCTCTCCCCCCCTCTCACTCCCCCCTCACACTCTCTCTCCCCCCCTCCCCCCCCTCTCACCCTCTCACCCCCCTCTCTCCCCCCCCCCTCTCCCCCCCCTCACCCCCTCTCTCCCCCCCCTCCCCCCCTCTCTCTCCTCTCTCCCCCCTCTCTCCCCTCTCCCCCCTCTCTCCCCCCCTCCCCCCCCACCCCCTCTCTCTCCCCTCTCTTTCTCCCACCCTCTGTCTCTCCCCCTCTGTCTCTCCCCCCCTCTCTCTCCCCCCTTTTCCTCCACCCTCTGTCTCTCCCCCCACTCTCATCCCCCCCTCTCTTCTCTCTGGCCCCCTCTGCCCCTCTCTCTCACTCTGCCCCTCTCCTCTCTCATCCTCCTCTCTCTCTCTCTCCCCCCCCTTTCCTCCCTCAGCCCCCCGCTCCTCTCTCATCCCCCCTCTCTCATCCCCCCTCTCTCCCCCCGTCTCTCTTTCCCGCCCCCCTCCTCCTCTCCCCCCTCCTCTCTCCCCTCTCCCTCCCCCCTCTCTCTCCCCCCCCCTCTCCTCTCCCTCCCCCCTCTCCCCCTCCCACCCCCTCTCCCCTCCCCACTCTCTCCTCTCCCCTCCCTCATCCCCCTCCCTCCCCCTCTCCCTCTCTCCCTAACCCCCTTCCCCCCCTCTCCCCCTCCCCCCCTTCCCTCTCACCCTCTCCCTCCCCCCTACCCCTCTCTCCCCCCCTCTCCCCCCCTCTCTCCCCCCTCTCTCTCTCTCCCCCCCCTCTATCTCTCCCCCTCTCTCTCTCCCTCTCTCCCTCTCTCCCCCTCTCTCTCCCCTCTCTCTCCCCTCTCTCCTCCCCCTCTCTCACTCTCCCCAACTCTCCCCCTCATCTCTCCCCCCTCTCTCTCCACCCCCCTCTCTCTCATCCTCCCCCCTCTCTCTCCCCCCTCTTCCCCCTCTCTCTCCCCTTCTCACTCTCCCCTCTCTTTCCCCTCTCTCTCCCTCCCCCTCTCTCACCTCTCCCCCCTCTCTCTCTGCCCCCCTCTCTCTCTCTCCCCCCTCTCTCTCTCTCTCCCCCCCTCTCTCCCCCCCTCTCTCTCTCCTCTCTCTCCCCCCTCTCTCTCTCCCCACCCCACTCTCTCCCCCCCTCTCTGTTATCCTATCTCCCCCTCTCTCTTTCTGTCTGTCACTGTATGTCGTTGTCACTTGCGGGCGGAGCACCAAGGCAAATTCCTTGTATGTGAATACTTGGCCAATGAACTTATTCATTCATTCTCCCCCCCTCCTTCTCCCCCTTCTCCCCCCCTCTCTCTCCCCCCTCCCCCCCCTCTCTCACCCCCCTCTCTCTCTCTCCCCCCCTTTCCCCCCCCTCTCCCCCCCTCTCTCTCCCCCCCTCTTCTCCCCCCCTCTCGCCCCACCTCCCTCTTTCCCCCTCCCACTCTCCCCCCTCCCACTCTCTCCCCACCTCTCTCTTTCTCCACCTCTCACTCTCTCCCCCCCCTCGCCCGCTCTCCCTCCCCCCCTTCTCTATCTCTCCCTCTCTCTCCACCCTCCACTCTCTCCCCTCTCTCTCCCCTCTCTCTCTCAACCCCTCTCTCTCCCCTCCCTCCCTCTCTCCCCACTCTCTCCCCTCTCTCTCTTCTCCCTCCCCCCTCCCCCCTCCTCTCCCCCCTCTCTCCCCCTCTCCCTCCCCCCCCTTCTCTATCTCGCCCTTTCTCCACCCTCTCTCTCTCCCTCTCTCTCCCCACCTCTCTCTCTCTCTCTCCCCACCTCTCTCTCTCCCCACCTCTCTCCACCCTCTCTCTCCCCCTCTCTCTCTTTCTGTCTGTCACTGTATGTCGTTGTCACTTGCGGGCGGAGCACCAAGGCAAATTCCTTGTATGTGAATACTTGGCCAATGAACTTATTCATTCATTCTCCCCCTCTCTCCCTCCCCCCTCTCTACCCCCCTTTCTCTCACTCCCTCTCCTCCCCCACCCTCTCTCCCCCCCCTTCCCCCCTCCCTCTGCCCACCTCTCCCTCTCCCCCCCTCCTCCCTCTCTCCCCTCTCCCCACCTCTCCCCCCCCCCTCCCTCTCTCCCCCCTTCTCTCCACCATCTCCCCCTTCACTCTCTCTCTCCCCCCATCTCTCCTTCCCCCCACTCTCCCGCTCTCCCTCCTCCCCCCCTCTTCTCTCCCCCCTCTCCTCTCTCCCCTCTCTCCCCAACTCTCACCTCCTCTCTCTCCCCCTCCTCTTATCTCTCCCCACCTCTCCTCTCTCTCTCCCCTCTCTCCCACCTCTCTCTCCCCCCTCCCCCCCCCTACTGCCACTCTCCCCCCCTTCTCTCTCTCACCCACCTCATCTCTCCTCTCTCCTCCCCCCTCTCTCTCTCCCCACCCTCTCTCCTCCCCTCTCTCTCCCCCACCTCTCTCCACCCTCTCTCTCACCTCTCACCCCCCTCTTCTCTCTCCCCCTCTCTCCCCTCTCTCTCTTTCTGTCTGTCACTGTATGTCGTTGTCACTTGTGGGCGGAGCACCAAGGTAAATTCCTTGTATGTGAATACTTGGCCAATGAACTTATTCATTCATTCTCCCGCTACTCTTACACACCACTACACCCCCCTCATACACACCCCTCACTCCCCCCTCATACACACCACTCCCCCTATATCCCCCTCACACACACACACACACACACACACACTGTCTCTGTCCACACACCCCCTCTATGCACACCACCCTCATACACCCCCTCCTCTCTCTCTCTCTCCCCCCTCCCTCTCTCCCCACCTCTCTCCTCCATCTCCCTCCCCTCCATCTCTATCTCGCCCCTCTCACTCTCTCCCTCCCTCTCTCTCTCACACTCTCCCCTCCTCTCTCTCCCCCCTCCCTCTCTCCACCTCTCTCTCTCCACCTCTCTCCCCCTCCCTCTCCCCCCCCCTCTCTCTCTCCCGACATCCCTCTCTCTCCACATCCCTCTCTCCCCACATCCCTCACTCCCCCACCTCTCTCTCTCTCCCCCCTCATCCCTCCCCCCTCTGTCTCGTCCCCCCTCTGTCCTCTCCCCCTATCTCTCCCCCCTCATCTCTCTCCCCCCCTCTCTCCCACCTCTCTCTCCCCACACTGTATCTGTCCACACACCCCCTCTATACACACCACCCTCATACACCCTCTCTCTCCCCACCTCTCACGCCCCCCTCTCTCTCCCCCTCTCTCCCTCCCCCCCTCTATCTTGCCCTCTCTCCACCCTCTCTCCCTACCTCTCTCTCTCTCCTCTCCCCACCTCTCTCTCCCCACCTCTCTCTCCTTCCCCATCTCTCTCCTCCCTCTCTCACCCCCTGTCCCCCTCTTCCTCCCCTCCTATCTATCTCTATCTCGCCCCCTCTCTCCACCCTCTCTCTCTCCTCCCCCTCTCTCTCCCCTCTCTCTCCCCCTCTCTCTCTCCCCCCTCTCTCTCTCCCACCTCTCTCCATCCCCTCTCCCTCCCCTCCATCTCTATCTCGCCCTCTCTCCACTCTCTCTCTCTCCCCCTCCTCTCACTCCCCCATCTCTCCCCCTCCACCCCCCCTCCCCCCCCCCTCTCTCCCCCTCCTTTCTCCCCCCTCTCTCCTCCCTCTCTCCTCACATCCCTCTCTCCCCCACCTCTCTCTCTCTCTCTCCTCCCTCTCTCTCTCCCCTCCCTCTCTCCCTCCCCTCCTTCTCTATCTCAACCTTCTCTCCACCCCTCCCTCCCCCCTCCCTCTCTCTCCCCCCTCATCCTCCACCTCCCCTCTCTCCCCCACCCTCTCCCCTCTCTCTCTCACTCTCTCTCCAGCCCTCCCCTCACCTCCCTCCCCTAACCCTTTCTCTCCCACATCTCTGGCCCCCGCTCTCTCACACCACCCTACCTCTCTCCGCCTTCTCTCTCTCCCCCCTCCCCTCTCGCGCCCCTCCCTCCCCCTCCCTCTTTCCTCTCCCTCATCTCTCTCCCCCTACTCTCTCTCCCCACCTCCTCTCTCCCCCCTCTCTCATCTCTCTCCTTCCTCTCCCCCTCTCCCCCCTCTCTCCCCCTCTCTCCCCCCTCTTCCCCCTCTCTCCCTCTCTCTCCCTCTCCCCCCCTCTCTCTCCCCCCCCCTCTCTCTCCCCCTCTCTCTCCCCCCTCTCTCTCCCCTCTCTCCTCTCTCTTCTCTCCCGCTCTCTCTCTCTCCCCCCCGCTCTCTCTCCCCCTCTCACTCCCCCTCACCATCCCCCCCCCCCTTCTCTATCGCGCCCTCTCTCCACCCTCTCATCCCTCTCTCCCCTCTCTCTCTCATCTCCCTCTCTCCCTCTCTCATCTCCCCCACCTCTCTCCTCTCTCTCCTCCCCCCACTCACTCTCACTCCACTCTCGTCCCACTCTCTCTCCTCCCCCACTCTCCTCTCCCCATCCTCTCTCTCCACTCCTCCTCTCCCCCCTCTCCCCTCTCTCACATCTCCCTCTCTCTCTCCCCCCTCTCACTCCCTCTCTCTCCCCCCTCTCTCCCAACCCCCTCTCTCTCCTCTCTTCCCTCTCCTCCTCTCCCCCCTCTCTCCCCCCTCTCTCCCCCCTCTCTCCCCCACTCTCTCTCCCCTCTCCTCCCCCCCCTCTCTCTCTCTCCCCCCTCTCTCTCCCCCTCTCTCTCTCTCCCCTCTCTCTCTCTCCCTCTCTCCTCCCTCCCCCTCTCTCTCTCCCTCTCCCCTTTTTCTCTCCCCCCTCTCCCTCTATCTCGCCCTCTCTCCACCCTCCTCCCCCCCTTTCTCACCCCTCTCTCTCCCCCTCTCTCTCCCCCTTTCTCTCCCCCACTCTCTCTCTCCCCCATCTCTCTTCCTGTCTGTCACTGTATGTCATTGTCACTTGTGGGCGGAGCACCAAGGCAAATTCCTTGTTTGTGAATACTTGGCCAATGAACTTATTCATTCATTCTCCCCCCTCTCTTACACACCACTACATCCCCCTCATAGACACCCTCTCTCCCCCCTCATACACACACACCCCCTCTATACACACCACCCTCATACACCTCCTCCCTCTCTCCCACTCTCTCTCTTCTCCCCGCTCTCTCTCACTCTCCCCCCTCTCTCCCCCCCTCTCTCTCCCCTCTCTCTCCCCCTCTCCCTCCCCTCCTTCTCTATCTTACCCCTCTCTCTACACCCTCCCCTCTGCCTCTCTCTCTCTCTCTCCTCTCACTCTCTCCCTCTCTCTCCCCCTCCCTCTTTCCCCCTCCCTCTTTCCCCCTCCCTCTCTCTCCCCCTCTCTCTCCCCCCCCTTTCTCTCCCCCTCTCTCTCTCCCCTCTCTCTCCCCCTCTCCCTCCCCTCTCTCTCCCCCCTCTCTCTTCCCCTCTCTCTCCCCTATACTCTCTCACTCTCCCCACCCCTCTCTCTCCCCTCTCTCTCCTCCCCCTCTCTCTCTCCATCTCTCCCCACTGTCTCTCCATCTCTCTCCCCCCTCTCTCTCCGACCTCTCTCTCCCCTCTCTCTCCCCGCACCCGCTCTCTCTCCCCCCTCCCCTCCTGCCCACCTCTCTCTCTCTCTCCACACCCCTCTCTCTCTCAGTCCACCTCCTCCCCCACTCTCTCCCCCACTAACCCTCCCCCCCCTCCTCTCCCCCCTCTCTCTCTCCCTCCCCTCCCCCCCACTCTCCCCCTCTCTCTCCCCCCACTCTCCCCCCCCTCTCTCCCCCTCTTTCCTCTCTTCCCCCCTCTCCTCCCCCTCTCCCCTCTCTCTCTCTCCCCCCCTCTCGCCCCCCCCCCTCCTCTCTCCCCCATCTCTCCCTCTCTTCTCTCTCCCCCCCCTCTCTCCCCCTCTCCACACATCCTTTCTCCTCTCTCCCCCTCTCTCTCACCTTCCCCTGCTCTCCCCACCCCCTCTCTCCTTTCCCCTCTCCCCCCACACCTCCTCTCGTTCGTTCCTCTCTCACCCTCTCCTCTCTCTCTCTCCCTCTCCCCTCTCTCTCTCACACCCACCGTCCCCCTCTCTCTCTCTCTCCTCTCTCCCCACCCTCCTTCCCCCCTCTCTCTCTCCCCCACTCCCTCTCCCCTCTCTCTCTCCCCCCTCTCTCCCCTCTCTCCCCCTCTCTCCCCCCTCTCGCCCCCTCTCTCCCCTCTCAGTCTCCCACCTCCCCCTCTCTCTCCCCCCTCTCTGCCCACTCTCTCCCCCCATCTCCCCCATTTCTCCCCCCCCTACCCCCCTCTCCTCATCCCCCTCTCTCCTCTCCCCCTCTTCCCCTTCCCCCCCCCCTCTCCCTCCTCCCCCCCTCTCTCTCGTCCTATCTCCCCCCTCTCTCTTTCTGTCTGTCACTGTATGTCGTTGTCACTTGCGGGCGGAGCACCAAGGCAAATTCCTTGTATGTGAATACTAGGCCAATAAAATTCTCCCACCTCTCTTACACCCCCTCTATCCCCCCTCATGCACACCACTCCCCCCAATACACATCACTCTCTCTCTCTCCCTTTCTCCCTCTCTCCTCGTCACTAACTATCTTTCTCTCTCTGTCCCTCTCTCTCCTCCTCTCCCTCTCCCCTCTCGTTCCCCCCGTCTCCCTCCCCCTCTTTGTCTGTCCTCCCTCTCTCTCTCCCCCAATCTATTTCCCCCTCTCTCTCCCTCCCCTCACTCACTGTCTCCCCCTCTCTTTTTGTTAAATATTTTTATTAGACGTAAGTACATATTAATAGAATATACTTCTCACATACATTCGTAATTTTATTAATATTAACAATTATGTCATATATTTCTATACTTTTTTTTGCAAGTAAGAAAAGATAGAGAAAAATAAAGTAAGAGTAGAAAATCAAAAATAAAGAAATGAGTGGAGTATTAAAAAAGTTATCCATCATTGGAGATATATCCATGATTTGTTATACGTGAGTCTTCATCTATTCCATTATTCAGGTTTCAGTCAGGCTCTCGTACCGAGCCATTTTGACCCTTAGATATTCAATAAATGGAGACCATATTCCTCTGAATAGATCCAACTTGTCCATTAGGACGAGCCTTAATCTTTCCAGATGAATTGTCTCCGACATTCCTGTAATCCACATTTTGGTTGTGGGGGATGTAGGACCTTTCCAGAATTTCAATATAAATTTTTTTCCCAATTATTAAACTGTAATCAATAAAAATTCTTTGATTCGTTGTTATTAATTGATCTGTTTCTAATATTCCCAGTATTATTAACTTTGAGTCAGGGATCAGATTCATATTAACAACATTCAAAATTATCTTAAATAGTTCTGTCCAAAATTTAGTAATTTTTACACAATTTGTAAATGAGTGCGTTAAGTTAGCTTCTAAGTGCTGACATTTATCACATATGGCAGATACATTTGAAAAAATACTATGTAGTTTGGATTTTGAATAATGTAGTCTATGTAATATTTTAAATTGTATAAGAGAGTGTCTGGCATTTAACGGGCAGTGGTGTATATGTTGTAAACTTTCATCCCATACTTCTGGTCTGATTATTTGACCTAATTCGTTTTCCCATGATTGCCTATATATTTTTTTCATTGGGACATCGTTTTCCAGTCAGATATTATAAATATATATCAATTTTTCTGTGTTCGGGTGTTTATTTAGACATTCATCTAAAATTTCTGTCTTTCTATTTCTAATTTCATGTGTATTTGCTTTTACATAGTCTCTAATTTGTAAATATCTAAAGTAATCGTTTGAATGTAATCCATAAATTTGTTGTAATTCTTGAAATGAAAGGAAAGAGTCCAACGAGAGAGCAGGCTATTCCAACGAGAGAGCAGGCTATTCCAACGAGAGAGCAGGCTATTCCAACGAGAGAGCAGGCTATCTTAGACTGGGTTTTGAGTAATGAGGAAGGGGTAATTAGCCGCCTTGTTGTACGTGCCCCCTTGGGCAAGAGTGACCATAATATGGTTGAGTTCTTCATTAGGATGGAGAGTGACATTGTTAATTCAGAAACAATGGTTCTGAACTTAAAGAAAGGTAACTTTGAGGGTATGAGACGTGAATTGGCCAAGATTGACTGGCAATTAATTCTAAAAGGGTTGTCGGTGGATATACAATGGAAGATATTTAAAGACTGCATGGATGAACTATAAAAATTGTTCATCCCAGTTTGGCAAAAGAATAAATCGTGGAAGGTAGCTGCATCCGTGGATAACAAGGGAAATCAGGGACAGTAAATCAAAGCAAAGGATGATGCGTACAAAGTAAGCCAGAAAAAAGCAGCATACCAGAGAACTGGGAGAAATTCAAGACCAGCAGAGGAGGACAAAGGCTTAATTAGGAAAGGAAAAATAGATTATGAAAAAAACTGGCAGGGAACATAAAAACTGACTGCAAAAGTTTTTATAGATATGTGAAGAGAAAGAGGTTAGTTAAAACAAATGTAAGGTCCCTTGCAGTCAGTAAACAGTGAGTTGATCATGGGTAAACAAGGATATGGCGGACCAATTGAATAACTACTTTGGTTCCCGTCTTCACTAAGGAAACAAAAATAATCTGCCGGAAATAGCAGGGGGACTGTGGTCAAAGGAGAATTGAGTGAAATCCAGGTCAGCTCGGGAAGTGGGTGTTGGGTAAATTGAATAGATTAAAGGCCGATAAATCCCCAGGGCCAGATAGGCTGCATCCCAGAGTACTTAAGGAAGTAGCTCATGAAATAGTGGATGCATTAGTGATAATCTTTCAAAACTCTTTAGATTTCTGGAGTAGTTCCCGAGGATTGGCGGTTAGCAAATGTAACCCCTCTTTTTAAGAAGGGAGGGAGAGAGAAAACGGGAATTACAGACCAGTTAGTCTAACATCGGTAGTGGGGAAACTGCTAGAGTCAGTTATTAAAGATGGGATAGCAGCACATTTGGAAAGTGGTGAAATCATTGGACAAAGTCAGCATGGATTTACGAAAGGTAAATCATGTCTGACGAATCTTGTGGGAATTTTTCGAGGATGTAACTAGTAGCGTGGATAAGGGAGAACCAGTGGATGTGGTATATCTGGACTTCCAGAAGGATTTTCGACAAGGTCCCACATAAGAGATTAGTATACAAACTTAAAGCATACGGTAATTAGGGGTTCAGTATTGAATTGTGGATAGAGAACTGCTGGCAAACAGGAAGCAAAGAGTAGGAGTAAACGGGTCCCCTTATTCACAATGGCAGGCAGTGACTATGTGGGGTACCGCATGGCTCAATGCTGGGACCCCAGCTATTTACAATATATATTAATGATCTGGATGAGGGAATTGAAGGCAATATCTCCAAGTTTGCGGATGACATTAAGCTGGGGGCAGTGTTCGCTGTGAGGAGGATTGCTAGGAGACTGCAAGGTGACTTGGATAGGCTGGTGAGTGGGCAAATGTTTGGCAGATGCAATATAATGTGGATAAATGTGAGGTTATCCACTTGGTGGCAAAAATAGGAAAGCAGACTAATATTTAAATGGTGGCCGATTAGGAAAAGGGGAGATGCAGCGAGACCTGGTGTCATGGTACACCAGTCATTGAAAGTAGGCATGCAGGTGCAGCAGGCAGTGAAAAAAGCGAATATATGTTAGCATTCATAGCAAAAGGATTTGAGTACAGGAGCAGGGAGGTTCTACTTCAGTTGTACAGGGTCTTTGAGACCACACCTGGAGTATTGCGTACAGTTTTGGTCTCCAAATCTGAGGAAGGACATTATTGCCATAGAGGAAGTGCAGAGAAGGTTCACCAGACTAATTCCTGGGATGTCAGGACTGTCTTATGAAGAAAAGACTGGATAGACTCGGTTTATACTCTCTGAATTTAGGAATTGAGAGGGATCTTATAGAAATTTACCAAAATTCTTAAGGGGTTGGACAGGCTAGATGCAGGAAGATTGTTCCCGATGTTGGGGAAGTCCAGGACAAGGGGTCACAGCTTAAGGATAAGGGGGAAATCCTTTAAGACCGAGATGAGAAAGACTTTTTTCACACAGAGAGTGGTGAGTCTCTGGAACTC
Source organism: Okamejei kenojei (assembly GCA_035221665.1). Taxonomy (NCBI): domain Eukaryota; kingdom Metazoa; phylum Chordata; class Chondrichthyes; order Rajiformes; family Rajidae; genus Okamejei; species Okamejei kenojei. Next base: position 6,728 of record JAVHYY010000326.1, on the reverse strand, counting down.
TCTGCCACAGAGGGTAGTTGAGGCCAGTTCATTGGCTATATTTAAGAGTGAGTTGGATGTGGCCCTTGTGGCTAAGGTGATCAGAGGGTATGGAGAGAAGGCAGGTACGGGATACTGAGTTGGATGATCAGCCATGATCATATTGAATGGCGGTGCAGGCTCGAAGGGCTGAATGGCCTACTCCTGCACCTAATTTCTATGTTTTTCTATGTTTCTATGAAATAATTTTCCCTGTAGAGATCTCCCATCTTATTAATTCCATAGTTTTTCCATTGTAAAAAACCTTTGTCCATCATTGAGGGTTTAAATGTAACATTATTTACAATGTTAAGGGCTAGTGGTATACATTCCAATTTTAGTGTTTTCTTTATTTGTTTCCAGATACGCATTCCACTTTCTATTATAAGGTTTTCACTGTCTCCCCCTCTCTGCCTCTCTCTCTATCTCCTCCTTCTCTATCTCGCCCTCTCTCTCCACCCTCTCTCTCATCCCCTCACCCCCTCTCTCTCTGACCCCTTTTCTCTCTCTCTCTCTCTCCTCTATCCCCTCGCTCTCCTCTATCCCCCCTTTCTTCCCTCTCTCTCCCTCTTTCTCTCCCCCCCTCCCTCTCTCTTTCTCCCTCTCTCTCATCCTCTCTCTCCCTATTTACTCTCCCCCCTCTCAGTCTCTCTCTCTCTTCTCTTTCTCTCTCTCCTCGTGATCTCTCTCACGCCTCTCTCTCCCCATCTCTCTCCTCCTCTCTCCCCCCCTCTCTCTCCTCGCCATATCTCTCTCTCTCTCCCCCTCTATCTCCCCTCTCTCCCGCCCTTCTCTCCCCATCTCCCTCTCACACCCCATCTCACTATCTCTCTCTCTCCCGCTCACTCTCTCCCGCTCTCCTCTCTCCCTCTTTTCCTCCCCCTCTCTCGCTCCTCTCTCTCTCTCCTTCCCTCTGCCCCCTCTCTCTCCCCCTCCATCTCTCCCTCTCCCTCCTGCCCCCTCCCTCTCTCTCTCCACTCTCTCCTCCCCATCTCTCTCTCCCCATTCTTTCTCTCTCCCCGTCTCGATCCTCCAACCACTTTCTCCGCTCCCCCCCCCTCTAAACACTTTTCTCCCCTCCCTCTCCCCCTCTCTCTCCCTCCCGCTTTCTCTCTCCCCTTCTCTCTCTCTTCAGGCTTTCCAACTCTCTCTCTGCTCTGCTCCCTCTCTCTCTCTCCCCACCCTCCCCCTCCCCTCCTCTCTCTCTCTCTCTCATCTCTCTCTCCTCTCTCTCTCTCTCCCCCCTCTCTCTCTCCCTCTCTCGCCCCCTCTCTTTCCTCCCCTCTCGCTGTCCCCGTCTCTCTCTCGCCCTCTTTCCCGTCACTCACTTCTCTCTCTCCCCCACCGTCCCCTAATCCACACTCTCACACCCCCCCCATCTCTCTCTCTCGTCATCTCTCTCCTCTTCCTATCTCTTCATATCTCTCTCTCTCCCCCTCTCTCTCCCTTCTCTCTCTCCACCCACTATCTCACATTCCCTACTCACTCTCCCCCTCTCTCTCCCCCTCCCTCTCTCCCGCCTCTCGCTCTCCCAGTCTGTCTCTCCCCGTCTCTCTTTCCTCCCGTTTCTCTCTACCCGCCTCTCTCCCCGTCTCTCCCCCCCGCTCTCTCCCCCTCTCTCTCCCCCTCTCTCTCCCCCTTCTCCAGAGAGAAGGAGAGAGGGAGGGGAGAGAGAGGGAGAGAGAGTGGGAGAGAGGGGGAGAAAGTGGGATGAGAGAGGTGGGGAGGGAGAGGAAGGAGAAAGAGAGACGGGGAGAGAAGGAGAGAGACGCGGAGGGAGAGAGAGACGGGGACAGAGAGGGGGAGAGAGAGAGGAGAGAGAGTGGGAGAGAGAGAGTGGGAGAGGGAGGGGGAGGGAGAGACAGGAGGGACAGGGAGAGGGGAGAGGGAGATGGATGAGTGGAGAGAAACAAAGAATGAGAGATAGAGGTGGGAGTAGGAAAAGAGGCAAGAGGGAGTGTAGAGAGAATGGGAGAGAGAGAGATTGATGGGCGGAGTGTGAGAGAGAGAGAGAGAGACAGAGAGGGGAGGATGTAGAGAGAGAGAGAGGGAAGGTGGTGGGAGTGAGGGAGAAAGAGTGGGTGGTGGGGTGAAGCAGAGGGATGGGTGTGATCCCATGTTTGGGACAGATCCTCTCTCACCGCTCCCTCGCCACTCTCGTAAGTCCCCCCTCCGTGATCAAACTGCACTCGTTGGTTCCCCTCCCGAATCTCCCCCCTGCACAGAGAAGAGCGTGAGACACTCTCTCTCCCTCTCCCTCTCCCACTCCCTCTCCCCTCCCCTCCACCTCTCCCCCTCTCCCACCTCTCGTCCCCCTCTCCCCTCTCCCCTCATCCCCTCTCACCCTCTCCCCTCTCCCCCGTCCTCTCATCTCCCTCAACGTTACAACTCTTTCTCTCATCCCCGTCTCTCTTTCCTCCTTCATCTCCCTCCCCCCTATCTCCCCCCTCTCTTTCCCCTCTCCCCCTCCACTCTATCTCCCCTTATCTCTCTCTCCCCACCTCTCTCACCCACCACTTTACTCCCCCATTCTCCACACCTCTCTCACTCCACTCTCATCATCCTCTCTTCCCCTCTTTATCTCCTCATCCCTTCTCTCTCCCTCCCGTTCATCTCCCCCCTCTGTCCCGCTCTCTCCCAATCTCTCCTCCTCTGTCCCCCCCTCCCTCTCTCCTTATCTCTCCGTCTTCCCGCCCCAAATGAGATAGCGAGATAAGAACGAAGGAAGGCGGGAGAGAGAAGAGCGAAGAGAGAGATAGACCGGGGATAGAAAGACAGCGAGTGGGAGAGAGAGAGAGAGAGAGAAGGGTGGGAGAAGTGAGAGATATAGTGAGAGGTGGGAGGAGGGAGAGAGAGAGAGAGGAGGGACAGATACGGAAGGGAGAGAAGATGGGATAGTGAGGAGAGAAACAGAGAAGAGAGGTGGGGAGGAGTGGGAAAAAAGAGACAGTGACAGGAGAGAGGTAGAGGAGGGAGGAGTGAGGAGAGAGTGGAGGAGTTAGAGAGAAAGAGTGTGGGGAGAGCAGGAGGGATGGTTGTATCCCTCTCCCGCCCCCCATCCCCCCACTCTCGGTAAGTCCCTTCTTCCGTGATCGACCGCTCTCGTTGGTTACCCCTCCCCTCCCGAATCTCCCCCACTGTACAGAGCAGAGAGAGGGTCTCTCTCTCTCTCTCTCTCTCTCCTCTCTCCCTCTCTCCTCCACTCTTCCACCTCTCCTCGTTCTCTGTCTTTCTTTCTCTCTCTCTCTCTCAACGTTTATACATTTCTGAAGCTGTTTACACGCTAATTGATTAAAGAGGCAACTATCCACTTTTCTCACACATTTCCGCATCTCATTTCTAGTCAAAACTGTGTGAAATTTGTCAAGAAAAGACCCCCCGATAAAGAGTTTGTTGCGTGTGTTTATGTAAGTGCATGCATGTGTGTGTGCGTGCATGTGTGTTTGCCTGTGTGTGCGTGTGTGTGTGTGTGCGTGCATGTGTGTTTGCCTGTGTGTGTGTGCCTGTGTGTGTGTGTGTGTGTGTGTGTGTGTGTGTGCGTGCATGTGTGTTTGCCTGTGTGTGTGTGTGTGTGTGTGTGTATGTGTGTGTGTGTGTGTGCGCGCGCGTGTGTGTGTGTGTGCATGCATGTGTCTGTGTGTGTGCATGTGTGTTTGCCTGTGTGTGTGTGCGCGTGCGTGTGTGTGTGTGTGTGTAAATATATATTTTTGAATGGTAAAACAAAACCAAGTCCCAGTTTTTTTTTTCCCGTCCTCTCCTCCCCTCCTCTTTCTCGTTCCCCCTCTCCACCCAGCTCGGACGGAGGCCGGTCCTAAACGACACTTTAATGCAAAACAAGAGCTCGGACCAAGAAATAAATTGAATCTAAAACGATTGAAAGATAGAGATGAGAACGAAAACGCCAACAAAGATAAAGAGATGCAGACCATCAGGCCCTGGGGATTTATCATCCTTACACAGGTCCCATCCGTCCTACACAACACCATTTCCTGGCCTAATGTGGATTCTATCATTCCTCCGCAACCCCAGATCCTCTGGCCACTAGTACATCAGGAAGATATGTTATTGTGTCCTCCTTAGTGAAGACGATCTAAAGTACCATGTATCAACTCATCTACTGCCATTTCCTTGTTTCCCCATAATAAATCACTTTTTTCCAGTCTTCAAGGTCCAACTTTGGTCTGAACTCATTATTTCCTCTTTCACACATCCTAAAGAAACTTTTACTGACCTGCTTTAAATGCTTTGGCTACTTACCTTCGTACCTCATCTTTTCTCCCCGTATAGTCCTTTCTAGTGTCTTCCCTGTGCTCTTAAACATTACCCAATCCTCCTTTGCTTCCCCGCTCATCTTTGCACGCTGTACTTTATTTTTTTTTACACTGTCCCTGGCTTCCTTGTCAGCCCCGGTGGCCCCTTAACACACTCCCCTTGGAATCTTTCTTTCCACTTTGGAAATGAACGGATCCTGCACCTTCTGTAATATTCCCAGAAAACACCTGCCATTGTTGTTCCACTGTCATCCCTGCACAGGCCATCTCTCCAGTCAACTTGCCAGCTCCCCCTCCCTCATGGCCCTCGGTGAATGTCAGGAGCTGGTGCCCGGAGCGGAGAGGCAGCGGCCTGCCCTGGGATGATGCGCTCAGGGCGTGGATTTATTATGAGCCGAAAGCACTGGTAGGTAGGCGATATATGCAACCGCGCTTCTTACACCTGCTCCCTGAACTTGGACTGGGTCGGCCGCGAAATAAATGTTATTGGTGCAGCAGCTGAATTACTCAGCAAAAACCTACGTTGTATAAAGATTATTGAGACACAATCAACATCATTTTTCCTGTTCCTGTGATTCTGAACCATAGACGAATTCTGCAACCACGTCAGCCACAGGAGGATGAAGCTGTCCGTGATGGTGAAGAGTAAAACCACAGACCTCCACCTGCTCTCCATTTCCGGTCACTGCGTTCTCCCCTTGCTCTCACCCCTCAGCCCCTTACGGACACTACTGTCCACTAAAATGTGGCGAATGTCAGAGCGATGAGCAGCATATTACAGCGAAAGGGAGGAGCGGAGTTAAAACCGTTGTCGAACCAGCAAATTGCCACCCACGCGGGATCAGTGTAATAACTGTCCACCGTGAAACAGTCCCACGGGACATTGTCGATGATTACCCCCGGTTTCTTTAATATGAAGTAGCGGGGAACGTTTTCAGACAGAGCAGAACCGCTGTTGCCAGAACGCAGCCCGCAGTTTTCCCCGTGCAATATTTAGTTTTCAGCTTCTGGCAACAAATGAGGCGACAAAGCGATCAAAGGGAAAGTGACGGTGACCAGACAGAACAGGTTTATTTGTAGCTGACCAAACTCATAACTTCGATAACGCTGACACAGGGTAGATGTCAGGAAACTCCAATAAAAGTAAAGATATCGGAAGCTGAACCAAAATGACCCCGGTGATGAGGACCAGTAGATCGGCCGCTGCCATGGCACCAGGAAGCGAGTGGTGCAGGTGGAGAGCCGCACTTTCCCCGGGACAGGATCACAATCCGCCACTAAATTCACTGCGGAAAGAAGAAGGGAACGGCCACTGGCATATACACAACACGGTCTCCGGGGCGAACACCGGCTCGACTCTCAGCTCAACATCAGGAGTGTTGGAGTCGGTGGCGACGCTGCAGCAAGTTTAACAATAGTCAGAGCCGACTCCGACTGTGCCCACCTGCTGCCCGCTTCAGGGGTAAAGGCGGCGGAGGGAACGGCAAGCCACCCGCTAACAATAGGCGCAATGGTCCTTCTGTAGTTAACACCTGCTGCTGCTCACCAGTCTCTGCCGGGCCGCTTTCACAGATTTAAACCGTGACCGGCCGCCGTTAACCAGGGCACCGGGAAATCGGCATTTGATGGTGACTAGGAGGCCTTCCAGAGGGAAGGCTGGGTACAACATGAATCCGGCAGCAGAGTGGCCAACCGTTAATGATTCATTCCACATGAGTTCAGTTCAGTAACAACACACACACACGCCGGTAGATCCGCGGCCACTGTTTCAGAGATCGATCCAATTATTGTGGTGGAATCCGACTGTGACAGACAGACTCCACAGTGTCCACCGGAGCGGGCGTTGAACTGTGCTCAATAACACACCCACAGTGAAACTTCACCAATGAGAAAACCCCTCTCATCCCAGTCACACCGTATGGCCGGAGAGCTGCCGGCCTCCTGCCTGGCCCCGAGCACTGACAACTCTGGGCAAGGTGCCATGAAGGCCAAGAACATCATTCTAGTGGGTCCACGGCCGCAGTGATAGAAAAAAGAGGGTTAGTTTTCGGCTGTCTGAAGATAAAAAAAAATTACAGCAGCGTTAATTCAAAAAATATTTATCTGAGAGGATTGATATTCTTCACATATTCTTGTATAAACGATCATCAGTTGGGAACTTGTAACATGATCAGAATCAATCAACACAAGTTAACACACGGATAATAAAACTTGAATTGTTCTGACTCACTACCAGGGAACTCCAACGGCAGCAATGATCACGTACAGGAATTTTCCTGCACCGCCTTAAATAATTCCAATACTTTTCCAACATTTTCGATGCCCAGCGACGTTTCTCCGTGAGCTAACCGGCAATGTTCTCGGTATGAAATGCTGAGGCAGAGCAGATTCCAGGAGATTTTATACCATTATTCCGTCCCCACCATAAATCTCGCTATG
>JAVHYY010000325.1:0-71461 GCA_035221665.1 Okamejei kenojei | reverse complement strand
CCCCCCCCCCCCCACCCCCCCCCCACTTCTGTTTCCCCGCTGATTTGGATATTGTTGGGTGTATACTATTGCCACTCTTTTATACACACACACACTATACACACACACTCTTATATACACACACACTCTTTACTTCTCTCAACACAAATTTTACTACAAACACAACTCTTATCAACACTCCACACACAACTCTTATAACACACACACACAAGGTTCCCCCTCACACACACTTGGCCTCCCCAGTCTCCAAATACCCCTCGCTAAATCCCCCCCCCCCCCCCCACATCATTCTGCCACACCCCTCCCCCATCTTGCCCATCCCAGCCCCCTCTCTTCCTCCTCACCCCCTCCCCTACCCAGCACGTAACTGGGAGATTCCCACTGTCCCGTGTTTATTTAGAATACGTGTGTCGTGGATCATTCGCTCACCTTGTTTTTGATTTGTTTTTTGTGAAACTTTCCACGGGCAAAGGCAGGGGAATGTGTGTGGTGAGTTGTGTGTGAGTTTATTGTCTCTGTATGTGTCTGTGTATTAGTTTTGGTGTGTGAGATGTGAGGATTGAGTGTGTGGGGAGGAGCTATGGTCTGATAGTGTACGGGTGTTCGGCTGTGGGTGGTGTAGCAGTGTTGTGCGTGTGTGAGTGTGCGTGTCTGTATCGTCAGGGCGTCGTCTGGTTGTTGAGAACGTATTTTAATATCCACCAATATGTGTTTGATCTATTGTCCCATGGACCCTCTGCCGCGGTTGTGGTTGAGTTTGTGTTCGAGTGTGTTGACAGTGAGTGTAATTTGTTTGTGAGTGGGGTGAGTGGTGATGTGAGTTGAGGTGTGCGTTGGGGTAGTGTAATGGGTAGTTATTGTGTTTAGCTATGTTCGTCCCTGAGGTAGGAGCGGGCACAGTGTGTGAGGATTTGTGTGACTCGTGGGAGAGTGTTTGTGTGATGCGACTTACAGTACGTCGTCTGTTTATCGTTTGCATGTTCTTTGTTGTTGTGTGAGTGTTTGTCTGGTATGTGTGTGTGTATTGTTGTGTGTGTGTGTTGTAGGAGTGGGTTCTTTCTAAAAAATAAATAATCGGCCCATTTTTTATGCTGTTCCTACCATTCGACCAACCTTACATTAGTGCAAACTACTGGCTGGGAAATGCCCCAAAAATGTTCCATTTGTGGGTTGGAAAAATTTGTTGTTCATATCGTGTTTCTTTGTTGTGTCCTGTGGTGGGTGTATTATTTATCTGTGTGTGGCGTAGTGTGTGTTGTGTGCTGTTTATCTCACTGTAGCATATGTCTATGTGGTGTGTGGTGGGTTTAATATCTGATCCATGTGTGTGTGATGTGGAAAGTATTGTATGGTATGTGGTTTGTGTGTTGGGTCTGTAATAATCGGTACGAAAATAAATACTATTGTTCAAAAAAAATATATTGGATATGCGTGTGTTGTGTATGTGTATGGGCGCCTGAGTGTATTCATCTGTGTGCATAGATAATGTTTTCGCGTGTCTGTGTCTGGCTGGCAAGGATTGTGCGGAACCAAGAGGCGACATGAGTGGCTGATGAGGCCCCCTTAGAAGGTTCTACGCAGAAAGAGGAAGAAAGGTAAGAAAAAGAGACCGCAAAGAGATAGAAATCCGAGGGGCGGAGAGGAAGAAGAAAGCGCGAGCATGAGAGGGAGATGGGAAGTTTAGGGGTGGAGCGGGAAGGGGAGGGGGAATCAATGCAAAGAAAAATGAAGAAACGTGAAGAGATAAGTTAGTTGTGGAGAAGAGAGTATGCTTTTCTGACTTTGAGACGCAGGAGAGACGAGAGGGTGAGATGAGAGAGGAGAGAGGGGGGGGGGAAGGATGATATAGTGAGTGGTGGGGGGGCCGGTGCTCAACAGCGTTGGTGGCGAGAGAGGGTTGAACGGGTGGTGTGAGGTGAGAAGGGAGGGGAAGGGAGTGGAAGTGAAGGAGGGAAAAGTGAGAGATGAAGGTGGAGAGTGGGTGAGGAAGAAGAGAACCGAGAGCCTGAGGAGAACAGAGAGAAGGTGAGAGAGAGGCAGGTCTGGTAGAAGAGAGGCGGAAGAGAAATGTTGTTAGCATGCGATCTGTGAAGAGACGGCCGCACCCTGCCCTTCGCTCTCCATTGACCGCTGCACTAGCTGTGTGTGTCCTCGCGGCTGGGTTAAAACTCTGTCTCTCTCGTGCTCTTGTCTTGTCTGTCTAGAGTATCTGTGTCTGTGTTGGTTCTCTGTCTGTGTCCTGTGTGTGTGTATGTTCTGGCTCCTGTCTGCAAACTTGGCTCGTGACCCCCCCCTCTCGTCGTGTCGCCATGTCTGATGTGGTCTCGGTTTGTCTGCGTGCTGTGTCTTGTCCGTGTGTCTTCTGTCTCTGTCATCTGTGTCTGTCTGTCTGTGTCTCATGTTCTTGTCTCTCTGTGTATCTCTCTTGTGTGTGTCCGGGTCTTGTGTCTCTGTCTGTTGTCTTCTGTCTGTGTCTCTGTCTGTGTCTCTGTCTGTGTCTCTGACTGTGTCTCGGCTGTGTATCTGTCTGTGTCTCTGTCTGTGTCTCTGTCTGTGTCTCTGTCTGGTCTCTGTCTGTGGTCTGTGTCCTTCTGTCTGGTATCTTGTCTCTGTGTCTTGTCTCTGTGTGTCAGTCTGTGTCTGTGTCTGTTGTCTGTGTCTCTGTCTGTGTCTCTGTCTCTGTGTATCTGTGTGTCTCTGTCGTGTCTGTGTGTGTCGTCTGATTCTGTCTGTCTGTCTGTGTGACTCTGTCTGTGTCTCTGTCTGATGTCTCGGGTTGTGTGGTGTCTGTGTGTTCGTGTCTCTGTCTCTGTCTCTGTGTCTGTCTGTCTGTGTATCTGTCTCTGGTCTGTTGTCTCTGTGTGGTCGTGTCACTGTTGTCTATGTCTGTGTCTATGTCTGTGTCTCTGTCTGTGTCTCTGTCTGGTGTCTCTGTCTGTGTCTATGTCTGTGTCTCTGTAGGTCGTTGTGCTCTTGTTGTGTCATTGTCTGTGTCTCTCTGTGTCTGTGTCTCTGTCTTGTGTCTCGTCTCGTGTCTCTGTCTTGTGTGTTGTCTGTGTTGTCTGGTGTATGTTGTCTGTGTCTCTGTATCTGTGTCTTGTCTCTGTCTCTGGGTGTTACGTGTCTCTGTCTGTGTCTCTGTGTGTCTGTGTGTCTGTCTCGGTTGTGTCTGTGTCTGTGTCAGGTCTCTGTCTCGTACTTGTCTCTGTGTCTCTGTATGTGTCTCTGTCGGTGTCTCTAACCCCGGTCTGCGTGTCTATGTCTGTGTCTCAGTCTGTGTCCTGTCTGTGTCTATGGCTGTGTCTCTGTGTGTTCAGTGTCCTGTTGTCTCTCTGTCTCAGCCTGGGTGTCTGGTAGGGACTCTGCTCTTAGGGAGGGGGCGAAAAGGATTTGGGGGACGTTGGTTTGTGGGGCCGGCCACGTCGGGACCGGTATGGCCCGGCGACCACATGGTTAGTGTTGTGAATTTGCACGAGCCGGGGGGGTGGTGCGGCGGGCTGGGGGGGGGGGGGAAAGGTAGGTCTGTGTGTGTGTGTGTTTCATTATGTATTTAGGTTTAGGATGGTTTGGACAGAAACACTTTTCCCCCCACCCCCCCACCCCCCCCCCCCCCCCCCCACCCCCCCCCCACCCCCCCCTCCCCCCCCCCACCCACACCCCCCAAACCCCCCCCCCCCCCCCCACCTCCCCAATCTATCTTATCACCGTTGCCGTATCACACTAACTTATCTCTCTGGCCACTGGCCTGTTATGAAGTCACAGCCCACACATGGAAATGGCCTTTCGGCCCAATTTCCCATGCTGCAACTCTACATGCCCCATCTTAGACACTAGTCCTATCTTTACAAAACGTAACTGCATTCTTAAGGGGTTGGAGAAGGCTTACTAAATCTTCTTAAGAGGTTGGACAGGCTGAGGCAGGAAGATTGTTCCCGTATGTCGTGGGGAGAAGTCCGATACACTAGGGTCACATGTTTAAGGATTTAAGGGGGAAGTCGTTTTTAGGAGCTCGAGATGATTTCTAGAGAATTTGTTTTTTTTTTGATTATGTGTGTATGTATAATACATATATATATGTGTATGTGTGTCGTGTGTGTGTGTGTGTGTGTGTGTGTATATATATTTTATATATTTATATGGTGTGTGAGTGTGTGTTTATGTGGTATATATTTTTTATATATTTACAGTACATATTTTTATATATATATCTATTATATATACACACTGTGTGTGTGTGTGTGTGTATATATATGTTGTGTGTAATATATTTTATGTGTGTGCGTGTGTATATATGTATGTGTTGTGTGTATATTTATGTGTGTGTCTGTGTATATATGTGTGTGTGTGTATATATATTTATGTGTGTGTGTATATGTGTGTGTGTATTTTGTGTGGGTGTGTGATTTATGTGTGTGTGTGTTATATTATGTGTGTGTGTTATATTATTATGTGTGTGTGTGTGTGTGTATGTGTGAGTATATCTATATATATATATATGATATATATATTATATTTTATATATTATACATAATTTTTATTTTTATCTATATTTTACACACACACACATATATGTGTGTGTACGTATATTTATGTATATGTGTGTGGTGTGTGTATTATGTGTATTGTTTTGTATATATATATACATACAAATATTTATATATCATTTATATATATTACACACACACACATACATGTGTGTGTGTATATATATATTTTTGTGTGTATATGTATATATATATATTTATATGTGTGTATATCACATCTGTGTTACTGGTTTTAACTAGTGTTATGAGGAATTAATCCTATATAATATAAATATAATCTATATATTTGGATGATTCTGTTTAACTGTGTGTGGTAACACTACATGTTATAGGTAGATAAAAATGCTGGAGAAACTCAGCGGATGAGGCAGCATCTATGGAGCGAAGGAATAGGTGACGTTTCAGGTCGAGACCCGGAAGACCACTCCATAGATGCTGCCTCGCCCGCTCAGTTTCCAAAAGGGTCTCGACCCGAAACGTCGCCTATTTCCTTCGCTCCATAGACGCTGCCTCGCCCGCTGAGATTCTCCAGCATTTTTGTCTACCTTCGATTTTTCCAGCGTCTGCAGTTCCTTCTTAAACATGCTATAGTGATTGTGATATAAAAATTGCTCCATTCTTTGTGAATATTGTTCATTATCGGTGTAATATTGTACGTGCATCACTCCCAGTGTGCAGCCTGCGACAATACTCGCAGTTTAAGCATTTAGACAGATTCAAGGGTGGAAAAGATTTAATAGGAATCTGAGGGGTAACTTTTTCACACAGAGGGTGGTGGGTGTATGGAACGAGCTGCCGGAGGAGGTAGTTGAGGCTGGGGCTGTCACTGTGTGTCATCGTGTTACTTGTGGGCGGAGCACCAAGGCAAATTCTTGTATGTGAATACTTGGCCAATAAACGTACTTACTTACTAACTTACTATCGAAGCAGTTAGACGGATACATGGATAGGGCGGTTTTAGAGGGATGTGGGCCAAACGCAGGCCGCTGGGACCGAGTGTAGATGCGGCATGTTGGCTAGGGTGGGCAAGCTGGGCCGAAGGGCTGTTTCCATGCTCTGTGGCTGCACTGTGGGCAGTTCTGGTCACCCATATATATATATATATATATGGAGCGGTTGGGTAGGCTGGGACCTTGTCTTTGGAGTGTCAGAGGCTGAGGGAACACTTTTTGTTCCCTGAAGGTGGAAGGATTCTAAAGCTAGAGGGCGTAGAGTTCAGGCAGAGATTTTAAATGGGACAGAGTGCTGGAGTAACTCAGCGGGTCAGGCAGCATCTGTGGAGAACATGGATAGGAGACGTTTCACAGAGTGCTGGAGTAACTCAGCGGGTTGGGCAGCATCTGTGAAGGGAAGGAATGGGTGACGTTTCGGCTCGAGACCCTTCGGGTCTCGGCCCGAAACGTCACCCATTCCTTCTCTCCACAGATGCTGCCTCACCCGCTGAGTTACTCCAGCATTTTGTGTCAACCTACAAACCTGCAAGACTTTGGAGTGTGGGAGGAAGCCCGAGCACCCGGAGAAAACCCACGCAGGTCACGGGGAGAACGTACATACTCCCTACAGACAGCGCCCGTAGTCAGGATGGAACCCGCTGTAAGGCAGCAGCTCCACCATGCTGTACTCAACCTCCCAAAGTAGCCACAGTTTGGTCTCCAAGGTTCCAAGAAAGGTCTCGACTTAAACCTAATCCTTTTCTCCAGAGATGCTGCTGGACCCGCTGAGTTACTCCAGCATTTGGGTGTTTTATCTTCGGTGTAAACCAGCATCTGCAGTTCCTTCCTACATATAAGCCAGGAACGCTCTCTAGTTGGTGAGAGGACGGTTCAGTTGCCTGATAACAGCCGGGAAAAAACCTGTCTCTGAATCTGGAGATGTGTGTGCGTTGTCACACTTCTGTCCCTCTCTGTGATGTTCAGATCTGTTTTTGTGACTATTTTAATGACTGTTGGCAGATCAATATCTCTCCTGGGTTTAAATAAACTTCTATCGTATCGAAGGGTCTCGACCCGAAACGTCGCCCATTCCTTCTCTCCAGAGTTGCTGCCTGACCCGCTGAGTTACTCCAGCACTCTGTGAAACGTCACCCATTCCTTCTCTCCAGAATACCATAATATCAGATAATTTGCACCCTTAGTAATTGGCACCATTTGAAAAAATCACTTATTTTGGGAGAGAAGGTGGGCGTCGTTTCGGGCCAAGACCCTTTCTCGAGCCGAAACGTCACCATTCCTTCCCTTCACAGATGCTGCCCGACCCGCTGAGTTTCTCCAGCGCTCTGTGAAACATCACCTATCCACGTTCTCCACAGATGGATTTAAGAGAGAGTTAGATAGAGCTCTAGGGGCTGGTGGAGTCGAGGGATATGGGGAGAAGGCAGGCACGGGTTATTGATAGGGGACGATCAGCCGTGATCACAATGAATGGCGGTTCTGGCTCGAAGGGCCGAATGGCCTCCTCCTGCACCTATTTTCTATGTTTCTATGCTGCCTGACCCGCTGAGTTACTCCAGCATTTTGTGTCTGTCTTTGGTTTAAACCAGCATCTGCAGTTCCTTCCATCGGATGGTATATCTGGTGTGACCAGGCCACATTTGTGATTCTGTCGTGCAGTGTGTGTGTGTGTCTTTCGGCCGGTGGAGGGGAATTGATGCTTACAGTAGCTGGGGCACCAGCTGACAAAATTTGCGTCAATCCCCGCTATCGCTGACACAATGCGTTTGAAAACAAAACTGCCCGCCTCAGCAGCTGCCAGTGGGGAGCTGACTCATAAATTGAGGCCCAGGCTTGGTTGGGCCTAAGCTATGGCTTCACTGGATCTTTTCATTTAGAAACATTGAGAAATAGGTGCAAGAGTAGGCCATTCGGCCTGTCGTGCCAGCACTCCCATTAACAATAGACAATAGACAATAGATGCAGGAGTAGGCCATTCGGCCCATCGAGCTAGCACCGGCATTCAATATGATCACGGCTGATCATCCCCAATCAGTACCCTGTTCCTGCCTTCGCCCCATATCCCTTGATTCCGTTAGCCCCCAGAACTATATATAACTCTCTCTTCAAAACATATCTTCATCAGATAGCAGCAGAAAAAATAACTCGTGTGTCGGAAAGAACTGCAGATGCTGGTTTAAATCGAAAGTAGACACAAAATGCTGGAGTAACTCAGCGGGTCAGGCAGCATCTGTGGAGAACATGGATAGGTGACGTTTCACAGAGTGCTGGAGTAACTCAGCGGGTCAGGCAGCATCTGTGGAGAACATGGATAGGTGACGTTTCACAGAGTGCTGGAGTAACTCAGCGGGTCAGGCAGCATCTCTGGAGAACGTGGATAGGTGACGTTTCGGCCCGATTCCTTCTCTCCAAAGAGAACAAATTTTTCAATTGGTGCAAATTACTTAAACCCCTGTCCCACGGTATGAGTTCATTCCAAGAGTTCTCCCGAGTTTGCCCCGATTCGAACTCGGAGGTTTACGGTAATGGCCGCTCGTCGGAACTCGGGGCTCTCGTGGACATTTTACATCACGTTGAAAAATCTTCACCAGTCTTCCCGAGCTTACCTGCCGTTAGCGAGTCTTCCCGAGTACCTGCCGTTAGCGTTACGAGCCGCTAAGAGACGTCCCCGAGCTCAGACGTACCCGCTACGTTCATTCTCCGAGCTTACCCCGAGTTTGATTTTTTTTTAAACTCGGGAGAGCTCGTGGAATGAACTCGTACCGTGGGACAGGGCTATAAGAGTGCAAATTATCTGATATTATGGTATTTTCTCTGTTTTCGAATCCTCTGCCCAGGGTATAAGCCTGCGTTTGTTTGTTTGTTTGTTCGTTCCCATCAAGGCACTGTGCGCACAGCAGCCAGCCAACAGTCGCTTGTCTTTTCACGTTCAATTTAATTTTAAGTTCAGGTTTTTTGCGCAGGGAGTGGATGAGAAAGTGGGATTAACGGGTGACGGACGGTCGGCCTGGTCTCTGGGCCAAAGATGTGTGGTTTTGTAGGTGGATTGGCTCCCCAGTAAAAATTGTAAATTGTCCCTAGGGTAGTCTGTGGGATTCTCTGCCTCAGAGGACGGTGGAGGCAGGTTCTCTGGATGAGAGGGGATCTTATTGAAACATATAAGATTATTCAGGGTTTGGACACGCTAGAGGCTGGAAACATGTTCCCGATGTTGGGGGAGTCCAGAACCAGGGGCCACAGTTTAAGAATAAGGGGTCGACCATTTAGAACGGAGACGAGGAAACACTTTTTCTCACAGAGAGTGGTGAGTCTGTGGAATTCTCTGCCTCGGAGGGCGGTGGAGGCCGCTTCTCTGGATGCTTTCAAGAGAGAGCTAGATAGGGCTCTTAGATAGCGGAGAAGGCAGGAACGGGGTACTGATTGGGGATGATCAGCCATGATCACATTGAATGGAGAACATGGATAGGTGACGTTTCCCAGAGTGCTGGAGTAACTCAGCGGGATGGGCAGCATCTCTGGAGGGAAGGAATGGCTGGCTCGAAGGGCCGAATGGCCTCCTCCTGCACCTATTGTCTATTGTGCTAGTGTATGGGGTGATCGCTGGTCGGTTCCACGGGTGAAGCTTCAGTTCCAGACCCATCTTCTGGTTGGAAAAACGAATGGGTGGCGTTTCAGGTCGGGACGCTTCTTCAGGCAGACTCCAGTCTGAAGGAGGGTCTCGACCTGAAGAGTCACCCATTCCTTCTCTCCAGAGGTGCTGCCTGTCCCGCTGAGTGACACCAACTTTTTGGCTATCTCCGGCTCATTAGTAATCGTGTCTTTCTGCCGACTGGTTAGCACGCAACAAAAAAAGCTTCTCGCTGTACCTTGTCACAATAAACAAAACTTTTAATATGCATGCTAATAATGGATTCAATCTGGCCAAACTCAAGTGCAAGAGATAGTGCAGAGAGTAACACTACTTTAGTTCAGAGATACAGCACGGAAACAGGCCCTTCGGCCCACCAAGTCCGTGCCGACCAACGATCCACTGTTCACACTAGTTACACGTTATCCCACTTTCTCATCCACTCCCTACACACTAGGGGGCCAATTGACCCTACAAACCCGCACGTCTTTGGGATGTGGGAGGAAACCGGGAGCGCCCGGAGAAAACCCAGACGCACAGAGTCTCTTTCCCAGAGTAGGGGAATCGAGGACCAGAGGACATAGGTTTAAGGTGAAGGGGAAAATTTTTAATAGGAATCTGAGGGGTCACTTTGTCACAGCGAGAGAGGGGTGTTTATGGAACGAGCTGCCGGAGGAGGTAGTTGAGGCAACGTTTATGAAACAGGTACATGGATAGGACAGGTTTGGAGGGATATGGGCCAAAGGGGTAGATAGTAGTTCAGCACTGCTCTCTGGTTGTGGTGGGGTGGTTCAGTTGCAGGCAGGTGGGACTAGTGTAGATGGGACATGTTGGCCGGTGTGGGCAAGTTGGGCCAAAGGGCCTGTTTCCACTCTCCAACCCCATTGAAACTTACTGGACCGTGAAAGGCCTGAATAGAGTGGATGTGGAGAGGGTGAAGAAGGGTCACCAGTCTGAAGAAGGGTCTCGACCCGAAACGTCGCCTATCTCCTTCGCTCCTTAGATGCTGCTGCACCCGCTGAGTTTCTCCAGCTTTTTGTGTACCCTCGATTCTCCAGCATCTGCAGTTCCTTCTTTAAAAAAAAAAGGGTGTTTCCACTAGTGGGAGAGTCTAGGACCAGAGGGCACAGCCTCAGAATTAAAGAATGTTCCTTTAGGAAGGAGATGAGGAGGAATTTCTTTATTCAAGGTGCTGTCTGTCAGGGAGTTTCTTTGTACGTTCTCCCTGTTAGTGCGTTCTCTTTATTTAGTCAGAGGGCGGTGAATCTGTGGGATACTGTGCCATATACGGTGTTGGAGGCCACACGTCAGTGGATGTATTTGCAGCAGAATTCGATAGATTCTTGATTAGTACAGGGGGTGTCGGAGGTTACAGCGAATGCAGCGCCGGAGACCGGGTTCCATCCCGACTGCGGGTGCTGTCTGTACGGAGTTTGCACGTTCTCCCCGTGACCCGCGCGGGTTTCTCCGAGACCTTCGGTTTCCTCCCACACTCCAAAGACGGTGTGGGTTTGGTGGGTTATGGGTGGAGAAGGCAGGAGAATGGGGGTAACGAGGGAGAGATAGATCAGCCTAGATCCGAATAGTGGTGTAGACCTCGACGGACGGGAATGGCCTAATGCTGCTCCTGGAACTTTTGAATTAGGCCATTCGGCCCTAAACATATAAAATTATAAAAGGACTGGACAAGCTAGATGCAGGAAAAATGTTCCCAATGTTGGGCGAGTCCAGAACCAGGGGCCACACACAGTCTTAGAATAAGGGGGAGGCCATTTAGGACTGAGGTGAGAAAAAACTTTTTCACCCAGAGAGTTGTGAATTTGTGGAATTCCCTGCCACAGAGGGCAGTGGAGGCCAAGTCACTGGATGGATTTAAGTGACTTGGACAAGCTAGATGCAGGAAAAATGATCCCAATGTTGGGCGAATCCAGAACCAGGGGCCACACAGTCTTAGAATAAGGGGGAGGTCATTTAAGACTGAGGTGAGAAAAAACTTTTTCACCCGGAGAGTTGTGAATTTGTGGAATTCCCTGCCACAGAGGGCAGTGGGGGCCAAGTCACTGGATGGATTTAAGAGAGAGTTGGATAGAGCTCTAGGGGCTAGTGGAGTCAAGGGATGTGGGGAGAAGGCAGGCACGGGTTATTGATTTGGGACGATCAGCCATGATCGCAATGAATGGTGGTGCCGGCTCGAAGGGCCGAATGGCCTCCTCCTGCACCTATTGCCTATGTTTCTATGTCAGGACCGCACCACCACCTCTCGACCCCGTTCTCCTGGCCTCTCCTCGTAACCTTTGATACAACCTCAGCGTTGATCACTGACTGGATTTGAGCCGGGCCTGTGTGTTTAAGGTGGGCCTATTTTTGAGTGTTGTGTTTGCTATTGTCCTCCCCGCCTCCCCTCCCCTCTCCCAAAGCCCGTGCCCCACCTGCTGAGGTGGAGCTGGACCCGGCGGCAGCTGGTACGGTTTTCAACCACGCTCCGATCCCCCGTGACCTCCTCTCCACGCGCACACGCAGGCCCAACAGACATCCGTGGAGGCCAAGCTGATGGATATTCTCAAAGCAGAGGAGGACACATTCTTGATTAGTACGGGTGTCAGGGGTTATAGGGAGAAGGCAGGGGAATGGGTTTAGTTAGAAACATAGACAATAGGTGCAGGAGGAGGCCATTCGGCCCTTCGAGCCTGCACCGCCATTCAATATGATCATGGCTGATCATCCAACTCAGTATCCCGTACCTGCCTTCTCTCCATACCCCCTGATCCCTTTAGCCACAAGGGCCACATCTAACTCCCTCTTAAATATAGCCAATAAACTGGCCTCAACTACCTTCTGTGGCAGAGAATTCCACAGATTCACCACTCTCTGTGTGAAAAATGTTTTCCTCATCTCGGTCCTAAAAGACTTCCCCCTTATCCTTAAACTGTGTGACCCCTTGTCCTGGACTTCCCCAACATCGGGAACAATCTTCCTGCATCTAGCCTGTCCAACCCCTGAAGAATTTTGTACGTTTCTATAAGATCCCCCCTCAATCTCCTAAATTCCAGCGAGTACAAGCCGAGTCTATCCAGTCTTTCTTCATATGGAAGTCCTGCCATCCCAGGAATCAGTCTGGTGAACCTTCTCTGTACTCCCTCTATGGCAAGAACAGCTTTCCTCAGATTAGGAGACCTTTAGCCACAAGGGCCACATCTAACTCCCTCTTAAATATAGCCAATGAACTGGCCTCAACTACCTTCTGTGGCAGAGAATTCCACAGATACACCACTCTCTTTGTGTGAATTTTTTTTTTTCTCATCTCGGTCCTAAAAGCCCTCCCCCTTATCTTTAAACTGTTCTGGACTTCCCCAACATCGGGAACAATCTTCCTGCATCAAGCCTGTCCAACCCCTTAAGAATGTTGTAAGTTTCTATAAGATCCCCCCCTTCAATCTTCTAAATTCTAGCGAGTACAAGGCGAAAGTTTGTATCTCTAGTTTGGAGATACTGCGCTGAAACAGGCCCACCGGGTCCTTGCCGACCGGCGATCCCCGCACACACGCACACACGCACACGCACGCGCGCACACGCGCGCGCGGGACAATTTTACACGTTTACACCAAGCCAACTAAACTTCGATCCTGTACGTCTTTGGAGTGCGGGAGGAAACCGAAGACCTCGGAGAAAACCCACGCAGGTCACGGGCGGTACGTGCAAACTCCATCCAGACAGCGCCCGTAGTCGGGATGGAACCCGGGTCTCCGGCGCTGTGAGGCAGCAGCTCTACCCGCTGCTCCACCGTGATCTGCTTGCAGGCGAGGGCATTCGATCCAATTTGTGGTCCCAGCCACAAAGACAGATGCGTGCGGCAATTCGTTCTTCCCACGCACTATTCAAGCACGCACTATTAAATCTCCACCAAACCACGGTTGCCCAGCCAGATGCAACTAAATGTAAAGTGGCACTTTCTTCCCAATCGCCCTCTCTGGCTAAACCCCTCCCTTCACCACCTCCAGTTTAAATTCCAGTTGGAATATTTTGGAGGACCAAGTAACCAAGAACCAAGACCGCCAGTCTACCCCACCGTTCAATCATGGTTGATCTATCCCTCGCTGCTAAACTACTATCCACCTCATTGGTGACCCTCGGACTAGCCTTGCGAAGGAATAGGCACCTATTCCTTCACTCCATAGAGGCTGTCTCACCCGCTGAGTTTCTCCAGCATTTTTGAGAGGTAGGGGGCTACAGAGAGGGTGGAGAGATAGGGAGGGGGGAGAGAGAGAGAGTGGGGTAAAGAGAGACTATAAACTCAACTGAAACTTGATGGGCCGAATGGCCTTGTTCTGCGGCTGGAACGTTTGACTGCTGTCTTGGGGGAGAGATTGGGGGGGGAGTAGGACAGGGTGCAGGTGCAGGCCATTCAGTCCATCAGACCAGTGCCAGCTCCGGGCATTCCCCCTCTCTCCCAGCCCGACACTTTGCCTCCAACGCATCCAGTCCCCGCTTTGAAAGTCCCGATTCTGATTCTGATTCTGATTCGTCTTCTCCTTCTTCTGTCGTGTGGCGTGCGCAGCCTAAAGTTGTTGGACAACTTGTTCTGTTTGATCTCCCGTTTGTGCGCGTCGAGTTGATTGCGTTTGTAGAAACAGGGCGGGCGGACCACGTGAAGGTGGCAATCTCCCACCCCCGATTCTGATACGACTGATAGAGATGGGTCTGTGTGTGTGTGTGTGTGCGTGTGTGTGTGCGTGTGTGTGTGTGTGTGCGTGTGTGTGTGTCTGTATGCGTCTGTGTGTGTGTGTGTGTGTGTGTCTGTGTGTGTGTGTGTGTTTATGTCTGTGTCTGTGTCTGTGTCTGTGTGTGTTTATGTACGTGTGTGTGCGTGCGTCTGTGCGTATGTTTGTGTGTGTGTGTGCGTCTGTGTGTGTGTTTTATGTATTGTGTGTGTGTGCGTCCTGTGTGTGTGAGTGTGTGTGTGTGTGCGTCTGTGTGTGTGTGTGCGTCTGTGTGTGTGTTTATGTATGTGTGTGTGTGTGTGGTGTGTGCGTGTGTGTGTGTGTCTGTGTGTGTGTGTGTGCGTCGTGTGTGTGTGTTTATGTATGTGTGTGTGTATGTGTTGTGTGGCTGTGCGTGTGTGCGTCTGTGTGTGTTTATTTATGTGTGTGTGTTTACGTCTGTGCGAATGTGTGTGTGTGTGTGTGTGTGTGTGTGCGTCTGTGAGTGTGTGTGTGTGTTTATGTTATGTGTGTGTGTCTTTGTGTGTGCATCTGTGTGCGTGTGTGTGTGTTATGTATATGTGTGTATGTGTAATTTGTGTGAGTGTGTGTGTGTAAAACACTAGGGTACAGTACCGGTGGGGATGGGTCTGTGTGTATATAACTGCGGGAGCTCTTGAGCTGGTGGGGGGCGTTGGGGGGGGGGGGGGGGGGGGGGCGGGTTGAGCTGTTTTTGGGGCATTGCGGGCTGTAGATGGGAATGTTGAACTTTTGGACTTTATTTTTGTTCTCCACGCTCTCCGGAGAGATGGGAGGGGTGGGGACCGGGGGAATGCAGTGGGAGTGAGATGGGGGGGTGGGAAGACAGTGTTTAACGGCTCCTGATCTGACCCTGCTTCCAACCCCTCCTGCAGGAATCCTACCCCTTGGTGCCCCCCATATGGTTTGTCGAGTCCGATGACCCGAGCTTGGCCGCCGTGTTGGAGCGACTTGTCGACCTCAAGAAAGGCAGCACCCTGGTGAGTTTCCAAAGCGAACGGCGTGTTGGCCGTTACATCCCAGACTGATTCCTGGGATGGCAGGACTTCCATATGAAGAAAGACTGGATAGACTCGGCTTGTACTCGCTGGAATTTAGAAGATTGAGGGGGGATCTTATAGAAACGTACAAAATTCTTAAGGGGTTGGACAGGCTAGATGCAGGAAGATTGTTCCCGATGGTGGGGAGGTCCAGAACAAGGGGTCACAGTTTAAGGATAAGGGGGAATTCCTTTAGGACCAAGATGAGAAAAACATTTTTCACACAGAGAGTGGTGAATCTGTGGAATTCTCTGCCACAGAAGGTAGTTGAGGCCAGTTCATTGGCTATATTTAAGAGGGAGTTAGATGTGGCCCTTGTGGCTAAAGGGATCAGGGGGTATGGAGAGAAGGCAGGTACAGGATACTGAGTTGGATGATCAGCCATGATCATATTGAATGGCGGTGCAGGCTCGAAGGGCCGAATGGCCTCCTCCTGCACCTATTGTCTATGTTTCTATAACAAGAGGGGCCGAGTATAGGAGCAAAGAGGTCCTTCTGCAGTTGTACAGGGCCCTGGTGAGGCCACACCTGGAGTATTGTGTGCAGTTTTGCTCCCTAATTTGAGGAAGGACATTCTTGCTATTGAGGGAGTGCAGCGTAGGTTCACCAGGTTAATTCCCGGGATGGCGGGACTGTCATATGCTGAGAGAATGGAGCGGCTGGGCTTGTACACTCTGGAGTTTAGAAGGATAGGAGGGGATCTTATTGAAACATATAAGATTGTTAAGGGTTTGGACACGCTAGAGGCAGGAAACATGTTCCCGATGTTGGGGGAGTCCAGAACCAGGGGCCACACACACACAGTTTAAGAATAAGGGGTCGGCCATTTAGAACGGAGACGAGGAAACACTTTTTCTCACAGAGAGTGGTGAGTCTGTGGAATTCTCTGCCTCAGAGGGCGGTGGAGGCCGGTTCTCTGGATGCTTTCAAGAGGTAGATAGGGCTCTTAAAAATAGCGGAGTCAGGGGATATGGGGAGAAGGCAGGAACGGGGTCCTGATTGTGGATGATCAGCCGTGATCACATTGAATGGCGGTGCTGGCTCGAAGAACCGGCCTCCACCGCCCTCTGAGGCAGAGAATTCCACAGACATCTATCTGAATGTCCACAACAGACCGCGTGGTCTGATGTTTCTCTCTCTCTCCCACAATCCCTCTCTCCCCCTACAGCTGCTTCAGCATTTGAAGCGGATAATCTCTGACCTGTGTAAGCTCTACAACCTCCCTCAGCACCCCGACGTGGAGATGTTGGATCAGCCTCTACCGACGGAACAGGTGAGCGGTGGCGCGTGCGTGCGTGCGTGTGGGGGGATTTTCGATCCTTCAAAGGAGGGGGCAGCGCAGTGGGTAGAGCCAAAGATCCCACAGCGAGCGAGATAGACCACTCGACGAAAAAGACGCAGTACGGCCATGGGCAGATTCACGGGTAATTTCCGGCCCCATTTCCGTAACCGGCTTCCGTCTCCGCACCAAAGATCCCGTAGCGAAGCAAAGACAACAAGTGCGGAGACGGGAGCCGGTTACGGAAACATCCTGGTAAAAATCATACTTCTTTGGTCAAAATCTTCTCCTCGTTTTCAGAATTATAATTTATGAACACAAACTGTTCCCCCGCAAGGTTGATTACACTGCGGGTCGGGTCGGGCCGGGTTACTGAAATGGCCGACGTTCCGCTCCGTTGCGTACTACACCTCAGCCCATCGCATTTAGCAGGAGTGGTCGATCTTGCTCCGCTGTAGGATCTTTGGGTAGAGCTGCTGCCTCACCCCGCCAGAGACCCCCCCGGGTTCCATCCTGACTGCGGGCGCTGTCTGTGTGGAGTTTGCACGTTCTCCCTGTGACGCGCGTGGGTTTTTTTTATGAGGAAGGACATCCTTGTGATTGAGGCAGTGCAGCGTAGGTTCACCAGATGATCCCTGGGATGGCGGGACTGTCATATGAGGAAAGATTGAAAAGACTAGGCTTGTATTCACTGGAGTTTAGAAGGATGAGAGGGATCTTATAGAAACATATAAAATTATAAAAGGACTGGACAAGCTGGATGCAGGAAAAATGTTCCCAATGTTGGGCGAATCCAGAACCAGGGGCCGCACAGAGTCTTAGAATAAAGGGGAGGCCATTGAAGACTGAGGTGAGAAAAAAGGTTTTCACCCAGAGAGTTGTGAATTTGTGGAATTCCCTGCCACAGAGGGCAGTGGAGGCCAAGTCACTGGATGGATTTAAGAGAGAGTTAGATAGAGCTCTAGGGGCTGGTGGAGTCAAGGGATATGGGGAGAAGGCAGGCACGGGTTATTGATTGGGGACGATCAGCCATCAGATTTAAGAATAAGGGGTCAGCCATTTCGAACGGAGACGAGGAAACACTTTTTCTCACAGAGAGTGGTGAGTCTGTGGGATTCTCTGCCTCAGAGGACGGTGGAGGCAGGTCCTCTGGATGCTTTCAAGAGAGAGCTAGATAGGGCTCTTAAAGATAGCGGAGTCAGGGGATATGGGGAGAAGGCAGGAACGGGGTACTGATTGGGGATGATCAGCCGTGATCACATTGAATGGTTGTGCTGGCTCGAAGGGCCGAAGGGCCTCCTCCTGCACCTAGTTTCTTTGAGTGTCTATGAGGTGCAGGAGATTTTGGCCATTCGGCCCTTCGAGCCAGCACCGCCATTCAATGTGATCATGGCTGATCATCCACAATCAGTACCCCGTTCCTGCCTTCTCCCCATATCCCCTGACTCCGCTATCTTTCCTAAGAGCCCTATCTAGCTCCAGCCCATCGTACTCCAGGCCCGAGCGCATGCCAGCTTCACCCTGGGACCCAGTCGGTCTCAGGAGCTGCGTGCTGCTTTAGAGTGTTTAGAAAGGGACTGCAGATGCTGGAAAATCGAAGGTAGACAAAAAATGCTGGAGAAACTCAGCGGGTGCAGCAGCATCTGTGGAGCGAAGGAAATAGAGGCAACATTTCGGGAAGAAACCCGAAAGGAAATAGGCAACGTTTATGCTCGAAAGCAGCCGGTAGACAAAAGTGCTGGAGAAACTCAGCGGGTGCAGCAGCATCTATGGAGCGAAGGAAAGAGGCGATGTTTCGGCCGAAACGTTGCCTATTTCCTTTTGGGTTTCGGCCCGAAACGTTGCCTATTTCCTTCGCTCCATAGATGCTGCTGCACCCGCTGAGTTTCTCCAGCACTTTTGTCTCGAGCATTGGCCAGCACGATTGGCAAAGCGGGTAGAGCTGCTGCCGCGCGGCGCCAGAGAGCCGGGTTCCACCCCGACCACGGGGCGCGCAGTCGGCACGTTCTCCCCGCGACTGCGCGAGTGGGTGCGTGTGCGCGTGCTGGGCAGCACCGCAGCTGCCGAGCGCCTGCGGAAATAGCTGACTTCTTTATTACCCTCCCTCCCTCCCCCCCCTCCACAGAGCACGCGAGATGACGTCACGTCTGAGGAGGAGGACGAGGAGATGGCGGAGGTGAGACCGTGTTCCCGTCGGGCGGTCGGGCGATGATGCCTCTGGGACGCCTCGATTTGCCCCTCCCCCCCCCCCCCCCCCCCCCCCCCCACCCCCCCCCCCCCCCCCCCCCCCGTGTTGAGGGTCGGATGTTCGGATGCCGCGAGGATGTTTCCATTAGCGGGAGAGTCCAGGACTAGAGGGCACGGCCTCAGAATTAGAGGATGTACCTTCAGGAAGGAGACGGGGAGGAATTTTTTAGCCAGAGGGCGGTGAATCTGTGGGATTCGTTGCCACGGACGGCGGTGGAGGCCACAAGTCAGTGAGGCTTTTTGAGCGATTGGCAGATTTTTGATTAGTACAGGTGTCAGGGGTTATGGGGAAGAAGGCAGGAGGATGGGATTCGGAGGGAGAGATGGTTGAATGGCGGAGTGGACTTGATGGGCCGAATGGCCTAATTCTGCTCCCTGAATTTATGAAGTCCCGGGTTCAATCCTGACTACAGTGAACCAGCGGTAGAGTCGCTGCCTCACGGCGAATGCAGCGCCGGAGACCCGGGTTCAATCCCGGCCACGGGTGCCGTCTGTGCGCAGTTTCCCCGTGACCTGCGTGGGTTTTTTCCGAGAGCTTCGGTTTCCTCCCACACTCCAAAGACGTGCAGGTTCGTAGGTTACTTGGCTTGGTGTAAATGTAAAAATTGTCCCTAGTGGGTGTAGGATGGTGTTAGAGTGCGGCGATCGCTGGTCGGCGCGGGCCGAAGGGCCTGTTTCCCTGCTGTATCTCTAAAACTAAAGGAACGGCAGATGCTGGAAAGATGGAAAGTAGACAAAAATGCTGGAGAAACTCAGCGGGTGAGGCAGCAACTATGGAGCGAAGGAATAGGTGACCTTTTCGGGTCGAGAGCCCTTCCTCAGAAGTTTAAGATGCTGCCTGTCCCGCTGAGTTAAGGGCCGGTCCCACTTTCACGACCTAATTCACCACCTCTGCCGAGTTTGCCCTTGACTCGTACTCGCAGCGAGGTCGTCACGAGGTCGTAGCCGGCCGTGATGCTGGTCGTAGGTACTCATGGCATCAAGTAGGTCGGGGCGTTTTTTCTAGCCTGAATCAGGTCGTGAAAATGGGACAGGCCATTTAGTTTTAGTTTCAGCAAAGAGGTCCTTCAGCAGTTATACCGAGCCCTAGTGAGACCACACCTGGAGTATTGTGTGCAGTTTTGGTCCTCTAATTTGAGGAAGGACATTCTTGCTATTGAGGGAGCCCAGCGTAGGTTTACAAGGTTAATTCCCGGGATGGCGGGACTGTCATATGCTGAGAGAATGGAGCGGCTGGGCTTGTGTACTCTGGAGTTTAGAAGGATGAGAGGGGATCTTATTGAAACATATAAGATTGTTAAGGGCTTGGACACGCTAGAGGCAGGAAACATGTTCCCGATGTTGGGGGAGTCCAGAACCAGGGGCCCACACACACAGTTTAAGAATAAGGGGTAAGCCATTTAGAACGGAGACGAGGAAACACTTTTTCTCACAGAGAGTGGTGAGTCTGTGGAATTCTCTGCCTCAGAGGGCGGTGGAGGCCGGTTCTCTGGATGCTTTCAAGAGAGAGAGCTAGATAGGGCTTTTAAAGATAGCGGAGTCAGGGGAAATGGGGAGAAGGCAGGAACGGGATACTGATTGGGGATGATCAGCCATGATCACATTGAATGGCGGTGCTGGCTCGAAGGGCCGAATGGCCTCCTCCTGCACCTATTGTCTATTGACAGTGTCTTTGCCACTACAAACTTCAGTTTTGTTTAGCTAGTATTTGTTTTTAATTTATCGTATTATTGATTATTATATATTTATCTGTGTCTTATTGTGTTTATGGGCCTCCAAAGCTAAATAAGGATTTAATTGTGTAGGAAGGAACTGCAGATGCTGGTTTAAACAAAGGGCCGAATGGCCTCTACGCCTGCGTCTATTGTCTATTTTAAACTAAACAGTGGTGCTTTGGGAGATATAGCTGCCCCTGAACCAAATTGGGGGACCAAAACTGCACACAATACTCCAGGTGTGGTCTCGCTGGACGTTACAGTTTGCACGCAGGCTCCTTTACAACGTGGCCCTATCTCTCCACTCCCAGGACAATGAGGACCTGGACCATTACGAAATGAAGGAGGAAGAGCCAGCGGAGGGCAAGAAGTCTGAGGACGAGGGGATCGGCAAGGAAAACCTGGCGATATTGGAGAAAATTAAAAAGAACCAGAGGCAAGATTATCTAAATGTACGTGTCTGTAGGAGACTCTGATAGCCCGGGTTATTGTGTAGCTCTCGCTCGGTTTGTTCATGACAATGTTTTATCGGGGACGCATCGCAGCTTTGTGGACGCAGCCCAGAGCAAAGATCCTACAGCGGAGCAAGATCGACCACTCCTGCTAAATGCAATGAGCTGACGTGTAGTACGCAACGGAGCGGAACGTCGGCCATTTTAGTAACCCGACCCGACTCGACTGGCAGTGTAATCAGCGTTGCGGGGCAGCAGTTTGTGTTAATAAATTATAATTCTGAAAATGAGGAGAAGATTCTTTTACCAAAGAACTTTTATTTTTACCAGGATGTTTCCGTAACCGGCTCCCGTCTCCGCACTAGTTATCGTTGCTCCGTTATGACGGGATCTTTGGTGCGGAGACGGAAGCCGGTTACGGAAATGGGGCCGAGAATTTACCCGTGAATCTGCCCATGACCGCACTGCGTCTTTTTTCGTCGAGTGGTCGATCTTGCTCGCTGTGGGATCTTTGGTCCCAACCAACCTCCCGACCATTGGGCAGGAACTGGTTTAAACCGCAGATAGACAAAAAAAAGCTGGAGTAACTCAGCGGGGCAGTTTGTTACGTTCTCCCCGTGACCTGCGTGGGTTTTCTCCCAGATTTCGGTTTCCTCCCACGCTCCAAAGACGTGCAGGTTTGTAGGTTAATTGGCGCAAAAATGTCAAAGAATTGTTAGCGTGTGGGGATCGCTGGTCGGTGTGGACTTGGTGGGTCGAGACCCTTATTCAGACTTCCGAATGTGGAAGAAGGGTCTCGACCATTCCTTTCTCCGGAGATGCTGCCTGACCCGCTGAGTTACTGCCTCACGGTGCTAGAGACCCGGCTTCGATCCCAACCGCGTGTGCTGTCTGTACGGAGTTTGCACGTTCTCCCGTGTGGTTTCTCTCCTGGTGCTCTGGTTTCCTCCCACACTCCAAGGACGTGCGGGTTTGTAGGTGAATTGGCTTGTTTTTAATTGAATGAATGATATTTTATTATCATGTGACGTGTTACAGTGAGACCCTTTGTTTTACATAATTGTAACTTGTTCCGAGGAGAGTGTAAGTGTGCGGGGATCGCTGGTCGGCACGGACGTGGTGGGCCGAAGGGCCTGTTTCCGCTCTGTATCGTCCGAAGTGCAGCGTAGGTTCACCAGGTTAATTCCCGGGATGGCGGGACTGTCATATCCTGAGAGAATGGAGCGGCTGGGCTTGTACACTCTGGAGTTTAGAAGGATGAGAGGGGATCTTATTGAAACATATAAAAGATTGTTAAGGGTTTGGACACGCTAGAGGCAGGAAACATGTTCCCGATGTTGGGGGAGTCCAGAACCAGGGGCCACACACAGTTTAAGAATAAGGGGTAAGCCATTTAGAACGGAGACGAGGAAACACTTTTTCATCACAGAGAGTGGTGAGTCTGTGGAATTCTCTGCCTCAGAGTGCGGTGGAGGCCGGTTCTCTGGATGCTTTCAAGAGAGAGCTAGATAGGGCTCTTAAAGATAGCGGAGTCAGGGGATATGGGGAGAAGGCAGGAACGGGGTACTGATTGGGGATGATCAGCCATGATCACATTGAATGGCGGTTCTGGCTCGAAGGGCCGAATGGCCTCCTCCTGCACCTATTATCTATTGTCTAAACTAAACGTTTTTCAGTTTCTCATCCGCTCCCTGCACGCTGGCCATTGGCCACTGGAGTTTTTTTGCGGGTTATATTTTACAAGCTTTGAAGCCTGATGTACAGGAGAGTTTTTGGGGAGATCGCGGGGGTCTGACGCAGGAGGGGTGAATTCAGGCTGGTATGGATGGCGGAGAGACGCACAAAACGCTGGAGCAACTCAGCGGGACTGGCAGCATCTCTGGAGAGAAGGAATTGGTGACGTTTCTGGTCTTCAGGCTGGTGTAGGCTAGAGGGGCCAAATGGCCTCTTACTCTCCCGGGTGCTCACCTTCTGCCCCGTTTGTTTCCGCAGGGGGCGGTGTCGGGATCTGTTCAGGCCACCGACCGACTTATGAAAGAGCTCAGGGATATTTACCGATCAGAGAGTTTTAAAGCAGGTAAGACTTTGCTGGCGGCCCGAGGTCTGAGTGATCCTGTGTCTGTGTGTGTCTCTCGTCCGTGTGTGGCCCTTGGTCTGTGTATACATACACTGCTGGTCTGCTTCACTGGCAAAGTTGTTAACTCACCATCCAGCCCAATTCACCGGGCGATGCAAGTTAAAATCTACGCTGTATTTACATTTATATTTAGAGATTTATAGTTTGTACAGAGACAGCATGGAAACAGGCCGGTGTGTGTGTGTTGCCGTGTGTACGTGTGTGTGTTTGTATGTGTACGTGTGTGTTGCCGTGTGTGTGTGTGTGAGTGTGTGCATGTGTGTGTTGCCGTGTGTGTGTGTCTGTGCGTGTGTGTCTGAGTGTGCGTCTGTGTGAGTGTGTGCGTGTGTGTGTGTGTGTTGCCGTGTGTGTGTGTCTGTGCGTGTGTGTCTGAGTGTGCGTCTGTGTGAGTGTGTGCATGTGTGTGTTGCCGTGTGTGTGTGCGTGTGTGTGTCTGTGCGTGTCTGAGTGTGTGTCGTGAGTGTGCGTCTGTGTGAGTGTGTGCGTGTGTGTGTGCGTGTGTTGCCGTGAGTGTGTGTGTCTGTGTGGTGTGTATGTGCGTGTGTGCGAGTGTGTGTCCGTGTGTGTGGTGTGTCTGTGTTGCCGTGTGTCTGTGCGTGTGTTTGTGTGAGTGTGCGTCTGTGTGTGAGTGTGTGCGTGGTGTGTTTGTGTGTGTGTGTGTGTTGCGTGTGAGTGTGTCTGTGTGGTGTGTATGTGCGTGTGGTGTGTTGGTGCGTGTGTCTGTGTGTGTGTGTGTGTGTGTGTGTGTCTGAGTGTGCGTCTGTGTGAGTGTGTGCGTGTGTTGCTGTGAGTGTGTGTGTCTGTGTGGTGTGTGTGTGCGTGTGTGTTGCCATGTCTGCGTGTGTGTGTGTGTCTCTGTGCTGCCCTATGTGATTACAGGACCTCCTAAACGTACGATGGGGTTACGTTCTGATAAATCCATCGTAAATATGGTCCGTCGGAAATGACACCTAACCTCCCAAACATTCTTCCTCATCTGATATCCAAAAATCTAATTTGAGGAAGGACCCTTGTGATGAATGAAGGGAATCTGGGATGGCGGGAGTGAGGAAAGATTTGGAAGGCTTGAGCAGTTTAGAAGGTCTCCTAATTTGAGGAAGGACATCCTTGTGATTGGGGCAGTGCAGCGTAGGTTCACCAGATTGATCCCTGGGATGGCGGGACTGTCATACGAGGAAAGAGTGAAAAGACCAGGCTTGTATTCACCAGAGACCCGGGTTCACCCTGACCTGGGGTGCTGTTTGCACGGAGTTTGCACGTTCTCCCCGTGACTGCGCGGGTTTCCTCCCGCATCCCAAAGACGTGCGGGTTTTTGTAGGTTAACTGGCTTTCTGCAAATTGTAAGTTGTTCCTAGTGTGTGCGGGGTAGTGTCAGTGTGCGGAGCCGAAGGGCCTGTCAAAGCTGCCACAGCCAGACATAAAAACAGTTTCTATCCACGAGTAGTTGCTCTACTCAACAGCCAAAAATCTGTGGCCTCCCTTTGATCTGGTGTTTTGTTGGTTCACATGCCTGATCAATGGTGTTTTATCATTAATGTCTTATTATTATTAATGTTTAGTGTTTTCTGAGTCATTCGTATCTGTCACTGCGTGTCATGTTGTTACTTGCGGACGGAGCACCAAGGCAAATTCCTTGTATGTGAATACTTGGCCAATAAACTTACCTACTTACTGTTTCCACGCTGTGTCTCTAAACTAAACGGAACTCTTGCCGCACCGAGTTGTCGCTTCCCTCCATTCAGTTCGCCCTTCAGGTGCGGCAGAGTGTGCCATCAGTGAGTTGTTCATCGGGGTCGGGGGCTCGGAGGGGTGGCGGTGGGAGGTCTGCGCTGGGCTCTGACGACCTTTGGTACAGGGCGCTGATTTGATTTCTTTATCCCTTTTCCACCCCCCCCACTAGGAAACTACGCAGTCGAGCTTGTCAACGACAGCTTATACGACTGGAACGTGAAGATCCTCAAGTAAGTGGCTCTCGCTGTCCGACCTTCCATGTATGCGCAAGAAGGGTCTCGACCCGAGACGTCGCCTATTCCTTCGCTCCATAGATGCTGCCTCACCCGCTGAATTTCTCCAGCATTTTTTCTTGTCTACCCTCTCTCTATAAGGCGCTGGTCAGGCCGCATTTGGGGAATCATGGGCTAATTTGAACTCCCATGCCTGAGGAAGGATGTGCCGGCTCTGGAGAGGGCCCAGAGAAGGTTTACGAGAACCATCCCAGCAACGAGTGGGTTAACGTACGATGAGCGTTTGTTGGCGCTGGGCCTGTATTCGCTGGAGTTTAGAAGAACGAGGGGGGGTGGGGGGGGGGGGTGAAACCTCATTGAAACTTACAGAATAGTGAAAGGCCTGAATAGAGTGGATGTGGAGAGGATATTTTTTAAGGCAGAGACAGATAAGTTCTTGATTAGAACGGGTGTCAGGGTTATGGGGAGAAGGCGGGAGAATGGGATTAGGAGGCAGAGAATGGCGGAGTGGGTGCGATTTGTCCATCTTGAGCCGGGTTCGACAGCCCTTTGTCTGATTTCCGAATGGCGCCTCACCCCTCCCTCGCTTCCCCCTCCTGCGCATACCTCCTAAGACCACACCGGGAGGATTGTGTACAGTTTTGGTCTCCTAATTTGAGGAAGGACATCCTTGTGATTGAGGCAGTGCAGCGTAGGTTCACCAGATTGATCCCTGGGATGGCGGGACTGTCATATGAGGAAAGATTGAGAAGACTAGGCTTGTATTCACTGGAGTTTAGAAGGATGAGGGAGGATCTTATAGAAACATACACAATTATAAAAGGACTGGACAAGCTAGATGCAGGAAAAATGTTCCCAATGTTGGGTGAGTCCAGAACCAGGGGCCACACATAGTCTTAGAATAAAAGGGAGGCCATTTAAGACTGAGGTGAGAAAAAACTATTTTCACCCAGAGAGTTGTGAGTTTGTGGAGGGTTACACAAAAAGCTGGAGAAACTCAGCGGGTGCAGCAGCATCTAAGGAGCGAAGGAGATAGGCGACGTTTCGGGTCGAGACCCTTCTTCAGACTGTGAGTTTGTGGAATTCCCTGCCATAGAGGGCAGTGGAGGCCAAGTCACTGGATGGATTTAAGAGAGAGTTGGATAGAGCTCTAGGGGCTGGTGGAGTCAAGGGATATGGGGAGAAGGCAGGCACGGGTTATTGATTGGGGACGATCAGCCATGATCACGATGAATGGCGGGGCTGGCTCGAAGGGCCGAATGGCCTCCTCCTGCACCTATTTTCTGTGTTTCTAAGAGGTGAACTCGCACAGGTACAAGTCCACCACCGATTTCCCGACACCCTTGGTTCCACAAGATAACGTAATGATTTAACATTGAACTAGTGTGGACGGGCGATCGATGGTTGGTGTGGACTCGATGGGCTGAAGGTCCTGCCTGTGTGCTTAGTTATTTTAGTTTGGGGATACAGCATGGAAACGAGCCCTTCGGCCCTACCGAGCCTGTGCCAACCAACGACCACCCCATACACTAGGCACTATCCAATTTTTAAAAAAAAATAATTTTACCTCAGCCAATTAACCTGCAAACCTGTACATTTTTGGAGTGTGGGAGGAAACCAGAGCACCCGGGGAATACCCACGTGGTCACATGGAGGACGTGCAAACTCCGTACCGACGGCACCCGTGGTCAGGATCGAACCTGGTCCTCTGGCGCTGTGAGGGGGCAGCTTTAACACTGCACCCTTTGACAATGGACTTTGTACTACAGAACAGATAGGGAAGTGGGAAGAGTCAGACTGTGACCTTGTTGGTGTGGGGTTGGGGTCCAGATGGCTGGGAACCGGAGTTCGATCCTGACACACGGGTGCTGTCTGTACGGAGTTTGCACGTTCTCTCCCCGTGACCGGCGTGGGTTCACTCCGGGCGCTCCGGTTTCCTCCCACGCTCCAAAGACGTGCGGGTTTTATAGGTTAATTTCCTTTGGTAAAACTGTAAATTGTCCCTAAGGGTTTGGACACGCTCGAGGCAGGAAACATGTTCCCGATGTTGGGGGAGTCCAGAACCAGGGGCCACACACACACACACACACAGTTTAAGAATAAGGGGTCGGCCATTTAGAACGGAGACGAGGAAACACTTTTTCTCACAGCGAGTGGGGAGTCTGTGGGATTCTCTGCCTCAGAGGGCGGTGGAGGCCGGTTCTCCGGATGCTTTCAAGAGAGAGCTAGATAGGGCTCTTAAAGATATGGGGAGAAGGCAGGAACGGGGTACTGATTGGGGATGATCAGCCGTGATCACATTGAATGGCGGTGCTGGCTCCGAAGGGCCGAATGGCCTCCTCCTGCACCTATTGTCTATTGTCCTGTTGTTACGCTGTATCTGAAGAGAGAGACTGCTGCTTCTATCTGAGCCCCTCGCTGACTGCACCAGCGGGCGGGCGTGCAGTCAATCGCCAGGGTAACGTGAAGACGTGTAGAGAGATGGGGGGGGGTGGGATGTAATGACTTGGCCCTCCTCTTGAGGGTCATTCACTTGTCCTTTGTGTTGGAGCACGGTTTCTGTGGGGAGGGGGGGGCGGTTCTGGCTGACTGGAGACGAGTTGGAGAGGTCCTGACCTGGCCGGGAGCAATGCACTTGACTGCCCTTTACCTCATAGTCAGGGCAGGGGCCTCCCTCCAGTGCTGGCCAGGGCTCCTGCGGCCGACAGGGTTCACGGTTCAAATCCCACCCCGGGTGATCTAAGCATGCTCAGCCTGGTGTGCGATGAGTGCTTGAAGGCACTGGGCCTGTACTCGCTGGTGTTTAGAAGAATGAGAATTGAAACCAAGGCAAATTCCTTGTACCTGAATACTTGGCCCAATAAGCTTACTTACTTAAACTTAGCAAACAATGAAAGGCCTGGATGTTTAGTTTAGAGAAACAGCGCAGAAACAGGCCCTTTGGTCCACAGTGTCCGTGTGGACGGCCACCCCCGCATATTAACGCCACCCTACACACGCTAGGGACAATTCCTTTACCTTTACCAAACCAATTTTTACCTACATACCTGTGTGGGAAAGAACTGCAGATGCTGGGTTAAATCGAAGGTAGACACAAAATGCTGGAGTAACTCAGCGGGTCAGGCAGCATCTCTGGGGAGAGGGAATGGGCGACGTTTCGGCTGATGTTGGTGGATGGGGGTGGGACAAAGGCAGAATGTAGTCGGAGACAGTAAGACTCCTTCTCCGACCCGCTGAGCTACTCCAGCACTCTGCGTCTACCTACAAACCTGCACGTCTTTGGAGTGTGGGAGGAACCCGAAGATGTCTAGAACCTGGGGCCACAGTTTAAGAATAAGGGGCCGGCCATTTAGAACGGAGACGAGGAAACACTTTTTCTCACAGAGAGTGGTGAGTCTGTGGAATTCTCTGCCTCAGAGGGCGGTGGAGTGGTGACGTGTCACAGTGTGACTCTTTGCTTTACCTTGTTCCAAGGAGAGTGTAAGTGTTGCGGGGATCACTGGTCGGCACGGACTTGGTGGGGCCGAAGGGCCTGTTCCGCGCTGTATCGTCCAAAAGTTCACCAGGTTAAGACTGTCATCTGAGAGAATGGAGCGGGCTGGGCTTGTACACTCTGGAGTTTAGAAGGATGAGACTGTGGAATTGTGAGTTGTGAGTCTGTGGAATTCTCTGCCTCAGAGGGCGGTGGAGGCCGGTTCTCTGGATGCTTTCAAGAGAGAGCTAGATAGGGGTCTTAAAGATAGCGGAGTCAGGGGATATGGGGAGAAGGCAGGAACGGGGTACTGATTGGGGATGATCAGCCGTGATCACATTGAATGGCGGTGCTGGCTCGAAGGGCTGAATGGACCTATTGTCTATTGTGTACACCTCTATAAGATCACCCCTCATTCTACTAGCGTAGTTGGGGCACGTTGGTCAGTGTGGACAAGTTGGGCTGAACTTTAGATTAGAGATACAGCGCGGAAACAGGCCCTTCGGCCCAACGGGTCCGCGCTGACCAGCGATCCCCGCACTATATCCTAATTTTTACACTTACCAAGCCAATTATCCGAATGGCCTACTCCTGCACCTATTGTCTATTGTCTATATCGGAGAAAACCCACGCAGGTCACGGGGAGAACGTGCAAACTCCGTACGGACCAAGCACCCGTGGTCGGGATGGAACCCGGGTCTCCGGCGCTGTGAGGCAGCAGCTCTACCCGCTGCGCCCCTTATGCCCCCGTCCCACTTAGGAAACCTGAACGGAAACCCTCTGGAGACTTTGCGCCCCACCCGAGGTTTCCGTGCGGTTCCCGGAGGTTTCCGTGCGGTTCCCGGAGGTTTTTGTCCTCCGGCAACCGCCTTCAACCAGCGTCGCGACCGGCTTCGACTAAAAAAATTACCGATTTTTAAAACGGAAACCACTTGGGGAGACTGACGAAAACCTCCGGGAACCGCACGGAAACCTTGGGCGGGGCGCAAAGTCTCCAGAGGGTTTCCGTTCAGGTTTCCTAAGTGGGACAGGGGCATTAATTAGGCTTGTTGGGACTTTTCTTCTCCCTTTTACAGTAGCATGCTTTGCGTAAAGGGCGTTGCACCAATGCAACTCTTGGTGACACATTCTCGCTGTTTCACTTGCAGGGTCGACCAGGACAGTGCTTTGCACAACGACCTACAAATCCTCAAGGAGAAAGAGGGCGTTGACTTCATTTTGTTAAATTTCTCTTTTAAAGTGAGTACCACCGGGTGAGCGGAGTTTGTGCGGCTGAATCGTGGGTCGTCGGGACCCAGTCTTTTTCATTTTAGTCTAATCTTCTGGATCCTGCTAGGAAACGGCCCGTCGAGTTGGTGCCGGCCATCGATCCCCGCGCACTAAAGGGCCCGTCCCACTTGCCGATTTTTTTTTTTTTTTTTCCCCGGCATCATCGAGTGACGTCCTTTGTGTCCCGGGCCTCCTCCATGGCCGGAGTGAGGACCACCGGAAATTGGAGGAGCAGCACCTCATATTTCGCTTGGGCAGTTTGTACACCCCACCGGTGTGAACATTGACCTCTCCAATTTCAGGCAACCCTTACCAAAGATCCTACAGCGGAGCAAGATAGACCACTCCTGCTAAATGCAACGGGCAGACGTGTAGTACGCAACGGGCCTTTTTTTCATCCATTTCAGTAACCCGACCCGACCCGACCCGCAGTGTAATCTACGTTGCGGGGGACAGTTAGTGTTAATAAATTAAAATTCTGAAAATGAGGAGATTTTTACCAAAACACTTTTATTTTTATGAGGATGTTTCCGTAGCCGGCTCCCGTCTCTGCACTATTATCCTACGGGATCTTTGGTGGGGAGACGGAAGCCGGTTACGGAAATGGGGCCGGAAATTACCCGTGACCCGTACCACGTCCTTTTCGTCGAGTGATCTATCTTGCGCGCTGTGGGATCTTTGGCCCATACCGTCTCCTCCCCTTCCCAGCTCTCCCTCGGCCCTCGGGCTCCTCCTCTTCATTTCTTCTTCCCGCACCCCCCCCCCCCCCCCCCCTACTCACATCAGTCTGAAGAAGGGTTTCGAACCCGAAACGTCGCCTGTTTCCTTCGCTCCGTAGACGCTGCCTCACCCGCTGAGTTTCTCCAGCACTTTTATCTACCTTCAATTTCCCAGCATCTGCAGTTCCTTCGTAAACTCATTGGCTGACGTATCAGGTCACCGGGAAAAACTCGCGGCGTGACGCGCGGTGTTTTTTGAAGTGTCGCGACATTTTTTTTTTGTCGCCGCTGGACCTTGAAAGGTTCAAAATCTTTTGGCGACCCTGATATGGACGCCGGCAGTCGCCAAAAAAAATCACCAAGTGGGACAGGCCCTTAACGCTACCCTACATACGCTGGGTAGGAAGGAACTGCAGATGCTGGTATACCCCAGAGATAAGACGCAAAATGCTGGAGTAATTCAGCGGGACAGTGGGGGTAAATTTACGTGCCTGGGGAAAACGGGATGAAAAAAGTTGGGAACCCCTGATCTACCTCATTGAGGGAATCCTTCGATTATCTCTGATCGGATTTTGTGGTGAGGCAAGAACTGCAGATGCTGGAAAAATCGGAGGTGGACAAAAATGCTGGAGAAACTCAGCACGTCGCCTATTTCCTTCTCTCCACAGGTGCTGCCTCACCCGCTGAGTTTCTCCAGCATTTTTTGTCTCTACCTTTCATGGGACTTTGCTGGCGTTACCGTGCGCTAAACATTATTCCCTGCCCGCCGTAAATGGCTCGATTGTAATCGTGTATGGTTTTGTTTTCTGCCGTCTGGCGACAAAGCCCTCAACGGGCTCGCCCCCACCTACGTTAAAAGTCTGCTCACCCACCGCACCGCCTCCAGGTCCCTCAGATCGGCCGACTTGGGGTTGCTGAACATCCCGCGGTCTAGGCATCAGCTCAGGGGCGACCGACCGCGCCTTTGCGGCTGCAGCTCCTAGACTGTGGAACAGCATCCCCCTCCCCATCAGAACTGCCCCCTCCATCCACTCCTC
The DNA here is from genome assembly GCA_035221665.1 of Okamejei kenojei. Lineage (NCBI taxonomy): Eukaryota > Metazoa > Chordata > Chondrichthyes > Rajiformes > Rajidae > Okamejei > Okamejei kenojei. Next base: position 40,272 of record JAVHYY010000325.1, on the reverse strand, counting down.
TAAGTCGAGACTAAAAACCCATCTCTACTCCCACGCCTTTCTTGACGTCCTCTGAGCGAGGGCTATAGGTATGTGGTGATGTCTGTATTTAATCTATGAACCACTGCTGTTTGTCATACTAGTCTTATCCCAATGTGAAGCACTTTGGCCAACGAGAGTTGTTTTTTAAATGTGCTATAGAAATAAATGTGACTTGACTTGACTAGAACTCAACAAAGACTGTTCACTGACCCTCGGTTACGCGTGAGAGACCTCGGTCCCTCGGTTACACAAGAGAGTGAACTGAATGCAGCAGTTCCCGCACGTCTTTTGGAGTGCGGGAAGGAAACCGAAGATCTCGGAGAAAACCCGGGCGGGTCACGAGGGAGAACGTACAAACTCCGCACGGACCAAGCACCCGTGGCGGGGATGGAACCCGGGTCTCCGACGCTGTGAGGCAGCAGTTCTACCGCCGTGACCCCCCCACCCCTTAGGCTTGTTGGAAATGGTCTGCACAGCGTGGAGGCTAACACTAACGCATCTCTCGTTCTTTCCCTCAGGACAATTTCCCTTTCGACCCGCCCTTTGTACGGGTCGTGTCTCCAGTGCTCTCCGGAGGGTGAGTAACATTTTCCCTCAAAAGTTGTCGATAGCAAAATTTATTCTGTGGGGAAATAAATCTGGCAAGCAGCGGAATTAAAATTAAAAAACACAAAACGGAAGCAGGAGAAGGAAAAAAATAGAAAAACTTGGAAGGGGAGGTGCTGTTCGATTAGACAATGGGTGCAGGAGGAGGCCATTCGGCCCTTCGAGCCAGCACCGCCATTCATTGTGATCATGGCTGATCGTCCCCAATCAATAACCCGTGCCTGCCTTCTCCCCATATCCCTTGACTCCACCAGCCCCTAGAGCTCTATCTAACTCTCTCTTAAATCCATCCAGTGACTTGGCCTCCACTGCCCTCTGTGGCAGGGAATTCCACAAATTCACAACTCTCTGGGTGAAATTTTTTTTTTCTCACCTCAGTCTCAAATGGTCTCCCCTTTATTCTAAGACTGTGTGGCCCCTGGTTCTGGACTCGCCCAACATTGGGAACATTTTTCCTGCATCTAGCTTGTCCAGTCCTTTTATAATTTTATATGTTTCTATAAGATCCCCATCCTCATCCTTCTAAACTCCAGTGAATACAAGCCTAGTCTTTTCAATCTTTCCTCATATGACAGTCCCGCCATCCCAGGGATCAATCTGGTGAACCTACGCTGCACTGCCTCAATCACAAGGATGTCCTTCCTCAAATTAGGAGACCAGAACTGTACGCAATACTCCAGATGTGGTCTCACCAGAGCCCTGTACAACTGCAGAAGAACGTCTCTACTCCTGTACTGAAATCCTCTTGTTATGAAGGCCAACAGTCCATTAGCTTCCATAAATCTGGCAATCGGCGGAATTAATAAAACAAAACAGAACAGGAGAAGAAGGAAAAGAAAAGAAAAACTTGGAAAGGGAGGTGCTGTTCGGTTAGTTAGCGAAAACACACTCAAGTGTTTGGTGAAACGATCACTAAGTTACTGCTTGTTTAAGAAGGAACTGCAGATGCTGGAAAAATCGAAGGTGGATAAAAATGCTGGAGAAACTCAGCGGGCGAGGCAGCATCTATGGAGCAAAGGAGTTTCTCCAGCTTTTTTGTGGGAAGAAGGGTCTCGACCCGAAACGTCACCTATTCCTTCGCTCCATAGGTGCTGCCTCACCCGCTGAGTTTCCCCAGCATTTTTAACTTGCAATAAATTACTGCTTTGTCTCCTGAATGAAGATTCCTCTTCACAATATCTAACAACTTTTGTTTAAATCTACAGCTATGTCCTGGGAGGGGGAGCCATTTGCATGGAACTGCTCACGAAACAGGTGAGTGGGCTGTCGGTTAACTAATAGGTGAACCTCGCGCGTGGCTTTGGCAGTATTTGGATGCTGCAACGAGACGATGCAGCGTGGGGCTGTTTATATATAGTCACAGAGAGTCTTTATGCCCCTGTCCCACTTAGGAAACCTGAACGGAAACCTCTGGAGACTTTGCGCCCCGCCCAAGGTTTCCGTGCGGTTCCCGGAGGTTTTTGTCCTCCGGCAACCACCTTCAACTAGCATCGCAACCGGCTTCGACTATTTAAAAAAATTACCGGTTTTTGAAACGGAAACCACTTTCGACCGTGAGGGAGACTGACGAAAACCTCCGGGAACCGCACGGAAACCTTGGGCGGGGCGCAAAGTCTCCAGAGGTTTCCGTTCAGGTTTCCTAAGTGGGACGGGGGCGTTAGAGTCACACAGTTCAGCCCAACTTGCCCACACTGACCGACATGCCCCGACTACACGGCAGTCACGGTGGTGCAGCGGGTAGAGCTGGAGCGCCGGAGACCCGGGTTCCATCCCGACTACGGGTGCTGTCTGTACGGAGTTTGTGCGTTCTCCCCGTGACCTGCGTGGGATTTTTCTGAGATCTTCAGCTTCCTCCCGCGCTCCAAAGACGTGCGGGTTTGTAGGTTAATTGGCTTGGTAAATGCAAAAATTGTCCCTAGTGGGTGTGGGATATAGTGTTAATGTGCGGGGATCGCTGGTCGGCACGGACCCGGTGGGCCGAAGGGCCTGTTTCCGCGATGTATCTCTAAATTTAAACTAAAGTTCAGCCCAACCTGTCCACACTGACCAACATGCCCCAACTACACTAGTAGAATGAGGGGTGTACTTATAGATGAGTACAAAATGGACAATAGGTGCAGGAGGAGGCCATTCGGCCCTTCGAGCCAGCACCGCCATTCAATGTCATCACGGCCTGATCATCCCCAATCAGTACCCCGTTCCTGCCTTCTCCCCATATCCCCTGACTCCGCTATCTTTAAGAGCCCTATCTAGCACTTTGCTATATTTAAGAGGGAGTTAGATGTGGCCCTTGTGGCAAAAGGGATCAGGGGGTATGAAGAGAAGGCAGGTGCGGGATACTGAGTTGGATGATCAGCCGTGATCATATTGAATGGCGGTGCAGGCTCGAAGGGCCGAATGGCCTTCTCCTGCATCTATTTTCTATGTTTCTATGTTTCTAGCTCTCTCTTGAAAGTATCCAGAGAACCGGCCTCCACCGCCCTCTGAGGTAGACTCACCACTCTCTGTGTGAAGAAGTGTTTCCTCGTCTCCGTTCTAAATGGCTGACCCCTTATTCTTAAACTGTGTGTGGCCCCTGGTTCTGGACTCCCCCAACATCGGGAACATGTTTCCTGCCTCTAGCGTGTCCAAACCCTTAATAATCTTATATGTTTCAATAAGGTCCCCTCTCATCCTTCTAAACTCCAGAGTGTACAAGCCCAGCCGCTCCATTCTCTCAGCATATGACAGTCCCACCATCCCGGGAATTAACCTGGTGAACCTACGCTGCACTCCCTCAATAGCAAGAATGTCCTTCCTCAAATTAGGGGAGCAAAACTGCACACAATACTCCAGGTGTGGTCTCACTAGGGCCCTGTACAACTGCAGAAGGACCTCTTTGCTCCTATATTTCGATTCCCCTTGTTATCAAGGCCAACATGCCATTGGCTTTCTTCACTGCCTGCTGTACCTGCATGTTGCAAGGACTAGAGAGCCTGAGCTACATGGAGATGAGAAGTGAGCTGGAACCAGAGGGCGGTGGAGGCCGGTTCTCTGGATACTTTCAAGAGAGAGCTAGATAGGGAGGACTCCGGGTTTCCTCCCACACTCCAAAGACGTGCGGGTTTGTAGGTGAATTGGCTTGTGTATAATTGAATGAATGATATTTTATTATCACGTGACGTGTCACAGTGAGACTCTTTGTTTTACATAATTGTAACTTGTTCCAAGGAGAGTGTAAGTGTGTGGGGATCACTGGTCGGCACGGACTTGGTGGGCCGAAGGGCCTGTTTCCGCGCTGTATCGTCCGAAGTGCAGCGTAGGTTCACCAGGTTAATTCCCGGGATGGCGGGACTGTCATACGCTGAGAGAATGGAGCGGCTGGGCTTGTACACTCTGGAGTTTAGAAGGACGAGAGGGGATCTCATTGAAACATATAAGATTATTAAGGGTTTGGACACGCTAGAGGCAGGAAACATGTTCCCGATGTTGGGGGAGTCCAGAACCAGGGGCCACACACAGTTTAAGAATAAGGGGTCAGCCATTTAGAACGGAGACGAGGAAACACTTTTTCTCACAGAGAGCAGAGATGCCAACCCTAAATTTAGTTCACAGTAACATTTAACCCTGTCCGTAACAAATGGGGTTAAATGCATTTCTCTCCGTAACTCAATGCGCCTGCGCGGCAGATCAAAGGGGTGACTACTGGGGCCCGGCAACCCTCTCCCCAACTGCGCAGGACACTAGGGCAGCTGAGCTTTCACCACGGAGGACCGTAACAGAAACACCTTCGCCGGGATAAAATACGGCGAATCTTCATCTCTGAGAGAGTGGTGAGTCTGTGGAATTCTCTGCTTCAGAGGGCGGTGGAGGCCGGTTCTCTGGATGCTTTCAAGAGAGAGCTAGATAGGGCTCTTAAAGATAGCGGAGTCGGGGGATATGGGGAGAAGGCAGGAACGGGGTACTGATTGGGGACGATCACAGTGAATGGCGGTGCTGGCTCGAAGGGCCGAATGGCCTCCTCCTGCACCTGTTGTCTATTGTCTATCCTGGTAGATTGTTTGCCGACGTTAAATGTTGCACCTTGTCGCCAGGGCTGGAGCAGCGCCTACTCCATCGAGTCTGTTATTATGCAGATCAGTGCAACGCTGGTGAAAGGGAAGGCCAGGATCCAGTTTGGGGCCAATAAGGTAAGGGAGGTACGCATGGCAACTTTTTTTCCTTACACCTTACATTGTTGTTTGTTGCTGTGGAGCTGAGAAGGGTAAAGTCATCTTCAAGCTACGGCTGTTCATTGCCTGTGGATGTTGCAGGGTCTAACTGTAGAATAGAACCATCTAATCCCACCCACCTACCCATGTACCCCCCTCAACTACCTCCTCTGGCACCCTCCACCCTCTGTGAAACAAAAACAGCATTAAATCTTAAATTTAGGTGGACAAAAATGCCGGAGAAACTCAGCGGGTGAGGCAGCGTCTATGGAGCGAAGGAATAGGCGACGTTTCGGGTCGAGACCCGTAAGGGTCGCGACCTGAAAGGGTCACCTATTCCTTCCTCCATAGATGCTGCCTCACCCGCTGAGTTTCCAGAAGGGTCTCGACCCGAAACGTCACCTATCCCTTCACCTCCATAGATGCTGCCTCACCCGCTGAGTTTCTCCAGCATTTTTGTCTACCTTCGATTTACCAGCATCTGCAGATCCTCCTTAAAACAAATCTTAAACTTATGTTCTCTGGATCTCTCTTTCCCCAACTCTGAGCTACGGACTCTGGGCATCTACCCGATCTATTCTTATCTGGGTTGTGTACACCTGTATAAGATCGCCCCTCATTGCCCTGCGCTCCAGGGAATAGAGTCCCAGCCTGCTCAACCTCTCCCTGTAGCTCAGGGCCACGAGTCCTGGCAACATCCTCGTTAATCTTCTCTGCGCCCTTTCTAGCTTGACAATATCCTTCCTACAAAGCGGTGACCAAAACTCACCACAATATCCTAAATGTGGCCTCACCAATATCTTGTATAACATCACCTCCTCACGTCTATACTCAATACTCTGACTGACGAGAGCCAAAGTGCCTTTGGGTCACGCATTCTACACGTGACGCAAACTACGTACCTGCACTCGGGCGAGTCGCAGGCCCGGCGATCGTTTCGCTGATCACCTCCGCTCAGTCCGCTACCTGACCTCCAGGTGGCTCAGCACTTCAACTCTCCTTCCCATTCCCAATCTGACCTTTCTGTCCGGGGCCTCCTCCATTGTCACAGAGTGTGGCCCAGCGCAAATCTCTAACTTTCGATAGCCCGTGCTTTCTCTCACTATCCCCCCCCCCCCCCCCCTCTCCCCGCTTTCCCAGTTCTCCCATCAGTCTTAAGGGCCTGTCCCACTGTACGAGCCAATTCAAGAGTTCTCCCGAGTTTCCCCTGATTCGAACACGGAGATTTACGGTAATTACGCTCGTAGGCACCCGGGGCTCTCGTGGACGTTTTTCAACATGTTGAAAAATCTTCACGAGTCTTCCCGAGCTTACCGCGTTTCCCGAGTGCCTGCCGTTAGCGTTACGAGCCGCTAAGAGGCGTCCCCGAGCTCCGACGTACCCGCTACGTACATTCTACGTGCTTAACGCGAGTTAGATTTTGTTTTTTAAACTCGGGAGAGCTCTTGAATTAGATCGTGCAGTGGGGACAGGCTCTTAACTGACTCCGACTACATTCTACCTTTGTCCCGCCCTCTCTCCTGACATCAGTCTGAAGAAGGGTCCCGACCCGACAGGTCACCCATTCCTTCCCTCCAGAGACGCTGCCTGTCCCGCTGAGTTACTCCGGCACTTTGCCTCCAACTGCGTGCCTAGGTCCCTCTGCTCCGCAACACCCCCTTACCTGTCTGTGACCCCACTTTCAAGGAACTATGTACCCGCACTCCTCGATCGCTCTGCTCTACACAACACCCTGCAACTAGATTGTTACTTAAATAGCCTCTGAACGGCGCAGTCCAAGGCAAATGAGATGTGAACGATGACTTTTCCACGAAGCTCTAACCAATGAATGCTTAAAGATAACTTATTAATGCAATAATGTGGGAGCATTGTGTTATTAGATGAGGCAGGAGAGAGAACATGCCCTCTGATGAATTTGTGTGGGTGAATTTAGTTCAATTTAGTTTAGCACGGAAACAGGCCCTTCGGCCCACCGAGTCCTCGCTGACCCGCGATCCCCGCGCACTAAGATTATCCTGCACGCTGGGGGACAATTTACAATTTTACCCAAGTCAATTAACCTACAAACGTGCACGCCGTTGGAGTGTGGGAGGAAACCGGCGGAAACCCACGCAGGTCACGGGGAGAACGTGCAAACTCCGTGCAGACAGCGCCCGTGGTCAGCATCGAACCCGGGCCTCTGGCGCGGTGAGGCGGCGGCTCGACCTGCTGCTCCACCGGAGATCTCCCTGGTGTTATAGAACATAGAGCAGTGCAGCTCAAGAACCGGACCCTTCCATCCACAATGCCTATGAAAAATATAGAAAATAGATGCAGGAGGAGGCCATTCGGCCCTTCGAGCCAGCACCGCCATTCATTGTGATCGTGGCTGATCGTCCCCAATCAATAACATGATGCTGCGTTAAAACTAATCTCCTTCCCCATGTACACGAGCCAATCTTTCTCTTCCACGTATGCTCAACCAAACGCCACGGTCGTACCTGCCTCTACCACCACCCCTGGCAGTGCGTTCCAGGCCCCCGCCCGCCCCTGTTTAAAAAAACCTAGCTCCACGCATCTCCTTTAGACGTTGCCCCTCTCACCCAGACAAGAGACAATAGGTGCAGGAGTAGGCCCTTCGGCCCTTCCAGCCAGCACCGATCACGGCTGGTCATCCACGATCAGTACCCCGTTCCTGCTTTCTCCCCACATCCCCTGATTCCTTTCGCCCCAAGAGCTAAATCTAACTCTCTCTTGAAACGGTGAAATGAGCAAGAGTGTCAGGATGGGAGCGAGAGGGAATGCAGGGGTTGACTTGAAAGTGGAGAATTTAATATTCGTAAACTGCCCAAGCAAAATATGAGATGCTGTTCCCCTAGATAGCGTGTGGGAATGTCCAGTGAGGCTGGGAGATGCTACAGGAGTACATTGGCCGTTATTCTAACCAGTCTTCTCCTCCTTTCAGTCACAGTACAGCTTGAGTAGAGCACAGCAGTCCTATAAATCGCTGGTCCAGATACATGAGAAAAATGGTAAGAACTGCAGACGAGGACTTGTAGAAGTCTAAACCCCAACCAGGTGTTAAGGTTTTCACCTTTAGGCTTTGCGGGCCGAGTGTGTCGGAAGGAACTGCAGGTGCTGATTTGAAACCGAAGATAGACGCAAAAAGCGGGCGTAAAGCGGGTTCAAGAACGTGGATAGGTGACGTTTCACAGACTGCTGGAGTAACTCAGCGGGTCAGGCAGCATCTGTGGAGAACGTGGATAGGTGACGTTTCACAGAGTAACGCTGGAGTAACTCAGCGGGTCACATAACATCTCTGGAGAAAAGGGATAGGTGACGTTTCGGGTTGAGACCCGTAAGGGTCTCGACCCGAAACGTCACCTATTCCTTTTCTCCAGAGATGCTGCCCGTCTGTGGAGAACATGGATAGGTGACGTTTCACAGAGTGCTGGAGTAACTCAGCGGGTCAGGCAGCATCTGTGGGGAACACGGATAGGTGACGTTTCACAGAGTGCTGGAGTAACTCAGCGGGTCAGGCAGCATCTGTGGAGAACACGGATAGGTGACGTTTCACAGAGTGCTGGAGTAACTCAGCTGGTCAGGCAGCATCTGTGGATTATTAAGGAACTGCAGCTGCTGGTTACACTGTGACTGAAGAAGGGTCTCGACCCGAAACGTCGCCCATTCCTTCGCTCCATAGATGCTGCCTCACCCGCTGAGTTTCTCCAGCACTTTTGTCTACCTTCGATGTTTCCAGCAACTGCAGTTCTTTCTTAAACATTTCCCTCCTGGGATAAATATAGTTCTATCATATCTCATAGAACAATAAAATTCTTAAGCGCCTGTCCCACTATGGAGACCTTATTGGCGAGGTTAGGAGACTGTCCTGGTCTTGTTGAATTGCCCAAAAGTTGACATACTTCGACTATGTAGAAGATCTTCTACGACCTCCTTTGACTGTAGAAGACCAGCTTTGACTATCAACGAGCCATTGAAACGAGCAAAGGCGATAATACTAACACTCTCTACGACTGCCTTCGATAACCAACGATAACATAGAAACATAGAAATTAGGTGCAGGAGTAGGCCATTCAGCCCTTCGAGCCTGCACCGCCATTCAATATGATCATGGCTGATCATCCAACTCAGTATCCCGTACCTGCCTTCTCTCCATACCCCCTGATCCCCTTAGCCACAAGGGCCGCATCCAACTCACTCTTAAATATAGCCAATGAACTGGCCTCAACTACCCTCTGTGGCAGAGAGTTCCAGAGACTCACCACTCTCTGTGTGAAAAAAGTCTTTATCATCTCGGTCTTAAAGGATTTCCCCCTTATCCTTAAGCTGTGACCCCTTGTCCTGGACTTCCCCAACATCGGGAACAATCTTCCTGCATCTAGCCTGTCCAACCCCTTAAGAATTTTGTAAGTTTCTATAAGATCCCCTCTCAATCTCCTAAATCCAGAGAGTATAAACCGAGTCTATCCAGTCTTTCTTCATAAGACAGTCCTGACATCCCAGGAATCAGTCTGGTGAACCTTCTCTGCACTCCCTCTATGGCAATAATGTCCTTCCTCAGATTTGCCGACATGCCGACCTACTACGACCTACTTCGACTAAACATAGCCATGATCATATTGAATGGCGGTGCAGGCTCGAAGAGCCGAATGGCCTACTCCTGCACCTTATTTTCTATGTTTCTATGTGAGCAGTAACCACTATGCGGGAACTACTCTCGACCATGAAGGAGACTCGCCAGGGACCAGCTACGGCCATGTTGCGAGCTTGTGGCGAGCGCAGAGTTTCCTAAACTCGCCAATAAGGTCTCCATAGTGCGACAGGCCCCTTAGTTGAAGCATTGTTAAGGGCCTGTCCAACCCCTTCAGCCTTTTGAGCCTGCACCGCCATTCAATATGATCATGGCTGATCATCCAACTCAGTATCCCGTACCTGCCTTCTCTCCATTCCCCCTGATCCCTTTAGCCACAAGGGCCACATCTAACTCCCTCTTAAATATAGCCAATGAACTGACCTCAACTACCTTCTGTGGCAGAGAATTCTACACTCCAATTCAACCAAGACCCTGTACAACTGCAGTAGAACCTCCCTGCTCCTAGTGCTCTATCTAACTCTCTCTTAAATCCATCCAGTGACTTGGCCTCCACTTCCCTCTGTGGCAGGGAATTCCACAAATTCACAACTCTCTGGGTGAAAAAGTTTTTTCTCACCTCAGTCCTAAATGACCTCCCCTTTATTCTAAGACTGTGGCCCCTGGTTCTGGACTTCCCCAACATCGCGAACAATCTTCCTGCATCTAGCCTGTCCAACCCCTTAAGAATTATGTAAGTTTCTATAAGATTCCCCCTCAATCTTCTAAATTCTGGCGAGCACAAGCCGAGTCTATCCAGTCTTTCTTCATTTGGAAAGTCCTGCCATCCCAGGAGTCTGGTGAACCTTCTCTGTCGGACTCGCCCAACATTGGGAACATTTTTTCCTGCATCTAGCTTGTCCAGTCCTTTTATAATTTCACTGTTGACGCTTGACATCTTTGTGCCCGCAGGTTGGTATACCCCGCCCAAGGAGGATGGTTAACCCTGCCGGCTGCCCTGTGTGTGCTTCAGGACCAATTAAGCTGCACCAGTTGGGGAAAAAAAAAAAAAACAACTCCATTTTATCAGTAGCTGCCTCTTCCCCTGTGAGACAGATGGGCTTCAATCGGACCCTTGGATCATATACTCACTATAAAATAAAAACCTGTATATACAAGTATACATCTGTACACTCACGGACAAATACTGCAAACTCCTTGTCTGTTGCCAGACCCTCGTTCTCGGCCTCCTGCTCTTGCAGACTTTCAAATCCACTTCATGTAAACTGGATTTTGAATAGATTCGGATCAATTTTGCATCTAGTTTTTTTTTTGTTTCATTTTTTGCCCCTCTCCCCGCCCCACGCCCCTCTCACTAGGCATCAATGTGGACCTTTAATTTATTTTTTCTTCTTCACACGCACCTTTTTTTTCTCTTTTTTTTTTGGTTGTTTAAAATGTATGCTGGTTTTGTGAAGATGTGTATCTTTCTGAAACAATAATTACAGTTTATTAATGACTGCAGCCCTTTGTATTTCTGCCTTACCCTGGTGTGCTATGTGATTTGGTGGGGGTGGGGGTGTGGGGGGGGGGGGTTTGCAGTGGTCTCTGCACCTATCGATCCCACCTTGTTGGGAGATGTCTTAACATCCAGGGAGCGGACTTGCCCGGTGGAGATGCGCCAGGACAGAGGCTGGAAGACACACAGTGAGCCCGTAGAGGTGGGCTGTAGACGCTTAGCAGGATGCTCACTCTGCAAAGTCCTCAACCAGTTGGGCGTTACGGGGCTGGCAAAGAAGAGGGGCCATTCAATCCGCAAGCGAAGCCGCAGAGAAAGCCACTAGGTGGACTTTGGATTAAGAGGGCTGATCCGTGGGGCGGTTGCTGCGGGCTTGATCAACCCCGGCTGGGTCGCCTGGGCGAGGGTGTCTGATGTTGTGAGACCCGAAACACCCGATGACCCCAGGCCACATCACTGAGGATGGGTCCCAGCGCATCTAGAAGATTTATCTATCACACAGCGGGCAGAGTGTGACTGCGGTTGCTCGGGGCAACTCTTCATGGTGAGTGGACTCTTGGTCTCTGCTGCAAGATGAGTTGACGGACGGGCTCGTGAATGTCTGCCTCCCTCCCCCTCTCGCCAATTCATCCCTCTCCTCCCCCATTTTGCTCGTGCGTCAGACCACGTTCCGCCATCGCTTTGCCACGTCCAGTTGTGGTCTCCAAATCTGAGGAAAGACATTCTTGCCATAGAGGGGGTACGGACAAGGTTCACCAGACTGATTCCTGGGATGGCAGGACGTCCATATGAAGAAAGACTGGATAGAATCAGCTTGTACTCGCTAGAATTTAGAAGATTGGGGGGGGGGATCTTATAGAAACTTACAAAATTCTTAAGGGGTTGGACAGGCTAGATGCAGGAAGATTGTTCCCGATGTTGGGGAAGTCCAGAACAAGGGGTCACACAGTTTAAGGATAAGGGGGAAGTCTTTTAGGACCGAGATGAGAAAAACATTTTTCACACAGAGAGTGGTGAATCTGTGGAATTCTCTGCCACAGAAGGTAGTTGAGGCCAGTTCAATGGCTATATTTAAGAGGGAGTCAGATGTGGCCCTTGTGGCTAAAGGGATCGGGGGTATGGAGAGAAGGCAGGTACAGGATACTGAGTTGGATAGAAACATAGAAATTAGGTGCAGGAGTAGGCCATTCAGCCCTTCGAGCCTGCACCGCCATTCAATATGATCATGGCTGATCAGCCATGATCATATTGAATGGCTCGAAGGGCCGAATGGCCTCCTCCTGCACCTATTTTCTATGTTTCTATGTCTATGCCCCTTCCCCGCCATTGGCGCTGTGCGGCAGGCAGCATCTCTACCGCCCAATACTCTGGAATACCAAGGGCCGATACAAATGTTGTGTTTATTCATTCATAACTTTATTCTTGAAGTATCGGTTGGTTTGTCACCTCGCTCAATGCTTGTTTCAGTTGTCATCGGGCTGGGAAAATTTCAGGATGTGGGGCTTTTTGTTGTAGAGAGAGAGAGAAACAAAAAAAACAGTCTTACTCCACAGAAGTTTAAAATCAGATCCTAGTCTAATCAGTCTCCGTTTCACCAGTCAGATATCAATGGATGTGTACTTAATTGGTGCTCAAGACCTCTGGTGTTGACTTGCTTTCTCCATTATCCTCGTTACAATCATGTCTTTTAACTTTGATAGCTTGAGAAATAGACATTTCATTCAGCAAAAGCAGGTTACAGTACGGCTGGGTGAAGGCCTGTACTTGGATTGTGTGTTCTCCAGCCATCTCCAGTATCAATAGATTATCGCAAGAATAACAGGAGGGTTCTCCATTCACTCCCACAGACTGTGACCGGATACGTTCTCTAAACTCGCATCCAAACCGGGTTCATTCCCGGGATGGCGGGACTGACATACGATGAAAGAATGGGTCGGCTGGGCTTGTATTCACTGGAAATTAGAAGGATGATAGGGGATCTTAGAGAAACATATAAAATTCTTAAGGGATTGGACAGGCTAGATGCAGGAAAAATGTTCCCCATGTTGGAGTCCAGAACCAGGGGTGACACACTGTTTTAAGAATAAAGGGTCAGCCATTTAGGACTGAAATGAGGAAAAATCGTTTCCACCCAGAGAGTTGTGCATCTGTTGGATTCTCTGCCACAGGGGGCAGTGGAGGCCGATTAAGTGGGTGTTTTCAATAGGTCGTGGGGCTAACGGAATCAAGGGATATGGGGAGAAAGCCAGAACGGGGTACTGATTCTGGATGATCAGTTGTGATCACATTGGATGGCAGTGCTGGCTTGCAGGGCCGAATGGCCTCCTCCTGCACCTATTTTCTATGTTTCTATGAGTGGCGGTGCTGGATCGGAGGGCCGAATGGCCTACTCCTGCACCTATTTATGTTTCTAATCCTCACAAAGACATGGAGATGCCCGCCTCGTTACCCCGAGGATTTCCCACACACACACACACACACACTTCCCCCCTTCCCTGCACTCTTTCCTGTTTTGATCATGCTGAAACTCGCCGCTTGTTTTTTTATACCTCTGCCTCGTGACATCCGATCACGGTTCCCTTCAGTATGGTTCCATCCATCTTTTGACTGCCCAGGACTCCTGTTCAAAGGAATAAGCCGCATTGTCACACCGTATGGTTATTTCCCACCGCTGCCCTAACAAATAGGCAAACACAATTCATCTCGAGGGGACTAGAATTCAGAAGCAAAGGTGTAATGCTGAGACTGTATGCTACGGTGGTTAGGAATACTCTAGGAATAGCTGCGGGCCCCATAATCTGAGTACATTTAAGAAGGGACTGCAGATGCTGGAAAATCGAAGGTAGACAAAAGTGTGGACACGCTAGAGGCAGGAAACATGTCCTCGATGTTGGGGGAGCCCAGAATCAGGGGCCACATACAGTTTAAAAATAAGGAGTAGGCCATTTAGAACGGAGACGAGGAAACACTTTTTCACACAGAGAGTTGTGAGTCTGTGGAATTCTCTGCCTCAGAGGGCGGTGGAGGCAGGTTCTCTGGATGCTTTCAAGAGAGAGCTGGATAGGGTTCTTAAAAATAGCGGAGTCAGGCTGATATGGGGAGAAGGCAGGAACGGGGTACTGATTGGGGATCGATCAGCCATGATCACATTGAATGGCGGTGCTGGCTCGAAGGGCCTGAATGGCCTCCTCCTGCACCTATTGTCTATTATCAGCCATGAATGAATGGGGGAGTAGACTAATTTGCTCCTATGTCACAGTCTTGTGGTCTAAAATGGTTCTCTTCTACCAATCAGCAACAGAGCAGATGTCCTTATGCGATAATTGAAATGTGCTTGCATTTGATCATTTTGAAATGTCATCATCCTCTAGCTACGGAGATGTTTCAGTTGCCGGACACACAGTGTAATGCACGGGCCACTGATCCTGGGACAGAGTTTGAATCCAGTCATTGCTGCTGAAGAATGTCAATTCAATTTGTGGACTTAAAATAAAATTGCTGGAGTGACGTCTGGTTCTAAATATCCTACGAGGATAAAGACTTTAGTTTAGTTTAGAGATACAGCGCGGAAACAGGCCCTTTTGGCCCACTGGGTCCGCGCCGACCAGCGATCCCCGCACGTTAACCCTATCCTATACCCACTAGTGACATTTTTTACATTTATCAAGCCGATTAACCTACAAACCTGCACGTACTTGGAGTGTGGGAGGAAAGCGGAGATCTCGGAGAAAACCCGTGCGGTCGCGGGGAGAACGTGCAAACTCCGTACTGACAGCACCCGGGTCTCCGGCGCTGCATTTGCTGCACGGCAGCAACTCTACTGCTGCCCGTTTTCATCGTTACCCTGTCTGGCCTATGGCTAACCCCTGCCACACCGATGCGACAGCCTTTTAATTGCCCCTCAGTTATAGGGGCAGAGAGTGGAAACGGGCCCTTAGGCCCAACTTGCCCACGCCAACCTCATCTGCCTGCGACCTTCTAGGCCATTAAGTGCGGCCTTTTGAATGAATCCAAATTTTGTAAAACAAATCCTTTTACTTTTATTAATGTTTGGTGTTCGTCTTTTATTATTTTTATTTTAATCTTAAATTGAACGTATTTAAAATACCAAAGAGTAAAAGAAGGTTCAACAAAATAATCCTCCCCGCATGAAAAATGCTCTCTTGCTTTTCAACCACTTATTGCTGCGAATCTATATTCTGCTACCTAACCCAAATCGAGACGCCCTTAAGGTCACAAATGGCGGATATCCATCGAGAAGATCAGCTGAAACTGCGTACCTCCACGTTGCAACCCAATAGTCAAATGCTTTCCCACAAAAAGCAGTCACAACAAAGTCATTAAAAGGTTAGTTAACTTTAGAATTAACAAAATGTTTTCATTTTCTTGAAGTCAGTACATAGTAGTTAGATTTTTACAAAATAATGTACATTTTGAAGTATATCTAATTGAAGTTTCATGAATGCGCCTTATTAGATTACAGCTAATGTAAGGCGGCCTTCCAACATAAAAAGGTTCCCCGCCCCTGGTTTAAACCTATCCATGTACCTGTCTAAATGTTTCTTAAACTCACCTGCTTCAGCTCATTCCATGCACCCACCACCCTTCGTGTAAAACTTTTTTTTTTTTTTTTAATTGCCCCTCAGGTTCCTATTAAAATCTTTCTCACCCTCACCTTAAACCTATGTCCTCTGGTTCTCGAGTCCCCAACTCTGGGCAAGAGACTCTGTGCGTCTCTCCAGGCAGAGACGAGGGGCAAACAATGATTAGTCAAGAGTCCACTGTTGTGTTGCTTGAGGCAACTCACATTTCTGAAGGTTGTTGATCCTGTCATACGCTGAGAGAATGGAGCGGCTGGGTTTGTACACTCTGGAGTTTAGAAGGATGAGAGGATATCTCATTGAAACATATAAGATTATTAAGGGTTCGGACACGCTAGAGGCAGGAAACATGTTCCCGATGTTGGGGGAGTCCAGAACCAGGGGCCACACACAGTTTAAGAATAAGGGGTAAGCCATTTAGAACGGAGACGAGGAGAGTTGTGAGTCTGTGGAATTCTCTGCCTCAGAGGGCGGTGGAGGCCGGTTCTCTGGATGCTTTCAACAGAAAGCTAGACAGGGCTCTTAAAAATAGCGGAGTCAGGGGATATGGGGAGAAGGCAGGAACGGGGTACTGATTGTGAATGATCAGCCATGATCACATTGAATGGCATTGCTGTCTCGAAGGCTTACCCCTTATTCATAAACTGTGTGTGGCCCCTGGTTCTGGACTCCCCCAACATCGGGAACATGTTTCCTGCCTCTAGCCTGTCCAAACCCTTCACAATTTTATATGTTTCAATGAGATCCCCTTTCATCCTTCTAAACTCCAGAGCGTACAAGCCCAGCCGCTCCATTCTCTCGGCGTATGACAGCCCCGCCATCCCGGGACTTAACCTTCAGTGGAGCTGCGACCGTCAGCAGACTTGCCTTGATGCAGGACGAAGGGTTGCACCAGGGGAGGGACGTCCCAGAACTCGTCGTTGTCCAGAGCCTTGAGGGCAGCCGCCGGCACGCACGCCGTGTTGCCCGAATCGACGTAGAGCAGAATGACTTTACTCTCCACCACGTCGACGATCCAGCACCTTGTGGGGGGTGAAGAAATAAATAATTCCGTGAGGCCTGGTCGCAGTCACGGTGGCGCAGAGGTACCGTTGCTGCCTTACTGTGAATGCAGCGCCGGAGACCCGGGCTCCACCCCGATTACGGGTGCTGTGTGCACGGAGTTTGCACGTTCTCCCCGTGACCTGCGCGGGTTTTCTCCCAGATCTCCGGTTCGCTCCCACGCTCCGAAGAGGTGCGGGTTGGCTTGGTAAATGTTAAAAATGTCCCTAGTGTGTGTGTGTGTGTGTAGGATAATGTTAGTGTGCGGGGGTCGCTGGTCGGCGCGGACTCGGTGGGCCGAAGGGCCTGTTTCCGCGCTGTATCTCTAAACCAAACTCGCAGTCAGGTGGCAACGTTGACTGATAACGATGAACACGGGGGGGGGGGGGCGTTCTTACGACTTTAGATGTACTGTGTGGAAATAGGCCCAAGGGGAGAGGGGGATGAAAAGGGGGGCGGGGAGAAGAGAGGACTTTTAATTAGTTCCAAAACTTGGAGAATTCACTGTTCACACCTTTGGGTTGTCAGTCACCCAGGTGGAATATGAGGTTCTGTTCCTCCAGCTTGTGAGTGGGCCCACTCTGATAATGGAGGAGGCCCAGGATTGGAAGGTCCGTGTGGGATTGGGAAGGAGTTAAAATGGATAGCAACCGGGAGATCTAGCAGGGCCTGGTGAATGCAACTGTTTGGCAAATGCCGGTGCTGGTGGGGGCAGTTGCAACCAAAGATCCTACAGCGGAGCAAGATAGGCCACTCCTGCTAAATGCAATGGGCTGACGTGTAGTACGCAACGGGGAGGAACGTGGGCCTTTTTTTCATCCATTTCCGTAACCGGACCCGACCCAACTCGCAGTTGCGGGGGAACAGTTTGTGTTCATAAATTATAATTCTGAAAATGAGGAGAAGATTTTTCCCAAATAAATTTTATTTGTACGAGGGTGTTTCCATAACCGGCTTCCATCTCTGCACCAGTATCTTTGCACCACTATGACGGGATCTTCAGTGCGGAGACGGAAGCCGGTTACGGAAATGGGGCCGGAAATTACCCGTGAATCTGCCCATGAACCTACCACGTCTTTTTCGTCGAGTGGACTATCTCGCTCGCCGTGGGATCTTTGGTTGCAATGCTCATTCCACACAGCTGGTGGCACAGTGCTTCAAATCAAAACACAGGACAACACACAGATAAGGCGCGAAATGCTGGAGTAACTCAGCGGGACAGGCAGCGTCTCTGGAGAGAAGGAATGGGTGACGTTTCGGGTCGAGACCCTTCTTCAGACCAGGAGTCAGGGGAGAGGGAAACGAGAGATAAAGACGGTGATGTAGAGAGATAGAGGACAAATGAATGAAAGATTTCAAAAAGTAAGGATGGTAAAGGAAACAGGTCATTATCAACTGTTTTTGCCACCAAAGTGGATAACCTGACCTTTATCCACATTAAAGTGCTGCTCTCGCTGGTGACAGTATGAGCAGGAGCCCTGTTCCCCTGCACCAACCTGTTCCAATCGCCGCTCTCTCCTGGGTACTCGGCCATGCAGCGCCGGCCTCTCTGGACCTCGGCTTTCGTCAGGAAGGGCTGGTCTTGCGTCACCACGGACAGAGCGTTGAACAACTGGCACATCTTTATGTAGGTCTCCTGCCAGAAAGCAAATCATCCCCTCACTCCCCAAATCCAGCAAACACCACCCTCTGCCTCCCCCCCCCCCTCAAAGTTTAGTTTAGTCTGTCTGTACGGAGTTCGCACGTTCTCTCCGTGACCTGTGTGGGTTTTCTCCGGGTGCTCCGGCCTCCTCCCACACTCCAAAGACTCATCTGATTTGTGAATTAAGGGACGGAAGTTTAGGGGTAACATGAGGGGGAACTTTACTCAGAGAGTGGTAGCTGTGTGGAATGAGCTTCCAGTGGAAGTGGTGGAGGCAGGTTAGATTTTATTTTTTAAAAATAAATTGGATAGGTATATGGACGGGAATGGAGGGTTATGGTCTGGGTGCAGGTAGATGGGACTAGGGGAGAATAAGTGTTCGGCAAGGACTAGAAGGGCCGAGTGGCCTGTTTCTGTGCTGTAGTTATATGGTTATGCAGGTTTGTAGGGTAATTGGCTTTAGTTTGGGTTAGGCAAATGAGAAGTGAACGATGACTTTTCCACGACTCTCTAACCAATGAATGCTTATAAAGAACTTATTAATGCAATAATGTGGGAGCATTGTGTTACTGGATGAGGCCGGAGATAGAACATGCCCTCTGATGAATTTTTGAAGATGTGTGGGTGAATTTAGTTCCATTTAGTTTAGAGATCCAGCACGGAAACAGGCCCTTCGGCCCACCGAGTCCGTGCCGACCAGCGATCCCCGCACACTAACACTATCCTACACACACTCGGGATAATTTACACTTATACCAAGCTAATTAACCTGCACGTCTTTGGAGTGTGGGAGGAAACCGGAGCCCCCGGAGAAAACGGGGAGAACGTACAAACTCCGTACAGACAGCACCCGTAGTCGGGATGGAACCCAGGTGTCTGGCGCCGTGAGGCAGCAACTCTACCGCTGCTCATCATAAAGACAGCAACTCGGACAAGGCAGCGCTTCCTCAGGCACTCTCCATCAGCCGAGCCCTTTGCCTTGTCAGCCGGTGGCCGTCTTACCGGAGTCAGGTTCATGGCCCAGAAGAAGGGCATCTGAGGGAAGGTCTCCATGACCATCAGTCCCACCTCCCCGCGGACCCTGGCGCTCTCGACAATCCACTCCGTGGTCTTGAAACAGCTGGAGAGCATCTCCACCTGCAGCAAACTCCTGGAAAACAAAGTCACTGCGTAAATCGCCAGAGAACCCGCACCAATGCTACACGCCATTCGGCCCTACTCATTAGTACTGGCTTCAAATGACTTTCCATTCAGCTCTAGCCCATCTTTCTAGTCCTTCTATATTCATCTGAATATAAGATGAACATAGAAGGACTATATGCGTCTCCGCCCAGCGCGGCCAGCGGACTTTGGGAGCCGCGGACTCCGGTAGGAGGGGGCTGACTCGGATGTCCAGGCTGCTGAGGAGGTCCCCCAGCCCCGACGTCGGACTTACATCATCCCGGCGAGCGGGCCTGAACATCGGGCCGCCCGTAGCGGCGACTGCGGAGGGCTCGGGGAGGCCCCGACCACGGGTGAACATTAGGGGAAGATGGGGGTTACACAAAAAGCTGGAGAAACTCAGCGGGTGCAGCAGCATCTAAGGAGCGAAGGAGATAGGCGACGTTTCGGGTCGAGACCCTTCTTCAGAAGGAAGACGACTGACTTTGGTACCTTCCCTCACAGTGGGAAACGTTGATTCTGCTGTGTGGGGATGTTTTATGTGGTGTTCTTTATTTTTACTGTATGGCTGTGTGGTGATTACATTTCGCTGTGCCAACTGGCACATGTGACAAATAAATGTATCTTGTATCATCTAGAATACCAATATCATAGGTAGACAAAAATGCTGGAGAAACTCAGCGGGTGAGGCAGCATCTATGGAGCGAAGGAATAGGTGACGTTTCGGGTCGAGACCCGGAAGGGTCGCGACCCGAAACGTCACCTATTCCTTCACTCCATAGATGCTGCCTCACCCGCTGAGTTTCCAGAAGGGTCTCGACCCGAAACGTCACCTATTTCCTTCGCTCCATAGATGCTGCCTCACCCACTGAGTTTCTCCAGCATTTTTGTCTACCTTCAATTTTTCCTGCATCTGCAGTTCCTTCTTAAATAAGAAAGCATTTCATTGTAAGTTAAGGGGCTGTTCACTTAGGCGACTGGGGTGGAAGATTGCAACCTTCACGTGGTCCGACCTGCAATCAACCCGGCGTGCACAATCAAATAAGATCAAATAGAGCAAGTTGTCCTATAACTTTAGGCTGTGCACGCCATACGCAAGAAGAAGGCTTGGGCAGCTCTTTAGGCGACTGCCAGGGACTAGTTTTAATGGGATTCACCTACGACACCTGGCGACAACCTACGACCTTCGTAGATTAAAGGGGAGGTCATTTAAGACTGAGGTGAGAAAAAAAGTTTTCACCCAGAGAGTTGTGAATTTGTGGAATTCCCTGCCACAGAGGGCAGTGGAGGCCAAATCACTGGATGGATTTAAGAGAGAGTTGGATAGAGCTCTAGGGGCTAGTGGAGTCAAGGGATATGGGGAGAAGGCAGGCACGGGTTATTGATTGGGGACGATCAGCCATGATCACAATGAATGGCGGTGCTGGCTCAAAGAGCCGAAGGGCCGAATGGCCTCCTCCTGCACCTATTTTCTATGTTTCTATGACAGCAAAAATTGTCGCCACAGTCACCGAAAATGTTTCAACATGTTGAGAATTTTGCGGCTGTCGCCTGTAGTCGCCCAAGTGGGACAGGCCCTTAATAAGAATTCTGCAAGTAAGAATTTCATTTTTTCCTTGACAAGAAGCCCCCATTTGGAGTGACTGTGGGCATGGTTATATACGACCTCTCATAACAGTGAAGAGAACAAATCAGACCTCATCTCCAAAGGCACTGCATAAACGGTCTCGCATCTGTCTCTGGTTCTTCCAGGGCAGGGCACGGCTCCTGAAGCAGAGGAATAGAGAGGAAAGAAGTAACAATGTGAGGGAAAGATAAGCCAAACCCCCTCACAAACCCCCCCCTGCTCGCATTCCCCTTACTGACCTTTCTGCCCTGGGCCTCCTCCGTTGCCAGAGTGACTGTAGACTTTAGAGATAGAGCCCGGGTATAGGCCCGTCGGCCCACAGGGTCCGCGCTGACCAGCGATCACCCCATACACCAGCACTATCCAAAGCCAATTAACCTACAAGCCTGCCAGAGCATGTGGTGGAGTCAGGTACTATTAGAACACGTTTGGGGTGGAAGATTGCAACCTTCATGTGGTCTGTCCTGTTTCGACGAATGCAACCAACCAAATAAGATCAAATAGGACAAGTTGTCCTACAACTTTAGGCTGTGCGCTCCGTACGCAAGAAGAAGTAGAAGAACATGTAAAAGCCACATGGACGGAAAGGTTCATAAGTGATAGGAGCAGAATTAGGCCATTCGGCCCATCAAGTCTATTCTGCCATTCAATCATGGCTGATCTCTCCCTCCTGCCTTCTCCCCATAACCATTTGGAGGGACATAAGCCAGGGGCAGCCATGTCGGGCTAGCTTGGTTGAGCTCGCCCAGCACGGACAAGTAGGGCCGAAGGGTCTGTTCCAAGCTGTACAGCCCATCTGTACGATCTCCCCCAGCTTCACAACCACACTGGATGGGTGGGGGTAGGGATAGGGTGCGGGGCGAAGCAAACATTGTTTGTAGGAGACAACAAATGTACTTACTGGGAGCTTTGTCCGAGTCTTTGTCAACCTTCTCCAAGGGCTGTTGGAAATAGATTAGGGGAGGAGCGTTAGGACATTTAACATACAAGGAATTTGCCTTGGTGCTCCGCCCGCAAGTGACAACACGACATACAGTGACAATTAAGAATGACGCATAAAACATTAAATTCCTGGGCGTGCACATTTCCGAAGATCTTTCCTGGTCCCAGAACACTGATGCAATTATAAAGAAAGCACATCAGCGCCTCTACTTCCTGAGTCGGTCTGTCAAGGAGGACTCTCTTGAACTTCTACAGGTGCACAGTGGAGAGCATGCTGACTGGTTGCATCGTGGCTTGGTTCGGCAACCTGAGCGCCCTGGAGCGGAAAAGGCTGCAGGAAGTTGTCAACACTGCCCAGTCCGTCATCGGCTCTGACCTCCCCACCATCGAGGGGATCTATCGCAGTCGCTGCCTCAAAAAGGCTGGCAACATCATCGAGGACCCACACCATCCTGGCCACACACTCGTCTCTCCGCTACCAACGGGCAGAAGGTACGGGAGCCTGAAATCTGTTAGATCCAGGTTCAGGAACAGCTGCTTCCCCACAGCCATCAGGCTATTAAACTCGCCAACAAACAGACTCTGAACTGTAACAACCTATTGCACTTTATCAGCTTATTTATGTGTATATTGAACTGTGAACTGTTCTGTATTTTTTGTTGACAATATTCTGTTGTGCTGCAGCAAGCAAGAATGTCATTGTCCTATCTGGAACCCATGACAATAAACTCTCTTGACTCTTGACTCTCATAGTAGCTGCCTCTTCCGGCAGCTCGTTCCATTTACCCACCACCCTCTGTGTGAAATGTTCCCATTAAACCTTGTCCCTCTCACCTTTAACTGGTTCTTGATTCCCCCACTCTGGGTAAAAGACTGTGAATCCACCCTTTCTATTCCCCCTCATAGACAATAGACAATAGGTGCAGGAGGAGGCCATCCGGCCCTTCCAGCCAGCACCGCCATTCAATGTGATCACGGCTGATCATCCCCAATCCCCAACGGCGTTCCTGCCTTCTCCCCATATCCCCTGACTCCGCTATCTTTAAGAGCCCTATCTAGCTCTCTCTTGAAAGTATCCAGAGAACCGGCCTCCACCGCCCTCTGAGGCAGAGAATTCCACAGACTCACAACTCTCGGTGAGAAAAAGTGTTTCCTCGTCTCCGTTCCAAATGGCTTACCCCTTATTCTTAAACTGTGTGTGGCCTCTGATTCTGGACTCCCCCAACATCGGGAACATGTTTCTTGCCTCTAGCGTGTCCAAACCCTTAACAATCTTATGTGTTTCAATAAGATCCCCTCCCATCCTTCTAAACTCCAGAATGTACAAGCCCAGCCACTCCATTCTCTCAGAATATGACAGTGTAGTCTCTTGACTTGACTTGACTTGAAACATGTGCATACTTACATAATTCTTAAGGGGTTGGACAGGCTAGATGCAGGAAGATTGTTCCCGATGTTGGGGAAGTCCAGAACAAGGGGTCACAGTTTAAGGATAAGGGGGAAGTCTTTTAGGACCGAGATGAGAAAAACATTTTTCACACAGAGAGTGGTGAGTCTCTGGAATTCTCTGCCACAGAAGGTAGTTGAGGCCTAGTTCATTGGCTATATTTAAGAGGGAGTTAGATGTGGCCCTTGTGGCTAAAGGGATCAGGGGGTATGGAGAGAAGGCAGGTACAGGATACTGAGTTGGATGATCAGCCATGATCATATTGAATGGCGGTGCAGGCTCGAAGGGCCGAATGGCCCCCTCCTGCACCTATTTTCTATGTATATATATATATATGTGTGTGTGTGTGTGTATATGCATGTATAAATAATATTATATTATTATATTATTTATATATGCATAAATAAGTATATGCATGTATAAGTAAATATATATTTATATTTACACATATGTATATATGTCCCCCCCCTCCCCCCACCACCACACGAACGACTCTTACCGGTAACTCCTGGTCCAATAATTCCAGTGGTCTCTCACTGCTCCTGGATTTGACCAGGTCCCTGACGATCAGCCGGCGGCCACAGTAGATGGTGTTGTTTACGTGACTGACGGCCAGCGTTATGTTCTGAGGATTCCCCACGTCCACAAAAGCAAAGCTGCCGAAAGTCAGGTGGGGTCAGCGATGTGGATGAAGCGTGTACGAGTGGAGCTTTCTCTTGTCGGAACACTCCATTCTACCTACATGACATCCCCCCCCCCCCCCCCCCATCATCTGTGAATGCAATGTCTTCAACACCCAACAACTCAGTATATTCCTGTTCGAACTTCCAGGAACTAAGAAGAATGTGGTGAACACCTGGGAATCCTAGTTCTGGGAATTCCGCCCGATATCTAAACAGTATTTTAAATCTAAATGTCTGATCCTTAGGAGTCGGTGTTGCCACTGTTTCAGGTTTAACAGTGATTTCTTTAACAGGGATTGATTTGTTTAACAGTACCTGTGATGGACACTGCCCCGGTCCATCACAGGTACTGACCTCCCTACCATCGAAAGGACCTACAGTAAGCCTACAATATTCTGTTGTGCTGCAGCAAGCAAGAATTTCATTGTCTTATCTGAGACACATGACAATAAACTCTCTTGACTTGACTACAGGAGTCGCTGCCTAATAAAGGCAGCCAGCATCATCAAGGACCCACACCATCCTGGCCACGCTCCCATTTCATTCCTGCCTTTGGGAAGAAGAGATAAGAGCTTGAAATCTGTAACGTCCAGGATCAGGAGCAGACGTATAGTGACAGAGATTGGATCATTGGAGATGGTCAGGACTGAGATGGACAGATTCCTGAACTTGGCGGGTGTCGGAGGTTGTGGAGAACAGACAGGAAAGTGGACTTGAAGCCATCAGTATATGGCGAGAACGGAACGGACTACTCCTCCTTGTATTTTTCACGGGTTTCTGCCCGTTCTGGATACATTACACTGTGGCTCAATGGACAATAGATGCAGGAGTAGGCCATTCGGCCCCTCGAGCCAGCACCGCTCACGTGGCTCACAAATCAGTTACACAAGGAGACAGGGAACTGCAGGTGTTGGTTTACAGAAATAGACAAAAGGATTGTTGGAAGAGTTGCGAGTGGCAAAGATAGAGGAAGGAATTTCGATGGAAGGGGAGGGGAAAAATAGGCGCAAGTCCAGGCGGGACTCAGGGGAGAAGGGGGAGTTAGGGGATGGGGAAGAAGGGAGATGGGGGAACAGTTTTGTAGTTGTCAGTGTCGGCCTTTCGACCATTCATGGTATTTTATGGCCTGCGGAAAGAAACTTGCGATTGCGGTCACGTCAAACAAATCTACAGCTTACCACTTCAGCCCCGACACTATTCTGCGAACCGTCACAGGTTCAAAGGCCGCAAACAGCTGCATGATCTGATCCTGTGAATAAGGAATAGGACCATTAGCAGCTTGGTAAATGTGGGAATTGTCACTAGTGTGTGTGTGTAGGGTAGTGTTAGTGTGCGGGGATCGCTGGTCGGCGCGGACCCAGTAGGCCGAAGGACCTGTTTCCGCGCTGTATCTCTAAACTAAACTAAACTAAACACTAGGCATGGAACAAAATTGTTCACAACCTGCAAATGTTGGTTAATAGTTACTCCAAACCGCCCAGATTACCTCTGTGATGTCAGATGGCAGGTTTCCGATATAAACCTCATTCTTCTTCAGCCCTGAAACAAACCAGAAATACCAGACTGAATTAAACGGAGGTGAATGCCAGGAGATGCGTCCCTCACCCTCGCCCACGGACTGTGCCTCCTGCAGGATGCAGCACCACTGTTATCTTAGCCAAACAACGACGGCACAAGTGGAACATAGGGGGGCAAAGGGGAGATGACCCCAAGGCCATCTCCACTCTGAACTCTGCACTGAACACACAGCCCCCATAGCCAATATTTCATACACCCACAACACCATACTGTGAATATTGCAAATTCTTTTTTTTTTTAATAATATTTTTATTAGAAGCATATGCATATCATAATACAAACATTTATTATATGTCAATACTACGTTGCTAATAGGTGGGAGTCCAGCTATCAAAATAGTGGTCCTCCTTTATCAGTTGTATATCAACTCTGCTTCTATTTAGGTTTTTTTTTATTAGATAGAAAGTAAGAAATTAAAAAAAAAGGCATGATAAAGAAGAATGGAGTAATTTATCAATAATACAACTTTGGAGATATGTCCATAAGTTATAAAACGTAAGTTATAAAATAAGAACTATGCAAATTCTGACGACGTTTTCTTGCCGGTTTTGTTATTTGTTACTCGTTATTATTTATCTGATATGTTGGAACTCCGCTCGGGCAGTGCGCATGAAATGTCGTCGTATGTATTTACAATGACAATAAAATGTATTATTATTATTATTATTATTTACTAATGGAAAGCATGACAGCCAGGATGGATGCACTCCTCTCAACGTACAAATAATCCACACAAACCGGCCCTGAAGAAGGGTCCCGATCTGAAACGTCACCTATCCACATTCTCCACAGATGCTGGCTGCCTGGCCCACTGAGTTACTCCAGCACTCTGTGAAACGTCACCCATCCATGTTCCCCACAGATGCTGGCTGCCTGACCCGCTGAGTTACTCCAGCACTCTGTGAAACGTCACCCATCCATGTTCCCCACAGATGCTGCCTGACCCGCTGAGTTACTCCAGCACTCTGTGAAACGTCACCTATCCATGTTCTCCACAGATGCTGCCTGACCCGCTGTGCCTTCCCGAGCCCCCATTGGCTGTGATGGTATTTCAGTCTCAGTCACAGAGGCCGACGTCAGGAAATCCTTCAGAGGGGTGAACCCTTGAAAAGCGTCTGGACCTGATGGCATACCTGGTCGTGTTCTAAAAACCTGTGTGGACCAACTGGCTGGAGTTTTTACGGACATTTTCAACCTGTCACTTCTGAGGTCTGAGGTTCCCACCTGCCTCAAAAGGGCATCAATAAGACCGGTGCCCAAGAAGAGCAAGGTGACGTGCCTTAATGACTATCGACCTGTGGCACTAACGCATGTGGTGATGAAATGCTTCGAGACGTTGATCATGGCGCAAATCAACTCCTACCTCGACAAGAACCTGGACCCACTGCAGTTCGCTTACCACAACGGATCAAAGGTGGAAGCGATCTCACTGGCCCTCCAATCTACTCTGGACCACTTGGACAACAAAAACTCATAAGTCAGGCTGTTATTCATTGACTACAGCTCGGCATTTAACACAATCATCCACTTCAAGCTGGTTACCAAACTCGCAGAACTGGGTCTCTGCGCATCCCTCTGCAATTGGATCCTCGACTTCCTCATTCACAGACCACAGTCTGTTCGTATTGGTGGAAATGTGTCAGACTCGATAACAATCAGCACGGGAGCACCTCAAGGCTGCGTGCTCAGCCCCCTGCTGTACTCACTCTATACTCATGACTGCGTAGCCGGTCATAGTGCGAACTCCATCATCAAGTTCGCTGACGACACCACTGTTGTGGGACGTATCACTGATGGGGATGAGTCAGAGTATAGAAGAGAGATCGAGCAACTGTCCATATGGTCCCAGCACAATAACCTGGCCCTCAACACCAGCAAAACCAAGGAACTGATTGTGGACTTTGGAAGGAGTAGGATGGGGACCCACAGTCCTGTTTATATCAACGGGTCGATGGTTGAAAGGGTCAAGAGTTTCAAATTCCTGGGCGTGCACATCTGTGAAGATCTTTCCTGGTCCGAGAACACAGATGCAATTATTAAGAAAGCTCATCAACGCCTCTATCTGTCAAGGAGGACTCTCTCTAACTTCTACAGGTGCAAAGTAGAGAGCTTGCTGACCGGTTGCATCATGGCTTGGTTCGGCAACTTGAGTGCCCTGGAGAGGAAAAGACTACAAAAAGTAGTAAACACTGACCAGTCCATCATCGGCTCTGACCTTCCTTCCATCGAGGGGATCTACCACAGTTGCTGCCTCAAAAAGGCTGGGAGCATCATCAAGGACCCACATCACCCTGGCCACACACTGCTACCTTCGGGTAGAAGGTACAGGAGCCTGAGAACTGCAACGACCCGGTTCAGGAATAGCTACTTCCCCACAGCCATCAGGCTATTAAACCTGGCTCGGACAAAACTCTGAACATTAATACCCCTCCATCTGTTATTTGCACTTTATTAATTTATTAATGAATGTGTGTATTTACGTATATAATTGTAGTCAATGCCTACTATGTTCTGTTGTGCTATGCAAAGAAAGAATGTCATTGTCCTGTCAGGGACACATGACAATAAACTCTTTTGACTTTTGACTTTGAGTTACTCCAGCACTCTGTGAAACGTCACCTATCCACATTCTCCACAGACTCTACCTGACCCGCTGAGTTACTCCAGCACTCTGTGAAACGTCACCTATCCATGTTCTCCACAGACTCTGCCTGACCCGCTGAGTTACTCCAGCACTCTGTGAAACGTCACCTATCCATGTTCTCCACAGACTCTGCCTGACCCGCTGAGTTACTCCAGCACTCTGTGAAACGTCACCTATCCACATTCTCCAGAGATGCTGCCTGACCCGCTGAGTTACTCCAGCACTCTCTCCTTTTTTTGACCCATACAAATTGGTGGATGGAGAAGCCCTGGTTAAATTCTCCGGTTTCCTCCCACACTCCAAAGACGTGCAGGTTTGTAGGTTAATTGGCTTGGTGTAAATGTAAATTGTCCCTCGTGTGTGTGTGTGCAGGATAGTGTTAGTGTGCGGGGATCGCTGGTCTGCACGGACTCGGTGGGCCGAAGGGCCTGTTTCCGCGCTGTATCTCTAAACTAAACTAGTGTGTGAACGGGCGATCGCTGGTCGGCAAGGACACGGTGGGCCGAAGGGCCTGTTTCTGTGCTGTATCTCTAAAACTAAAACAACTCATTATTGATTTTTAAAAAAAGACAGAAAACAAGCCCTTCTCAGTTACCTGCTGTCTTTTTAGTTTCAAATTTATTGTTAGATGCTCCTTCAGGGCTGAACGCCCTCGATGCCAGTTGCCCGTTGCTGCTTTCAGGCTTTGCCCTGGGAATCAACACAGAAAAAGATGGTGCAAGGTTAATATGTTCCAGGCACGGCCAACTCATGCTAAAAGGAAGATAGACACAAAATGCTGGAACTCAGCGGGACAGGCAGCATCTCCGGGGAGACGAATGGGTGACGTTTCGGGTCGAGACACTTCTTCAGACCTGAAGAAGGGTCTCGAACCGAAACGTCACCCATTCCTTCTCTCCAGATACAGTAGTTACGTAGGAATAAAAACAGACAAGGCTGGAATTACTCAGCAGGTCAAGCCGTATCCATGGGAAGAGAAACAGAGTCAATGTTTCAGGTCTTTGACATGTTTTTGCTACCAGCATCTGAAGTTTTTAGATTGGTTTTCAGTTGCTGTGGTGAAATAGGAAAGAAGACATTGGTTGCTTGGGTCCAAACTGACATCATTTTAATTATCAGACAATTTCAGTAATGTTGGTTGAGAATTAATTAATGGCTTCATGACGCCAAGAGAACTCAAAGGTTCAAAGGTCTTTTATTGTCACAAGTACCAATTAAGGTACAGTGATAAGCGAATTATACTTCAAAATGATATCAATAATATCACCTCCAGGTTCAGGGACTGTTTCTTCCCAGCTGTTATCAGGCAACTGAACTGTCCTACCACAACTAGAGAGCAGCCCTGAACAGCTGTCTACCTGGTTGGAGACCCTCGGACTATCTTGGATTGGACATTTATCCTGCACTAAATGTTATTCACTTTCTCATCTAACTGTGCATTGTAAATAGCTCGATTGTAATCATGTATTGTCTTTCCACTGACTGGTTGGCACGCAACAAAAGCCTTCCACTGCACCTTGGTACAAGTGACAATAAACTCAACTAAAGGGGAGTTTGGGGATTTTTCTGAAAGAGGCACCTGATTAAATGTGGAAGATTGCATCCCTATTTGTTTCGCCTGGGTTCTGTGTTCACAACCCTGGAGTATGATGCAAATCCACCACTATCTGACTCAGACACTAGGGTTAGGTGGGGTGGAAGATTGCAACCTTCACGTGGACCGCCCTGTTCCGACGCGCACAAACGGAAGATCAAATAGAACAAGTTGTCCAACAACTTTAGGCTGTGCACGCCACACGAAAGAAGAACTAGTGTTAGGCATCAAACCACCAAATACACAGCAAAATGTAGAAACAGAGAACTGCAGGTGATAGGCACAGAGTGCCGGAGTAGCTCAGCGGGTCCGGCAGCATCTCTGGAGAAAAGCTATGGGTGAAGCTTCGGGTCGGGACCCTTCTTCAGACTGGATGTAGGGGGAGGAACAGTAAAACTCTGCCAGAGTCATCCAACGTTCATTTACAACAGAGGTCAGTAGAGAGCAACCTGGGGCAGGAATCAGAGGGGTGCCCTGAACCTCACAGTTAAATCCCATCCATAAAATGGAAAGGAGACCTGGGTAAAAAAGTGTAGGAAGGAACTGCAGATGCTGATTGAAGCTGAAGATAGACACAAAATGCTGGAGTAACTCAATGAGACAGGCAGCATCTCTGGAGGGCCATTTCGGGTAAAAAGTGCAGATCTGTAAAAGAGTCTCGACCTGAAACGTCACCTATTCCTTCGCTCCATAGATGATGCCTCACCCGCTGAGTTTCTCCAGGTTTTTAGACTACCTAGGCTAAAAACAATGGGAGTTTGGAGGTCAGAAATTGTCTGCCGTCTGAACCGTGAATTGTTGAATATCAACAGATATGCTTCAAATCCCCAAGGACGTGAGATAACTGACTCTGTTTAATTAGCCGATTTTGTCTAAGATAGATTAGGCGATACAAACTGCCTCCCAGCTTAGTACTCATACACTGCACAATCTCGACCAGAAACATCACCTATTCCTTCGCCTCACCCGCTGAGTTTCTCCAGCATATTCTTCCACCTTAGATTTTTCCAGCATCTGTAGTTAGATAGAAACATAGAAAATGGGTGCAGGAGGAGGCCATTCGGCCCTTCGAGCCAGCACCGCCATTCATTGTGATCATGGCTGATCGTCCCCAATCAATAACCCTTCTCCCAATATCCCTTGATTCCACCAACCCCTAGAGCTCTATCTCACTCTCTCTTAAATCCGTCCAGTGATTTGGCCTCCACTGCCCTCTGTGGCAGGGAATTCCACAAATTCACAACTCTCTGGGTGAAAAAAAAAAATTTTTTTCTTAAGCTCTTTCTTAAACAAGTCGCATTGTACACTCTGCCACTTCCATACATCAAAAAGTGCATTATTTAATTTTTTTAATTTCTTAATTTCAAATTATTTAATTTCTTTTAAGTTAAATAATGTTGAAAAGGACTCACATTTCTATCTTTTCCAAAGGCTTCTTCAGACCTGCAAAAGATTCAACAGCCAGTCAGTTCAAGTTCGAACAACTTTTAAGTAATCGTCTAAAAATCTTTGCTCTGCTCAAGAGCAGGAGCAGACCAGGTCCACAACTGCCTCCTGGTGGAAATGTGGGGTACTGATTTCTGATCCAATGTATATAATTAGTGAACAGCACATTCGGTTACAATTACGAGCCAGTTCTCTATATGATAGAGGCTGGAATTTATGGCCATGAGTAGCAGAAGTAGGGCCATCAAGAATCTGTCAACCTCCACCTTAAAAATATCCAATGACTTGGCCTCCACAGCGGGGTGGAAGATTGCAACTCCGCCCTCGACGTGCACACACGGAAGATCAAATAGAAAAAGTTGTAATAATATTTTTTATTAAAAGGAATCCATCATAACAACGGTATAACAACTTTTCAAATACACAACCAACTTATTTCAATAAGTATACGAATGTTACGAATAGTTCTTATAAACTTCTATTTTCTTTTTGAAAGTAGAAAAAAAGAATAGATTTTAATCAATAAGAATGGTGATTAAATAATAATTTTGATTATAAAGAAAGAGAAAGAGAAAAGAGAGATGAAAAAAAAATATATATGTACATATTCTTGTTATATGTATTTAATTAAAATAAAGTATTATATAGAAAAAAAAAGAGAGAGATTATAGTATACATCTTAATAGTGAATAACACAATTTCAAATAGCGATATCAATGGAGACATGTGTACAAATCAAAAAGAAAAACAGAGAGTTATTTTCATCTAATCCTGCCGGGTACCCATTGAGTTGTGATGCCAAGAACAGCTACCCCTTCAAATATTCTGTATATGAAATAGAAAAAGTTGTCCAACAACTTTAGCCCGAGCACGCCACACGAAAGAAGAAGCCTCCACAGCCTTCTGTGGCAATGAATTCCACAGACTCACCACCCTCTGACTAATCCTTAAGTATCCTTTCACAGGGTTCATGGGCAAGGGTAATACACAGAAGAGTAATAGCCCTGTCCCACGGTACGAGTTCATTCCAAGAGCTCTCCCGAGTTTAAAAAAAAATCAAACTCGTGGCAAGCACGGAGAATGAACGTAGCGGGTACGTCGGATCTCGGGGACGTCTCTTAGAGGCTCGTAACGCTAACGGCAGGTACTCGGGAAGACTTGCTAACGGCAGGTAAGAACGGGAAGACTCGTGAAGATTTTTCAACATGTTTGAAAAATGTCCTCGAGAACCCCGAGTACCAACGAGTAACCATTACCGTAAATCTCCGAGTTCGAATCAGGGCAAACTCGGGAGAGCTCTTGGAATGAACTCGTACCGTGGGACAAGGCTTTTAAGACTAAACAGTTATGAGCAGCGGCGGGGGGGGGGGCTGCATAGTTAAAATTACATGACCTTAGAGTCAGTCAGTCATGCTGGGATCCAATCAAAGGTTTATGTGCAGAATATGAAAGTTACAGACTTTCTAAGTTACAAAATCTAAGTGTATTCTAGGATAAGGTAGTACAGACCGAGTACGTTAAAGATTAGATTGGAGGAAGGAGTTTTTAGAAATGGATTAATAGATTATAATACAACTTTTAAGACACTTGGACGGATAAATGGATAGGAATAATTTGTGGGCCAAATGCAGGCAAATAAGATTTGTGAAAATTCATTTCACTGCACCTTATGGTGCATATGACAAATACATTTCAACCTTTGACGACTAGCCCAGAATGCCACTTGGTTGACATGGATGGTGTCCCAGTTTCAGAGATGCAGCATGGAAACAGGCCCTTCGGCCCACTGAGTCCACACCGACCAGCAATCACCCATACAATAGTTCTATCCTACACACTAGGAACAATTTACAGAAGCCAATTAACCTACAAAGCAGCACATCTTTGGAAAGTGGGAGGAAACCGGAGATGAGTATCTCATCAAGTGGTCATATACAGAATGGCAGACATCCAAGAGAGTGCAACGAATTACAATCTAATCAAGGAGTTTGGTGAGATGGAGAATATAATAAACTTTATTTCGGACTCAAGGTCCAGACAAGGGACAACATTACATAAAAGATACATTGCATATAAAAAACACCATAAAATACATATAAAATCTTGGTTTATTCACATGGTACCAAATAAAAGAAATTGGGTTGGAAGAAGGGTCCCGACCTGAAACATCACCCATTCCTTTTCTCCAGAGATGCTGTCTGACCCGCTGAGTAACTCTAGCTTTTTGTGTCTATCTTCGGTTTAAACCAGCATCTGCAGTTCCTTCCTACACATTTAGTACATGAGGTCCATTCAAGTCTGACCGTGCCTGCTTTCAGGCTTCTGTATTTTCTACCGATGGGAGAGGGGATTAGAGGAAATGATTTTTTCACCCAAATCCCAGCGCGTCTGGGTATCCGCACGTGCACAGTTGGGGGCGGCAGTCGGACATGCGCAGTTGGGGAAGGCTTCCCGGGCCGGGAAATTTCCCCAAATTATTTAATTTTCCTAAAATTACCCAAAGACAACCAGAATTTCCCGAATTTCGGGTAATTTCCTTCAAAGTGGAAACACCGCAGGTCGAGACCCTTCTTCAGACTGGTTAGGGATCAGGGAAATGAGAGATTTATAGACGGTGATGTGGAAAGATAAAGAACAATGAATGTAAGGTATACAAAATAGTAACGATGATAAAGGAAGCAGCCCATTGTTAGCTGTTTGTAGTTTAGATAGGTCTAGTTTCGATGGGACTAGTTTAGATGGGAGTAGCTTTGATGGGACTAGGTTAGATGGGGCCAAGCTTAGATGGGGCATCTTGGTCATCATGGTCAAGCCTCTGGCCACCCTGCTGGATGATCTAAACCTTCAACAGCCCATTGTTAGCTGTTTGTAGTTTAGATGGGACTAGTTTAGATGGGACTAGTTTAGATGGGACTAGTTTAAATGGGACTAGTTTTAATTGAACTAGTTTAGATGGGACTAGTTTAGATGGGACTCGGTTAAATTGAATAGTTTAGATGGGACTAGTTTAGAAGGGACTGGTTTAAATGGGGACTTGTTTTTAGTTGCGATTAGTTTAGATGGGACTAGTTTAATGCGACTAGTTTAGATGCGACCAGTTTTTAGATGGACCAGTTTAGATGGGACAGTTTGGATGGTACCAGTTTGGATGGGACCAGATTTAGATGGGTACCTGGGACCAGTTTAAATTGAACTAGTTTACATGGGGACTCGTATGTTAGTGGGGACTAGTTTAGATGGGGCTAGTTTAAATTGAATAGTTTAGTTGGACTCAGGTTTTAAATTGAACTTAGTTTAGATGGGATTTGTTTAGATGCGACTAATTTAAATGGGGACTAGTTTTAATTGAACGTTTACTAAGTTTAGATGGGACTAGTTTAGATGCAACTAGTTATTAATTAAAAACTAGTTTAGATGGGACTCGGTTTTTTAATTTGAACTAATTTAGATGGGAGTAGCTTCGATGGGACTAGTTAGATGCGACTAGTTTTAGATGGGACTTGGTTAAATTGAACTAGTTTAGATGGGACTAGTTTTAATTTGAACTAGTTTAGATGGGACTAGTTTAAATTGAACTAGTTTAGATGGGACTTCAGGTAAATGAACTAGTTTAGATGGGATTAGTTTAAATGCCACTTGTTTACATGGGACTGTTTAAATTGAACTAATTTTGATGGGATCGGTTAAATTGAATCTAATTAGGATGGGACTAGTTTAGAATGGGGACTAGTTTAGATGGGACTCGGTTAAATTGAACCAGTTCAGATTGGAATTAGTTGAGATGGGAGTAGTCTAGATGTGGACAAGCTTAGATGGAGCCTCTGGCCACCCTGCCGCATGATCTAAACCAGGGCTTCTCAACAGGGGGGAATTCAGGTTTTCAGGGGAGGGGGGGCGGGAGGGGGAATTGGGACCACAGATTAGCAAACTCAAACTTGTTAGAAATAAAGGGGGGGGAGGGAGAGGGGGGGAGGGAGAGGGGGGGAAGAGGCGTGGGGAGGGGGGGAGAGGGGGGGAGGGGGAGGGGGGATGGGGGGGGGGGAGGGGGAGGGGAGGGGAGGGAAAGTGGGTGGGGGGTGGGTTAGGGGGAGGTGGGGAGGGAAAGGGGGGAGGGGGGGAAGGGAAGATTGGGGTTGGGGGGGTGGGGGGGGGAGGGGGGGGAAAGGGGTTAAAGGGGGGAGGGGGGGAGGGAAAGGGGGGGGGGAGGGGGGGAGGGGGGGGGGGAGGGGGGGGGTAGGTGGCCCGAGGGAAATGGGGGGGGTTGGGGGGGTGGCGCCCCCCCGGTGGGGTGGGAAAAAGGGGGGAGGGGGGGAGGAAAGGGGGGGAGGGAAGGGGGGGAGGGAAGGGGTGGGAGGGAAAGGGGGGGAGGGGGGGAGGGAAAGGGGTGGAGGGGGGAGGGAACGGGGGGGGGGGGGGAGGGAATGGGGGGTAGGTGGGAGGGAAAGGGGGGAGGTGGGAAGGGGAAAGGGGGGGCGAGGTGGGGAGGGAAAGGGGGGGAGGTGGGAGGGGTGTAGGTGAAAGGGGGAGGGGTGATGAAAGGGGAGGGGGTGAGGAAGGATATAAAGGGGTGGGGGGAGGGAAAGGGGGATTGGGGGGAGGGGGAGGGGGGGGGGAAAGGGTGGGAAAGGGGGAGGGAGAAAGGGGGAGGGGGGAGGGAAAGGGGGAGGGGGAGGGAAAGGGGAGGGGGGGAGGGAGAGGGGAGGGGAGGGAAAGGGGGATGGGGGGGAGGGTGGGGGGGAGGAAAGGGGAGGGGGGGAGGGGAAAAGGGGGAGGGGGGGAGTGGGGAGGGAAAGGGGGGCAGGAGGGGGGGCAGGGGGGTGAGGGAAAGGGGGAGGGGGGGTGGTGAAATGGGGATGGGGGGGGAGGAGGGGGAGGGAATAAGGGGAGGGGGGGAGGGAAAGGGGGAGGGGGGGAGGAAAGGGGGAGGGGGGGGGGGAAAGGGGAGGGGGGGGAGGGAAAGGGGAGGAGGGGGGGAGGGAAAGGGGGAGGGGGGGGGAGGGGAAAGGGGGAGGGGGGGAGGGGAGGGAGGGGGGAGGGAGTGGGGGGAGAGGGGAGGGGTGGGCGGAGAGGTGGGAGGAGAGGGGGGAGGGGGGGGAGGGAGGGGGAGGGGGAGGGGAGGGAAGGAGGGGGAGGAGGGGGGGGAAGGATGGGAAGGAGGGGGGGAGGGGGGAGGGGGGAGGGGGGAGGGGTGACAGAGATAAGAGGGGAGCGGAAAAGATGGAGGGGGAGGGGAGTGGTGGGGGAGAGGGAGGGGAAGAGCGGGATGGAAAAGGAAAATGGGGGAGGAGGCGGGAAGAGGTGGGGGAGGGAAGAGGAGGGGGAAAGAGAGGATGAGGGGGAGAGTGGGAAAGAGGGGAGGGGAGGGAAGGGGGAGAGGGAGAGGGAAGAGGGGGAAGATGACATTCTGACATATGGTGAAAGGGCAAAAAACAAGGTTGAGGAAATACACTGGTCTGAACCTTCAAGCTGGGGCCTACACTACCGTGTCACTGCCCAACGTCGAATGAATGACTGTCCACACGTGGTTTGAAGTTGAATTCAATTGTTTTGCCAGGCCGTTGGGAAATGGCGAGGAGAGGCCTCGTTCGTAGCGCAGTGACCCCCCCCCGAAGGCACGTTGCCGCCATGTTGTGGCCCTCACCTCCGCCGCCGCCCGCCGTCAGACCACGTGCCCCCGGCCGGAAGTCCCCTCTGCCCCCTTATTGTCACGTGGCCGGGGTCGACCCGTTTTTCGCCCCTTCTCTCCGCTCCGGCCGCCCGTCAGGCCGTCAGGACGGAGGGGGGGGGGAGATGCTCAACCGGCCGGCGGTCGGGGGGTGACGTTTGGCGGGTTAATCGGTCGTTTCGGGCGGCCGGACGGTCACTTCCGCCCCGCAGTGTTGGCGAGAGGGGCGGGCGGAGAGCGAGCGTCGCGGCCGCCATTTTGTGCATCGACGGCCAAGAGGTTGACGACAGACAAGGCCAAGACCAAAGACAAGACAAGACAAGGCCCAAGGCCAACCAAAGACAAGGACAAGAAGGCCCAAGGCCAAAGACAAGGACAAGCACAAGACAAGACAAGGCCAAAGACAGACTAAGGCAAGGGCCCAGACAAGACAAGGCCAAAGACCAGACAAGACAAGGCCCAGCAAGGCCCAAGGCGAAAAGACAAGACAAGGCCCAAGACAAGACAAGGCAAAAGACAAGGCAAGGCAAGCTAAGACAAGACAAGGCCAAAGACAAGACCAAGACAAGGCCCAAAAGACAAGACAAGGCCATGGGCAAAGGGACAGACTAGGCCCAAGGCAAGGGCCCAAGGGCAACGGACAAGGAACAAGGCCCAAGACAAGACAAGGCCAAAGACAAGGACAAGGCAAGGCCCAAGGAAAGACAAGGCAAAGCAAGACAAGACCAGACAGACAAGGCCAGACAAGGCCAACGAACAGACAAGGCCCAAGGGCAAAGACAAGCAAGGCCCAAGACAAGGCTCAGGGCAAGACAAGGACAAGGCCCAAGACAAGACAAGGCAAAAGACAAGACAAGGCAAGGCCCAAGGACAAGACAAGACAAGGGCCAAGACACAATGACAAGGCAAGCCCAAGACAAGGACAAGGGCCAAAGACAGACAAGGCCCCAAGGTCAAGACAAGGCCCAAGGACTAGTCAAGGCCCAAGACCAAAGACAAGGCCAAAAGACAAAGACAAGACAAGGCCAAGACAAGACAAGACAAGGCCCAAGAAAGAAAGGCCCATTGACCAAAGACAAGGCCAAAGACAAGACAATGACAAGGCCCAAGACAAGACAAGGCCCAAGACACGACAAGACAAGGCCCAAGGACCAAGACAAAGACAAGGACAAGGCACCCAGACAAGACAAGACATAGGCAAGACAAAGGACAAGGCCCAAGACAAGACAAGGCCCAAGACAAGACAAGGCCCGAAGACAAGACAAGGACAAGGCCAAGACAAGACAAGACAAGGCCAAGACAAGGACAAGGACAAGGCCCAAGGGACAAGACAAGACAGGCAAGGGCCCAAGACAAGGACAAGACAAGGCAGGCAAAGACAAGACAATACAAGACAGGCCAAAGGACAAGACAAGACAAGACAAGGGACAAGGCCAAAAGACTAGACAATGAAAGGCAAGGCCCAAGACAAGAACAAGACAAGCCCAAGACAAGACAAGGCCTAGGCTAAAGACAAGACAAGACCAAAGGCCCAAGACAAGAACAGACAAGGGCCCAAGGACAAACAAGACATGGCATGCCAAAGACAAGACAAGACAAGGCCAAGACTCAAGACAAGACAAGGCCCAAGACAAGACAAGACAAGGACCAAGACAAGGCCCAAGACAAGGCAAGACAAGGCCCAAGACAAGACAAGACAAGGCCAAAGACAAGACAAGGCAAAGGACAAGACAAGACAAGACAAGGCAAGGCCCAAGACAAGACAAGACAAGGCCCAAGACAAGACAAGGCCAAAGACAAGACAAGACAAGACCAAAGACAAGACCCAAGACAAGACCAAAGACAAGGTTCTTTTTTAAAAATATATGTTTATTAGAGGGTAAGAAAAAACAATAAATTGGCAAACACAAATTATGGTATAGGTCATTTGAGACATCACTCATACATTATTAAATTTTTTCAATAATTAAATCATTTTTCTGCCTCTAATAGTTTTTTTATAATAATAATAAAATAATAATAATATTATTAATTAATAATAATTAATAATAACTTTATTTACGGATCTCAATGGTCAGACAAGGGGCAAACATTTCATTAAAAAGCAATCTGCATATCAAATTATCATAAATACATATAAATCATGGTAAATCCACATTTAAAAATGTCATAATTTATATATTTTTTAAAAACCCACAATACTTAAGTTACAAAAATCACAGTAAAAAATGATTAATGTCATTACAACGAAGGACAAAACTGATACCAGTGTTCTCCCAACTGGGATTCGTAGCGTGTTGTTGTTCGAATTAAGATTAAAAGTAGAAAGAAAGAGAGAGAAAAAAGGCGAAATCAAAAAAATAAATTCATAAGGAATGGAATAATTTACCATTAATACATCGTTGGAGATAAGATCAAGGAATATAGAGTATAACTTTTCATCTGTTCCTGAGTCCAAGTTTCAGTTAGGTCCCCCTGCCGAACCAATCTACCCTTTTAAATAATCGATGAAAGAAGACCATATTCTAAGAAAGAGTTCTTGTTTGTCCATTAAGGCAAACTACTCAGACTAAATCATGGAAACAAGAAATGCTTTATTTGCGAGTCTGCAGAGTCGGGTGCCTCTCCAAGTTGAGACACACCAAAGTCAGGAAAGTAAAGCCCCTTTATACACACAATTCTACATTTAACCTCCCCTTCTGGCCCTCTCCAATCAGAGCACTGAGGTGCACAGTCTATAGGTACATCCCCCCAGTACCTCCCACATCATACATCGCATGTTCATACATGTGCATGGTAATGAGCAGTTTCTTGACCAGGGGTGTGATTAGTATAATTCATTTTATTCATTAAAGCTTATTGCTCAGTTGTAAATAATGACCTGCCCCGTTTATTCACTCAAACTGACCTCCCACTTTCTCTTGTATCTGAATTAACAGCGAGTATCTACTGACGAGGGTCGCATCCATCACAACTCTATGATACGGGTCGCACCATCACTCCCTTCTACGCTATACAATGCCATCAATCCTTACTCAAGGACAGTTCTGGTAACTTCTTCCACAGCTGTGTCACGAATCCTCTCCTGGCTCATCTATCGGTTAGAATCATCTCCCGAGCCCCATACAATAGAGGGAAATTTAATCATTTTTTACCCTCACACAGTTTGTAGGGTCTCGAATTTCCATAATCTTTTTTTTTTTTTTTACTTTTTTTTTTTTTTATATTGTTTTTTTTTTCTTTTTTTTTTTTTTACCACATTTTTAAATGTGGGGTTTAATACTATCTTCTATGG
>JAVHYY010000324.1:0-200644 GCA_035221665.1 Okamejei kenojei | reverse complement strand
CTGTTTTACCCGTGTTTGCATGCATTTCTAATTTCTGTTTGATGCCATCCCCAATCCACTATTACTGTTTAGTGGCAGGTACACAGCTCTCACTAGTGTTTTCTGACCCTTAGAGTTTCCGACAGCTCTTCCCATTATCGATTCCACATACTCGAAGATTTTGTCATTCATTTCTATTGCATTAATTCCTCTCTCACCGCAAACGCCACCCAACCTCCCTTTCCTTTCTGTCTATCCATCTGAATATTGAAGATATGGTTGTTCAGATCCCAAGCCTTGGTCCCCCTGGAGCCATGTCTCGTGCTCCCAACTATAGATAGTCTTAATAGCTATCTGCCCACTATAACTCGTCCAATTATTTACGAATGCTCCTTGTATTGTGACCAACGCCTTCTGTCTTCTTTTTACAACACTCTTACGCCTTATACATTAGTTGTTAAGTGGCCCCTTTTGATTTTGCCTGAAAAAAATCCCACATCCTCTATTCTACTGTTTATTTATTGTTTTTTCTTTCCCCCCATCATGTTGGGGCGGAGTGCTTCCATTCTTGCCTCCGGCCCCTGACCCCGTCTACTGGCTTTCTCTAGTGAGTCCCTCCCCCCAACGTTTTCTGGTTTAAAGTCCCCCTGGTAGCTTTCAAATTTTTCCTGCCTGGATACTGGTTCCCCTCGGGTTCAAGTGCAAAACCCAGTATTTTTATACAGGTTCACTGCTTCCCCAAAAGAGGTTCCATTGATCCAGGAAAACTTGAATCCTGCCCTCTGCACCAGTCCTTCTGCCAGGGAATTTATCCTCCACCTCGCTCCATTCCTACTCTCACTGTCGAGTGGCACCTGGAAGTAAATCCCTGAGATTGTTATGTTTGACGGTTCATTTCATTACTCTCTTCTAACTCCCTGAAATTTTCCTATCAGGATCTCTTCTCTTTTTTTACCTATGTCATTGGTACCAATTGTACCACGACCTCAGGCTCACTCTACCTCCCTTTCAGGATATTCTTGGGACACGTTCAGACACATCCCGGCCCTGGCACCTGGGAGGCAAACTTCCATCGGGTCTCCGGACTGCATCCAAGAATCACAATCTGGACCACCATTACTATAGAGTCTTATTATAATGCCCTCCTCTTCTTTTCCTTACCCCTTCAGTGCAACAGGGACAGTGTCTGTACGCAAGGCAGGTCTCTGTTGTACCCCCAGGTAGGCTGTCCCCTCCAACGCACTCAAACGGAGTAATTATTTCCAGGGTGTACAGCCACTGTGTACTCTCTAGCGCCCGCCTCTGCCCTTGCCCCTCTAAACATGACCCACGTGTCTGCCTCCTGTGGTTTTGGGAGAGACTACTCATGTAACTCCTCTCTATGATCTCCTCACTCTCCTGACCAGACGGAGGTCATCGAGCTGCTGATCCAGGTTCCTAAACACGCTCCTTTAGGAGCCCCATCTCGACACACCTGGCGCTGGTGTGGACGTGTCTGGAGGGCTACCCGACTCCATTACCTCCCCACATCAGCTGACATCCAGAACAGTAAGCTGCCCTGGCACTCATACTTCCCTTACCCTGGATACAACACAAAATACAATATACAATACAAAAACTGTACCTTTAGCTCACTTTATCTTTAGCTCACTTTACCTATAACTCTCTTTATCTTTAATGCAAACCAGAGGTTGCACCCAATCAGCTGCTTCCACCAGAACACTTGTGTGGAACGTTACTGGTTTGGGTTTCTCCTCTCGCTCCAACGTCTCCTGGACCTCTGTTAAAACAAAGCTCGATTTTTAATCCCACTCATACACGTAATTTCGCACATAAATCAAACAGGCTGGCTGCACGCAAAGGAAACAGTTTATGTTCCCATCACCATACACCACTGGCCCTTTCATTCCTCTTTCTTCATCTTCACCGATAAGATATCCCAGCCTGGCCAGACACTCACATTTATTACATCCCAGCATCTAATCATAAATTGCATGTTTTCCCGTACGATGACAGAATAACCACCTGTCCACGTGAAGGCAATATTGATACTCTATCATTTTTATCATACCACATTCTCACACACTAACTGTACCATAGTAGCGGTAATTTACAGAGGCACGTGTTTGCGGTATGGGGGGGAAACCGGTTCTTCAATATTCACACCACTGGATATTCACACCACTGTAAGCTGCCCTAGCGAAATATGAGATGCCGTTCCTCCAATTTGCATTTACCAACACTCTGACAATGGAGGAGGCTGAGGACAGAAATGTCAGTGTGGGAATGGGAATGTAAGATATTCAGCAACCGGGAAATCAGGTCACTCCCAGCAAATTACTCAAGGGTGGGGATCTGATTAGATATTAAACGTGCCTGATTATAACCATATAACAATTATGCACGGAAACAGGCCCTCTCGGCCCTTCCAGTCCTTGCCGACCATTTATTTTCACCTAGTCCCATCTACCTGCACTCAGACCATACCCCTCCATTCCCTTCCCGTCCATATACATATCCACTTTACTTTTAAATGTTAAAATCGATCCTGCCTCCACCACTTCTGCTAGAAGCTCATTCCACACAGCCACCACTCTCTGAGTAAAGAAGTTCCCCCTCATGTTACCCCTAAACATCTGTCCCTTAATTCTCATGTCATGCCCTCTTGTTAGAATCTTCCCTACCCTCAATGGGAAAAGCTTCTCCATGTCAACTCTGTCTATCCCTTTCATCATTTTAAAGCCCTCAATCTAGTCTCACCTTAACCTTCTGCGCTCCAAAGAATAAAGACCTAACTTGTTCAACCTTTCTCTGTAACATAGTTGCTGGAACCCAGGCAACATTCCAGTAAATCTCCTCTCTATTTTGTTGACTTCTTTCCTATAATTAGGCAACTAAAATTGTACACCATACTCCAGAATTGGTCTTACCAATGCCTTGTACAATTTTAACATTACTTCCCTACTCCTATATTCAATGCTCTGATTTATAAAGGCCGCACACCAAAAGCTTTC
The DNA here is from genome assembly GCA_035221665.1 of Okamejei kenojei. Taxonomy (NCBI): domain Eukaryota; kingdom Metazoa; phylum Chordata; class Chondrichthyes; order Rajiformes; family Rajidae; genus Okamejei; species Okamejei kenojei. Next base: position 197,651 of record JAVHYY010000324.1, on the reverse strand, counting down.
TCTTTCTTTACCACCCTATCTACATGTGATTCCACCTTAAGGAACTATGCACAGTTATTCCTAGATCCTCTGTTCCAAGCATTCCTCAATTCCTACCATTTACCATGAACGTCCTATTTTTGATTTGTCCTGCAAAGATAGTAGCACTTCTCACTTATCTGCATTAAACTCCATCTACCACCTTTTCAGCCACTTTTCCAAATGGCCCAAATCTCTCTGCAGACTGACACTCCACAGATGTCTACAGAGTCTACAGAGACTCTGTAGACAGTGTCTGTAAACTGTAGATTATGACGGAAACACAAATAATTTGGGCGGCACAGTGTCGCAGCGGTAGGAGTTGCTGCCTTTCCAGCGCCGGAGACACGGGTTCGATCCCGACTACGGGTGCAGTCTGTAAGGATTTTGAACATTCTCCCCACGACCCCACGTGGGTTTTCTCCGAGATCTTCGGTTTTCTCCCACACTTCAAAGAAGTGCAGTTTTGTAGGTGAACTGGCATGGTTGCGGGGCATGTTTCCACACTGTATTTCTAAAACAAAACCTAAAACGAACTGAGTATCTAACGAATCGCTGACAGGCTGGGAACAAATTGAAACAATGGTGAAATATGGATTGAGTACGGCTCAATGTAATATTTTCTGTAATAAAACTGGGGGATTTGGAAAGAGCATTGCGTTGCGAGGTGGCAGAAAACCAGATGTGGAATGTACACCTCACAGAGTGGAAAGGGTTTCACCTTCCAGTGACACCGGTTCTGATTTCCACGCCCTTTGTTTGACAAAGCTCGTTGGCTTTGTCGTGGTTTTAAGACTCAAATTTGGATAATATGACACAGACACATAATTCTTCAAGAAGACGAAAGCCTTTATTTGCAAATATCAGCTTGGAACATTCAGAGACGACACCACCTGTCCGTTCTCTAATTGCTCTCTGAATCCCAGAAACAATCAGCTTTTTATTAGTTTCTAGCCCCATTATCTTGCATGCTGTACTCATTTCACACCAATCTTTCTTCAATTCTAATTTTCTCTATCTCGCCACCATTAAATTCCGACCTTGGCTCAATCTTATTAAACTTTACATTTCCCCTCGTATCTCTCTTACACTCGCCACCCTTAAATTCCAAACTGGTTACACAGGCTACATCATTTTATACTGTTACATATTAGTTTATAAGTTTACACACAAAGAATCAAATGTATTTATTAAGAATACAAAGGTAAAAATAAGTAACTTGTTAATAGGTAAATGATTTTATTAAGTACTGTTAGAAATCACGTGAGTCTAAAAAGTCTAAAATAAAATAGGCCGGTGTCTGATTACGTAAATAGCTGACATCTGCTGGCTATGATAAATGTTTTTAATTAAGTGTTCTCTGCTAGAACTTCCATATAACTCATCCCTTTGAGACTCCCACCGCGTCTCAACAGACAAAGAAAACTACACACACATCCCCCAGGTCGAATCACCCATTGTCCTAAAATGCAGGCTCTTCTAATTAAGTTAGTGTAATACTGTGTAGTTTTCTTTCTCTAACTCCCTGAGAAACTGGGGCACAAACCCACCCCCGTTACGTGAGGCAGGAAAAAAGATCCAGCTTCCCTTACAGACTTTGTTTAAAATTTTCCCAACACTTCTTCTCCATCGTAACAGTATTCTATCACCAGGGTCCACTTTCCTGGAGGGCCAGATTCAGCCTCACCCGTTCTCATTGGTAGTTGCTTCACAGTAGCTTTCACCAGGAGAGACTTAATACAGGGGAAAACACAGCACAACATTATTGCCACTGCAAGTAATGCGACCCCAATGGTCAAACCAATTTTAAACAGCCATGCTCCCCAGCCCTCCAACATGCTCTCCAGCCACCCAAACAATTGATGTCCGAACCCTGCGTTGCATTTAACCTCACTCCTTCGGTTTTTTTTTAGCTTATCCATGGCTTTAGTGAAAGATCCTTCCGGGCTAGTATTATTACGTATGAAGGTGAAACATTATTCCCCAAACAAGACACATACACCCCCTCATTCTGACCTTACTTACACCAGTCTCATTGTCACTAATGTATCCAAAAACCTGACAACATCTTAACCATATAACAATTGTAGCACGGAAACAGGCCATCTCGACACTTCTAGCCTGTGCCTAACACTTATTCTCCTCGAGTCCCATCTACCTACACTCAGACCATAACTCTCCATTCCTTTCCCGTTTATATACCTATCCAATTTATTTTTAAATGATAAAATCGAAACTGCCTCCACCACTTCCACTGGAAGCTCATTCCACACAGCTACCACTCTCTGAGTAAAGATGTTCCCCTCATGTTACCCCTAAACTTCTGTCCCTTAATTCTCAAATCATGTCCTCTTGTTTGAATCTTCCCTACTCTCAACGGAAAAAGCTTATCCACGTCAACTCTGTCTATCCCTCCCTTAATTTTAAAGGCCTCTATCAAGTCCCCCTTAACCTTCTGCGCTCCAAAGAATAAAGACCTAACTTGTTCTACCTTTCTCTGTAACTTAGTTGCTGAAACCCAGGCAACATTCTAGTAAATCTCCTCTGTACTCGCTCTATTTTGTTGACATCTTTCCTATAATTTGGAGACCAAAATTTTGTACACCATACTCCAGAATTGTCCTCACCAATGCCTTGTACAATTTTAACATTACATCCCAACTTCTATACTCAATGCTCTGATTTATAAAGGCCAGCACACCAAAAGTTTTCTTTACCACCCTATCTACATGAGATTTCACCTTCAGGGAACTATGCACAGTTATTCCTAGATCCCTCTGTTCAACTGCATTCCTTAATTCGCTACCATTTACCATGTACGTCCCATTTTCTCTTGTTCTGCCAAGATGTAGCACCTCACACTTATCAGCATTAAACTCCATCTGCCATCTTTCATCCCACACTTCCAAATGGCCTAAATCTCTCTGTAGACTTTGAAAATCGACTTCATTATCCACACCACCTATCTTAGTATCATCTACATACTTACTAATCCAATTTACCACACCATCATCCAGATCATTGATGTATCTGACAAAAGACAGTGGACCCAACACAGATCCCCGAGGCACCCCACTAGTCACCGGTCTCCAACCTGACAAACAGCCATCCACCATTACTCTCTGGTATCTCCCATTCAGCCACTGTTCAGTCCATCTTGCTACTCCACCAATAATACCCAACAATTGAACTTTCTTAACCAACCTTCCATATGTAACCTTGTCAAAGGCCTTACTGAAGTCCATATAGACAACATCCACCACTTTACCCTCATCAATTTCCCTAGTAACCTCTTCAAAAAATTCAAGAAGATTAGTCAAATATGACCTTCCAGGCACAAATCCATGTTGACTGTTCCTAATCAGACCCTGTTTATCCAGATGCTTATATATATTATCTCTCAGTATCCTTTCCATTAATTTGCCCACCACTGACGTCAAACAATGTTCTTGTTAAAACTCTGCTCTTCCCTCACTTCTTTGTCCTCCTGTTCACTTACCTCAGGGCTATTATCGAGTCGTACCTGTGGGACATCCCTCATGTAATGATTGAAATGGTACCAGGTAGATCAACCTTCTACCTGAACAGCGGTGGGTGGTTCGGAAAGCTCATACATACACCTTGTCTCCAGGTTTAAAGGGTCCTTCCTCCTGGTCCACCTCCAACTGCTTTTACTTTGCCTGTGCATAAATAGACTTGTATATCATAATTAACTGTTACATATACTTCTTAAATTCTACCTTTAACTGTTCCAAACTCGGTCCCTTGTATGGACCTCTCCACTGTGCCACCGACATGGGTCAGGCAGTAAGCATCTCATGTGATGTTATGTGGGTTATTCGGTTAGTTTTGTATGCAACATCTCTTCAGTGCCAATGGCAGGGCATCGATCCAATTCAACCTTGTAGTTACACAAATCTTATTTATATTAACCTTCAATGCTCCATTTATTCTTTCCACCATGCCCTGTGACTGCAGGTGTTACACACCCAAATCAGTGTTTTACTCTAAGGGCCTGTAGCGTTCTTGCACCCAAGTCGATCCAAGCTTACCCTAGGCGCAATAACAGCTAATCATCCTCCAGATGCTATTCTGGCTGCTTCGTCTGCACTTTGATGTCCCTTCTTATGTGCTTGGCATTTAATGACAGCTAGTGCCCCGGCTTCTTCTTTCCCCTTATCAGGTCTGTACTTTACTGCTAACTTTGCATGGGGTCTCCGTTGCTTTCCTCAAAGCATTTCTGTTTCCTTACTGCTCCGAACATGTGCCAGACCCCATGTACATATGCTTAGTCAGTATAAACTTCAGCTTTCTTACCTTCCCTCATGTCACATGCTGCTCTTAAAGCCTTAATTTCTGCCAACTGAGCTGAGCAAGATTGCAGGCAAGCTTCCAATTTGATTACCTTAAGTCTAATTCATCCTGATGCACCACTTCAAAACCCTGCATACTTGCTTTAACAAGAAAACATCCACAAGAAAAATATTTTTGTCCCCTTCATTCAAAGGCTCTCTGACTTTTAAACATTTCTCAGACTTGTGTGTCCTTCTTCCTTCATTATTTTCCTTAATGCCATCACAATTTCAACATACTTTCCAATCTAGTCTGAACTATATCCTGCCATTCCCAAGATCATCATCATCTGTCCTACTGTCTGAGGTTTGGGAACTTCAATTATCACTTCAATTTGATCCTGCGCTATAGCTTTTACTTCTTTAGATATTACACATCCAAAATATTACTTCTTTAGATATTACACGTCCAAAATATTCTAGCTGCTGCTGACAAAACAACAACTTCTTCCTTGATACTTTATGACTTCCTATGCCATTTTTTTCCAAGATAATTACACCGTCTCTCTCACATTGCTTCTCACTTGTGGAACAAACCAACAAATCATCCACATACTATATCAACACCTTCCAAATCTGCCTTTAACATCTGATTAAAAAGCATGGGGCTAGTATTAAAACCCTGCTGCATCCTAGCCTAGGTGTATTTAATACCTCTTCTTAATGTTCTTACCATAGCTATGTTCACCACTATCTTAATTATTATTATTTCCTGATTACCATACCTGGTCACATCACGAACACACCTTATCCATTACCTATCTCCTTACTAGCCTTTCTTGACATCTTCATAGAGATCCCTCCCTCCCTTGGAGACCCCAGTCCTGTCTGGGCTTATATCCAGATTTATTTCACTCCTGATGGGGCATTTGAGGAAACACTCTCCCAAATACATCTATTATTGGCTTGGAATTCTCTGGCCCTGTTTGGCTCTGTCATGGGACTCACTGTGTGTGTCGGTGCATCACTTATTTCAGTCTTTTCAACCAGGTCTGTTGTTATTGACAACATTGTCTTTTCTTTTTCATGCTCTTTCTTTTTGAGCTCTTCAAGTTACATTTGCATCATTTTCCTCTGCACCTCTTCCTGCTGGTCTGCAAGTCTTTTTCCTATCTTTGCGATATTTCTCGACATCATTGACCAAATGATCGCTGAATCGGGGGTGGGAAAGAGATGACAATCCCACCACCTCTTCAAATCTAGACTTGACCTTAAGAGGAATGACATCCACCACAGGGGTTCAAAATATAGTGTTCATTAACTGGTTGCCTTCTATTTCTTGTTCAGTTTCCAGTCTCCACCCTTTCAACTGGTTCTCCAGATAGGCTGCTGGATTATTGTCTGAGGGCCTGCCATACCCTCTGCCTGACTGTAACAAACAGCATGCCATTGTTTATTGCATTGTTCACAGCATTTTTATACCAGCCATCTTCAGGAGTTTAATGGTTCCTATCACTCTCACCAGCAGTGCCTTCAAATCTCCCATAGCCAATAATCGTCCTCCAAATCCATAATCCATTTCCTGCCCCATCAGGAACATTGGGTAAGGTTGTTTTTTTGTTGTTTAAAAAAAAAAAAATAGCCCTTATGGGTGCCCCAAAGGCTAATCTGTGTCTGTCCTGGTCTTACCTTTTTAAAGCAGTCTCGTCAATTTATCCCTCTGCTTCCCACCTTAATCCTTTCTGGTGTGCCTTCTTTCTCATTCTAAACTCAATTTCTTACTTCTCAGATAGTCTATCCTCCTTTGCAAATGTATTCACCTTCCTTTTACAATCTTCCACTGACTCCTCCTGATTTATTACTTTCACAGCTGTCGTTTCCTACTTCTGTTACCTCCTCACTGCCTCTCTCTCCTTTTCTCTCTAAACTGCTTAAGTGCATCTAATTCCTTTCCTCTCCTCTTTTCCCACCTTTCCAACTTATCTGCGGCAGATAATTAATAATTAACACTTCCATCTTGTCACACACTTATCTTGAAAGTGCCTTCTTATGTCCACTTCCTCACAACTGTTTCTGAAAATCTCAGCAAACAATCATTACCCTTTTCCAACCTAGAATGATTCTGGAGTAGTTCCTGAGGATTGGAGGGTAGCTAATGTAACCCCACTTTTTAAAAGGGGGGGGGGGGGGAAAGAGAGAAGACGGGGAATTACAGACCAGTTAGTCTAACATTGGTAGTGGGGAAACTGCTAGAGTCAATTATTAAAGATGGGATAGCAGCGCATTTGGAAAGCGGTGAAATCATTGGAAAAAATCAGCATGGATTTACGAAGGATAAATCATGTCTGACGAATCTTATTGAATTTTTTGAGGATGTAACTAGTAGAGTGGATAAGGGAGAAGCAGTGGATGTGTTATATCTGGACTTTCAGAAGGCTTTCGACAAGGTCCCACACAAGAGATTGGTATACAAACTTAAAGCACACGGTATTGGTGGTTCAGTATTGATGTGAATAGAGAACTGGCTGGCAGACAGGAAGCAAAGAGTAGGAGTGAACGGGTCCTTTTCAGGATGGCAGACAGTGACCAGTGGGGTGCCGCAAGCCTCAGTGCTGGGACCCCCCAGCTATTTACAATATACATTAATGATTTGGACGAGGCAATTAAATGCAACATCTTGAAGTTTGCGGATGACACGAAGCTGGGGGGGCACTGTTAGCTGTGAGGAGGATGCAGGATGACTTAGATAGACTGGGTGAGTGGGCAAATGCATGGCAGATGCAGTATAATGTGGATAAATGTGAGGTTATCCACTTTGGTGGCAAAAAACAGGAAGGTAGATTATTATTTGAATGGTGACCGATTAGGAAAAGGGGAGATGCAGCGAGGACCTGGGTGTCATGGTACACCAGTCATTGAAAGTAGGCATGCAGGTGCAGCAGGCTGTGAAGAAAGTGAATGGTATGTTGCCATTCATAGCAAAAGGATTTGAGTACAAGAGCAGGGAGGTTCTACTGCAGTTGTACAGGGTCTTGGTGAGGCCACACCTGGAGTATTACGAACAGTTTTGGTCTCCAAATCGGAGGAAGGACATTATTGCCATAGAGGCAGTGCAGATAAGGTTCACCAGACTGATTCCTGGGATGTCAGGACTGTCTTATGAAGAAAGACTGGATAGGCTCGGTTTATACTCTCTTGAATTTAGGAGATTGAGTGATGATCTCATAGAGACTTACAAAATTCTTAAAGGGGTTTGGACAGGCTAGATGCAGGAAGATTGTTCCTGATGTTGGGGAAGTCCAGGACAAGGGGTCACAGTTTAAGGATAAGGGGGAAGTCTTTTAGGATCGAGATGAGAACATCGTTTTTCACACAGAGAGTGGTGAATCAGTGGAATTCTCTGCCACAGAAGGTAGTTGAGGCCAGTTCGTTGGCCATATTTAAGTGGGAGTTGGATGTGACCCTTGTGGCTGAAGGGATCAGGGGGTATGGAGAGAAGGCAGGTACAGGATATTGATCATAGTGAATGGCAGGTACAGCCATGATCATATTGAATGGTGGTGCAGGCTCGAAGGGCCGAATGGCCTGCTCCTGCACCTAATTTCTATGTTTCCAAACAAACCACAAAAGCTGATCATGTTTCAGCAATTAACATATTTCCAACTATTTCAATCCATTCTCACCACTATTTTTAAATTTCCAATTCCTAGTACTAGTAACAATTTTCCAAATTAACTTTACTGATAACAAATCTATAGAAACATCAGCAAAACCAAGCAACCTTCATTTTCCAACTTTCCCCTTTTAAGCTGCGATGATACAAAGTGTTAATCGTTACCTTACAGCTGTTAGTAACCTCCCCCCTTGCTTACAATTTCTTAAAGGAACACACACACATACCCTTACAGCATGTGGCCTACAACAAACAAAAAACTTATCACATATATGAACTTTCTCATTCATTCAAAACATAGAAACATAGAAATTTCGAGCCTGCACCGCCATTCAATATGATCATGGCTGATCATCCATCTCAGTATCCTGTACCTGCCTTCTCTCCATGCCCCCCCCCCCCCCCCCCCCCCCCCCCGATCCCTTCAGCCACAAGGGTCACATCCAACTCCCACTTAAATATGGCCAACGAACTGGCCTCAACTACCTTCTGTGGCAGAGAATTGCACAGATTGACCACTCTCTGTGTGAAAAACGATTTTCTCATCTCGGTCCTAAAAGACTTCTCCCTTATCCTTAAACTGTGACCACTTCCCCAACATCAGGAACAATCTTCCTGCATCTAGCCTGTCCAACCCCTTAAGAATTTTGTAAGTCTCTATGAGATCATCCCTCAATCTCCTAAATTCTAGAGAGTATAAACCGAGTCTATCCAGTCTTTCTTCATAAGACAGTCCTGACATCCCAGGAATCAGTCTGCTGAACCTTATCTGCACTGCCTCTATGGCAATAATGTCCTTCCTCAGATTTGGAGACCAAAACTGTACGCAATACTCCAGGTGTGGCCTCACCAAGACCCTGTACAACTGCAGTAGAACCTCCCTGCTCTTGTACTCAAATCCTTTTGCTATGAATGCCAACATACCATTCACTTTCTTCACAGCCTGCTGCACCTGCATGCCTACTTTCAATGACTGGTGTACCATGACACCCAGGTCTCGCTGCATCTCCCCTTTTCCTAATCGGTTACCATTCAAATAATAGTCTACCTTCCTGTTTTTGCCACCAAAATGGATAACCTCACACTTATCCACATTATACTGCATCTGCCATGCATTTGCCCACTCACCCAGTCTATCCAAGTCATCCTGCAGCCTCCTAGCATCCTCCTCACAGCTAACACTGCCCCCAGCTTCGTGTCATCCGCAAACTTCGAGATGTTGCATTTAATTCCCTCGTCCAAATCATTAATGTATATTGTAAATAGCTGGGGTCCCAGCACTGAGCCTTGCGGCACCCCACTAGTCACTGTCTGCCATCCTGAAAAGGACCCGTTCACTCCTACTCTTTGCTTCCTGTCTGCCAGCCAGTTCTCTATCCACATCAATACTGAACCACCAATACCATGTGCTTTAAGTTTGTATACCAATCTCTTGTGTGGGACCTTGTCGAAAGCCTTCTGAAAGTCCAGATACAACACATCCACTGCTTCTCCCTTATCCACTCTACTAGTTACATCCTCAAAAAAATCAATAAGATTCGTCAGACATGATTTACCCTTCGTAAATCCATGCTGACTTTGTCCAATGATTTCACCACTTTCCAAATACGCTGCTATCCCATCTTTAATAATTGACTCTAGCAGTTTCCCCACTATCGATGTTAGACTAACTGGTCTGTAATTCCCCGTTTTCTCTCTCCCTCCCTTTTTAAAAAGTGGGGTTACATTAGCTACCCTCCAATCCTCAGGAACTACTCCAGAATCTAAAGAGTTTTGAAAAATTATCTCTAAGGCATCTGCTATATCTGGGGCTACTTCCTTAAGTACCCTGGGATGCAGCGTATCTGGCCCTGGGGGATTCATCAATTTATCCAACACCACTTTCCGGCTAACCTGGATTTCACTCATTTCCTCCATCTCATTTGACCCGCAATCCCCTGCTATTTCCGGCAAATTATTTATGTCTTCCTTAGTGAAGACAGAACCAAAGTAGTTATTCAATTGGTCTGCCATGTCCTTGTTCCCCATGATCAATTCACCCATTTCCGACTGCAAGGGACCTACATTTGTATTAACTAATCTCTTGCGCTTCACATATTGATAAAAACTTTTGCAGTCAGTTTTTATGTTTCCTGCCAGTTTTCTTTCATACTCCATTTTCCCTTTCCTAATTAAGCCCTTTGTCCTCCTCTGTTGGTCTCTGAATGTCTCCCAGTCCCCTGGTAGGCTGCTTTTTCTGGCTAATTTGTACGCTTCATCTTTTTCTTTGATACTATCCCTGATTTCCCTCGTTATCCACGGATGCGCCACCTTCCCTGATTTATTCTTTTGCCATACTGGGATGAACAATTGTTGTAGTTCATCCATGCAGTCTTTAAATGCCTTCCATTGCATATCCAAAACCGGTTTTTACACACAAATCACATTCGTTCCATTCTTACTTCAAAGAAATTATGCAATTTTCTACACAGATTAAAGTTTCCAAATTAACATTTATATAATTCTTATCTCCCCTTTTCAGTTAAAGTAGGATGGTCTAATCCCCTATCAGTCAGGTTCCTGAGCGCTGTGATTGGATATTGATTCAGATCGTGATTAGTCAGACTCACCGTCACTCAAATTCTAACCACACCCCACTAAGATCACAACCAATCAAAATCCTAGTCACTCAACATCTGACCATACCCCACTCCCATTAATCTCCAAACAAAGCACATTTTGTCTTGATCTCTCAGCAGAGAGAATGTAGCAATTTTATCTCCACAAACAGTCAAGAAACTCAGTCCTTACACCTCCTCTGTCCTCGTAGTCACTATATTACATTACACTATTCTTATTGCTATTCTACTTTCTGCTATTCTACAATATTTTATCATTGTGTACACTGTTTCTGTTACCCACTTATTCTAAATTAGTATTTTGCCCGTGCAAACCCCTGACCTCTCAGGGTGGTATCCACAAAATACTTTATTCTGCCTGTTTAAACCCCTGATGTCTCAGGGTGGTATCCACAGAATACTTTCCTCGTCCGTGCAAACCCCTGACATCTCAGGGTGGTATCCACGAGGACTTAATAAACTCTTTAAAACTGCCTCGCCCGTGCAAGCCCCTGACCTTTCAGGGTGCTATCCACGAGGACTTAATATTCAATTCAATTCAATTCAAATTTAATGTCATTGCACAGATACAAGTATGGGTACAACGAAATGCAGTTTAGTGTCAGTACGTAGTGATAGCAATGTTTAGATAAATACAGATAAATAAATACAGATGTGGGAATCTATCGGCGGGACTCCGAGTTCAGCAGTGCGATGGTGTTATTGTAGAATCTACGCCTCATCCTGCTGGTGCGGGACCTGAGGCTCCTGTACCGCCTCCCCGATGGTAGGAGGGCAAACAGTCCATGGTTAGGGTGGGAGGGGTCCTTGATGATCTTCCCAGCCCGTCTCAGACACCGTTTTCGGTGGAGGGCATCCAAAGCAGGGAGCGGGGCACCGATGATGTGCTGGGCGGTTTTCACCACCCGTTGTAGTGCCTTCCTGTCTGCTACGGTGCAACTGCTGTACCATACCGTAAAGCAGGTGGTCAGGATGCTTTCGATGGTACATCGGTAGAAGTTGGTCAGGATCGGGGGGGACAGGTGGGCTTTTTTGAGCCTCCTTAGGAAGTAAAGGCGCTGCTGCTAATAAACTCTTTAATAATATATATACACATTACTCACCACACAGCGCAGTCTTCTCGGACAATCCTCCGGGTCTCCTTTTAGAGCAATTTAGTGCAGGTTCGTTGGGTAGGAGAAGCCCTGTCAATCACCTAGATGCTTCTGGTCCCCATTTAAACAGTTCATTAGTCCAAATAAAGCGGAAAACCGATTACTTTTCTGCGGGTGGCAACCCTTTCCTGTTGTCCCGGGGAGCCCCATGGGGCTAGGAAGCGCCCTTGGCTGGTCGTCCTCTTCTGAACGGACCTCTATCCTACTCTGCTCGCTGCGCCAATTTTGTCGTGGTTTTAAGACTCAAATTTGGACAATATGACACAGACACAGAGAATTCTTCAAGAAGACGGAAGCCTTTATTTGCAAGTATGGATTTACAACATGGATTTGTGCCTGGAAGGTCATGTTTGACAAACTTTCTTGTATTGTTTGAAGCGGTAACTAGGGAAATTGATGAGGGTAAAGCAGTGGATGTTGTCTATATGCATTTCAGTAAGACCTTTGACAAGGTTCCCCATGGAAGGTTGGTTAAGAAGGTTCAATCTTTGGGTGTTAATGGCGGAGTAGCAAGATGGATTCAACAGTGGCTGAATGGGAGATGTCAGAGAGTAATGGTGGATGGCTGTTTGTCAGGTTGGAAGCCGGTGACCAGTGGGGTGCCTCAGGGATCTGTGTTGGGTCCACTGTTGTTTGTCATGTACATCAATGAGCTGGATGATGGGGTGGAAAATTGGATAAGTAAGTATGCAGATGATACTAAGAAAGGTGGTGTTGTGGATAATGAAGTAGATTTTCAAAGTCTACAGAGAGATTTGGGCCATTTGGAAAAGTGGGCTGAAAGATGGCAGATGGAGTTTAATGCTGTTAAGTGTGAAGTGCTACATCTTGGCAGGACAAATCAAAATAGGACGTACATGGTCAATGGTAGGGAATTGAGGAATGCTGTGGAACAGAGGGATCTAGGAATAACTGTGCAGAGTTCCCTGAAGGTGGAATTGCATGTAGATAGGGTGGTAAAGAAAGCCTTTGGTGTGCTGGCCTTTATAAATCAGAGCATTGAATATAGGAGTAGGGAAGTAATGTTAAAATTGTACAAGGCATTGGTAAGACCAATTCTGGAGTATGGTGTACAATTTTGGTCACCTAGTTATAGGAAGGATGTCAACAAAATAGAGAGAGTACAGAGGAGATTTACTAGAATGTTGCCAGGGTTCCAGCAACTATGTTACAGAGAAAGGTTGAACAAGTTAGGTCTTTATTCTTTGGAGCGCAGAAGGTTAAGGGGGGACTTGATTGAGGTCTTTAAAATGATGAAAGGGATAGACAGAGTTGACGTGGATACGTTTTTCCCATTGAGGGTAGGGAAGATTCAAACAAGAGGGCATGATATGAGAATTAAGGGACAGAAGTTTCGGGTAACGTGAGGGGGAACTTCTTTACTCAGAGGGTGGTGGCTGTGTGGAATGAGCTTCCAGCAGAAGTGGTGGAGGCAGGATCGATTTTAACATTTAAGAGTAAAGTGGATAGGTATATGGACGTGAAGGGAATGGAGGGGTATGGTCTGAGTGCAGATAGATGGGACTAGGGGAAAACAAATGGTCGGCACGGACTAGAAGGGCCAGAGAGGGCCTGTTTCTGTGCTGTAATTGTTATATGGTTATATGGTTAAGTATCAGCTTGGAACATTCAGAGACGACACACCTGTCCGTTCACTAATTGCTCTCTGAATCCCAGAAAACAATCAGCTTTTTATTACAGTTTCTAGCCGTATCTCTGGCCCATTATTTTGCATGCTGTACTCCTTTCACATCAATCTTTCTTCAATTCTAATTTTCTCTATCTCGCCACCATTAAATTTCGACCTTGGCTCAATCTTATTAAACTTTACATTTCCCCCTCGTATCTCTCCTACACTCGCCACCCTTAAATTCCAAACTGGTTACACAGGCTACACCATATTATACTGTTACATATTAGTTTATAAGTTTACACACAAAGATACAAATATATTTATTAAGAATACAAAGGTAAAAATAAGTAACTTGTTAATAGGTAAATGATTTTATTAAGTACTGTTAGAAATCACGTGAGTCTAAAAAGTCTAAAATAAAATAGGCTGATGTCTGATTATGTAAATAGCTGACATCTGCTGGCTATGATAAATGTTTTTAATTAAGTGTTCTCTGCTAGAACTTCCATAGCTTCACCCCTGTAATCAATGTTATTTAGTACTAGGGAACACGCTTTAACTATGTACTTAAATACTCAGGTCCTGTACTTAAAGCTCCAACATATGATCTGGTCTCCGTTGTTCTGGACTGGGCCCATAAGTGGAATTAGACTGGGGCTTCTTCAGAATGAGAGTCAGTTGAGGGAAACTAGACGTATAGAACAAATCACAGCCGGCACCGATGACTCAAGAAAGGTGGAGCCCACAATGGTCCATTGTTGGCCGTGGAAGAGGAGATAATGAGATTGGTTTGGGGGTAGTCTACCTGAGATTGGTTTGGAGGTAGTCTCCTTGAGCAAAATCTCAGGAGTACCAGGGCAGTAAAAGAAAATGAAAAAACTGACCCTGAAGGTGCATTGATAGTGGTGGCTGGTTATAAGTACCCACCACAGCACAAATATACATACAGGTGTACTAAGTACGATACCTGAATGAAGGAGTGAGGCCACGGAAGGAAACCATGGTAACCAACATTAATTGGTCTCTCACCAGCTTCATAAAGCTGTTATGGTTGAAACAGCAGAGCTATTGATAAAACGTTTGTGTTTTATTAAGGTACCAATGGTGAATCTGATTACGGTACCCATGTCTCAATTATATGAAGACCAGGCACGTGCCATGAGTAATTACTCAGGGTAGGCACTCAGTCCGCTAAAAAAAAAGATATTAAACCGCGCATGTGCAGATTGTTCGCTCCGTTATATAAATAAATAAATAAAGACAGTGACATTTCAATTTGCCCAAGGCTTCCTAGTCCTAGACCAATTGGTGGAACAGTTCCTTTCACAGCGTGTGGAGAGTCTGTGTGGGGGGTAAAGTTGTGGGGAGGGCACGAGTGTTGAGAAGGAGGGTGTCGGGGATAATGGCAGAAACTTACTCACTCACCACTGCCGCAGCTCTCCGGGCACGAAGCCCCCGCACTGTAGCGGGGGATAGAAGCTGCTTGGGTAGCTACAAGCAGTGGCCGGTACCCGACAGCAGAACTGGCCGCCAATTCAGCGCCTTCTGCCGGCCCGCTCACCTCTGGCAGTGCTCTCCGTCGGAACACCTGTCACCTGCCATTCGCCGACTTCGCTCATGTCAGTGGCTTCCTGAAAATCCTTAAATTCCCACAGCCGAGTAACCTCAATCGCGCTGTCAGAATTTAAGGACATGAGTGAGGCCAGCGAGCGGCAGGAGAGTAGTTTGTAGACGGAGAGCTGCCAGAGGTGAGCGGGGGCCAGCAGAAGGAGCTAACGTGGCGGCTGGTTCCGGCCTCAATGCGGTGGCATTCCATGGATCAATGCAAGGAGCATTGCAAATGGCATTCGTGCCCTCCCCGCAACTTTACCCCGGGCCAGACTCCCCAAACACTGTGAAAGGAGCTCTCCCCCCCCCCCACCCCCAACACACCCCGGGAAATACAGTATTTAAAAACATAAACACAAAATGTACTTACCACATTATTGGTACACCAGCTCCACTCTTTGTTACCTAACATATACTTAAAATATTGACAAACCATATTTGAAAACCCCGCCAAGACACTTGCTCTGCGCATGCTTCCCGTGTTACAAGCGCTGCGGATGAAAGGCATGGAGAAATATGCCTACCTAAGAGATCGATCTCTTACATAGACATCATGTGCATGCACAGTGCTGCAAAGGCAGAATTTCTGCTGCCTTCAGCCCCGCTTGTCATTGACGGCTTCAGGCAGCGCTGACGGCACGTGGGCTGCACAGAGCTTCCCGTGTTACAAGCGCTGCGGATGAAAGGCACGGAGAATTATGCCTACCTAAGAGATCGATCTCTTACATAGACATAATTCTCCCATGCCTTTACTATTTATATTTAGTTATTACCATGTTATAATTTTAGTCAGGGGTAGGCAGTGCCTACCTTGCCTACCCTGACGGCACGTGCCTGATGGAGACATAAGGAAATACGATTTCAAAGAATTTCAAGCTGGTGCGTGGCATCACTACTTATGTAAAACAAGTAAAACATTGTGCAATAACGAAAAAATGTTTTAAATAAAAAGACAAATTGCCATTAGTTTGTGAAGCTCAATGGTATAAAAAAATATATAATATAAATTTAGACATATATATATATATATATATATATATATATATATATATACATATATACATATATATATATATATATATATATATATATATATATATATAAATAATTGTTATTGTGCAATTTTTGCACTTTAAATTTGCAGGTCAATACAGATCAAGTTATGTTAAACTCCTGATTATTTATGGAGTAAACCTGCCTCAAGATAAATCAAAGACATTGATTACAAAGGAAAGACTATTGGTCATTTAACTTTGGCAAAATTATGATCCAATGTAAAGATTTGATAATGGATCAAACAGAGGCAGGTGTATGATAAATAAATATTTTATCCAACACATCCTTATGTGAACCCATATGGTTGGGGAGAGAAGGCTTCATGTACATTTGAAAAGGTGCAAAAACTTGTTACAGAAGAAGTTGATGAAATCTCCAATTGTGGGAGATTACAGGTGTGTTATGATCAATGATATGGCATAACAAAGGGTTGATTTATTTTAATGTGTGAAGGATCTACAAAAAAAATGTAGAAGGAATTGATTCACCTGTATAGGAAAACCTAAAAATTGATTTTAGGTTTGCAACCCAAAAATATCTCCAATACGCAAATTTGTATCAGATAAATTTCCCCAGGAAAAAGAAGATGTGGTGGTAAAGCCATACGAGACGTCATTTTAAATACACTTTTACAGTGTAAAACATTTTATCAAAATGGACATCTTCAACACTGAAAAACAGTTGTTATTAACAAATTGTTAATCATTACTATAATACTTGAAGGATGGTATTTAGTACCAATGTATTATCATATTTACAGGTGCTTGAAATTAATTAGATGGGTCAGCTGTTGCAAGTTAAGACATTGCCTAATGGTTAAACTCAGTTCTAGGTTGTTCACACAATTATTGGAACAGAATTTGCACTTATAGAAGATCAGCACTTGCACTAATGAGGACACATGGTCATGGTTTATCTTGATCACATGGTTTATCTTGATCACATGTGGCAGAGAGTTCCAGAGACTCACCACTCTCTGTGAAAAAAGTCTTTCTCATCTCGGTCTTAAAGGATTTCCCCCTTATCCTTAAGCTGTGAACCCTTGTCCTGGACTTCCCCAACATCGGGAACAATCTTCCTGCATCTAGCCTGTCCAACCCCTTAAGAATTTTGTAAGTTTCTATAAGATCCCCTCTCAATTTCCTAAATTCTAGAGAGTATAAACCGAGTCTATCCAGTCTTTCTTCATAAGACAGTCCTGACATCCCAGGAATCAGTCTGGTGAACCTTATCTGCACTGCCTCTATGGCAATAATGTCCTTCCTCAGATTTGGAGACCAACACTGTACACAATACTACAGGTGTGGTCTCACCAAGACCCTGTACAACTGAAGTAGAACCTCCCTGCTCCTATACTCAAATCCTTTTGCTATGAAAGCTAACATACCATTCGATTTTTTCACTGCCTGCTGCACCTGCATGCCTACTTTCAATGACTGGTGTACCATGACACCCAGGTCTCGCTGCATCTCCCCTTTCCCTAATCGGCCACCATTTAGATAATAGTCTGTTTTCCTGTTTTTTGCCACCAAAGTGGATAACCTCACATTTATCCACATTATACCGCATCTGCCAAACATTTGCCCACTCACCCAGCCTATCCAAGTCACCTTGCAGTCTCCTAGCATCCTCCTCACAGCTAACACTGCCGCCCAGCTTAGTGTTGTGAGGAATAAAGTGATTAAACCCTATTAAAGAAAGGAGTTTTAAAGAGAATTCAAACAGAGAGGAGCTGGAGAGAGAATTCTGACAGCCGTGTCTGAAGGTTGCCAGTTGCCAGACCCATCCTTGAGGCCTTGAGTTAGAAGAGATTCATTGTGTGGCTAGAGAAGGGGGTGATGTAGAGAGATCCCTATCAGTGGAAAGGAGTGATGGATGGGACCCTTGTCACTATAGCTTAGCTTTAGTACTGATATAGGAAAACTGAAAGGGTTCACTAGGAGGTGAGTAAAAACTGGGCCAGGTCATGAGCAATTGAGCATGCTTAAAAGAATAAATGAATATTACAACACACCCCTGGTCAAGAAATTGCTCATTACCATGAACATGTTTGAACATGCAATGTATGATATGGGAGGTGCGAGGGGATGTACGGTGGGTTGTACCTACAGATTGTGTACCTCCGACTCTGATTGGAGAGAGGTCCGGAGGAGAAATTGAATGTAAGATTTTGTGTATAAAGGGGGATGATCTCCCTGGCTTCAGTGTGTCTCGAGTTGGAGAGGCACCCGGTCTGCAGACTCGTAAAATAAAGAAATCTCTTGCTTCCAGGATTTAGTCTTTGAGTATTTATTGTGAGCATAAAGGGTATCTCACAAATTGGGGGCTCGTCCGGGATCGCCACTCCGGCTGCTTGGTGGAGGCAAGGAAGGAGGGGAAGGTGCACCCTGCTGATTTCAGCAGTCTCTGATCTCCTTGCTTGCCATCAGCAGTTTGAGCGAGTGATATCCGGTGAAAAGACTCCGGAAGCAAGAGGGGGTGTAAGGTAAATACGTACGGGACGGTCGAGTGATTCTTGTGCACAGGACCCAGGTAAGAAAAACGACTATTAAGTATTGCCTGGGCGACCGGGGTTTGTCGGACGGGAATAGTCCGACAAGGTAATGGGAAACCGGAACGGGAGGAGTAAGGGTCCGGGGAACCGGGATGAGGCTCATACTGATATGGAGCCTAACATTCCGCCCGATAGTCCGTTGGGGCGAATGTTGGATGGGGTGAAGGGAACACCCGGGGTAAGAGTAAGGAAACTATGTGCCTCTCACCAGTATGGGGGTGAGGAACTTTAAAAAGGAGATGAAAAGTTTATTGGAAGACCCCTTGGGACTGGCTGAACAAATAGATCAGTTCCTAGGGCCAAAAATGTTTTTATGAAAAATATTAAGTTGTTTCAAACAATCTCATTGAAGTAAGAATGAAAGTAATGTAGTGTGTGTAAAAACCGGTTTTGTATGAATGAGGAAGTTTGTATATGTGATAGGTTTGTTTGCTGTGGGCCATGTTGTAAGGGTGTCTGTGTGTGTGCCTTTAAGGAATTGTAAGCAATGGGGGAGGTTATTGTAAGGTAACGGACAATGCTTTGAATCATCGCAACTTAAAAAGGGGAAGTTGGAAAATGTAGGTTGCTTGGCTTCTATAGATTTCTTTTCAGTAAAGTTAATTTGGCAAATTGTTAGTCGTATGTATTTGTAGGGGGAATGGTTTGAACAAAATTAGAAATAAGTTAATTGCTGAACAACAAGCAGCTTTTATGGTTTGTTTAGATAAACATTCTGGTTGGAGAAGGGTAATAAATTAATGGGGCCCAGAAAAACAAAAAGGAGTTGGCAGACAATTATGTCAATAAGGGGAAGTTTGTTTACTTCAGAAGAAAGACAGATGGTCAGACAGGCAGGAGAAGGGGTTGCAGGCTGATGCGCCGACTTGAAATAACCAAACAGGGGAAGGAAGAAAAAGTATGAGAGATCTCAGGGAGATAATAATCAAGGGAATTAGAGAAGCCGTTCCCAGGGGACAGAATTTCGAACGGGCTTTTGAAAATCAGCAGAACAAGGACGAACTTCCGACAGTGTTTTTACAAAGGTTAAGGAAAAATGTCCAGCAGTATTCGGGGATAGACCCTGATAAGACTGCAGGTCAGCAGTTGTTGAAGGTTAATTTTGTAACAAAATCATGGCCAGATATTAGAAAGAAATTGGAAAAATTGGAAGATTGGAATGAAAAACCATTGAATCAGTTGTTAACAGAGGCTCAAAAGATATATGTAAGACGGGATGAGGAGAAACAGAAGGGAAAGGCAAAAATGATGTTGCAAGCAGTACAGCAAGTAGTATTGGAGGACGAGGAAGAGGTGAATGGAGGGACCGAAGTTGGGGTCCCCGGGAGAACAAGGAACAAGGATCAGGAGGGTGGTACATGGGGCCACCCTGGTGTTATTATTGTAAAGAGGAGGGTCATTTCAAGAGGGAATGTCCTAAGCGACGACGGGAGGTGCAGGCGTACGCACTCATGGAGGAAGAATAGGGGAGTCAGGGGTTCCGCTCCCTGGGGTGTATGGGATACACACGGGAACCTCTGGTAAATTTGAAATTAGGACCCCAGGGAGAGGATATGATATTTATGGTAGATTCGGGAGCAGAAAGATCGAGTATAACTAAGGTACCAGAAGGAATGAGATTGGGTAAAAAACAAGTTAGAATCTCAGGGGTAGAAGGGAAAGTGATGACATTACCCGAGGTAGAAGGGGTGGTGGTAAAATATGAGAATCGGGAAACTATATAAGATTTAATCTTGGTACCCCAGGCAGGGATAAATTTGATGGGGAGAGACTTACAAATGGGAACAGCCCCCGTAGGGGGACAGATAATAGTCCAATTGTATAAATTGACCACGGAGGACGAGGGAAGAATAGTCCCGCAGGTGTGGGCCAAGGAAGGAAACCGGGGTGGGCTGCAGATCCCACCCTTGAAAATAGCTCTGAAAAAAGAAAGTGAGATAGTACGGGTAAGGCAATATCCAATTTCTATGGAAGGAAGAAGAGGACTTCAGCCAATTATAGAGAACTTACTAAAGGACGGTATATTAGAGAGTTGTATGTCCCCATATAACACCCCCGTACTCCCCGTAAGGAAGACCGACGGGACGTTCAGATTGGTCCAGGATCTCAGGGAATTAAATAAGGTAGTTAGAATGCGACACCCGGTGGTCCCGAACCCGTATACCATAATGGGACGGATACCCCCGAATCACAAGTGGTTCAGTGTGGTAGATTTAAAAGACGCTTTTTGGAGCTGTCCCCTGGCTGAAGAGAGCAGGAACCTTTTTGCGTTTGAATGGGAAAACCCAGAGACCAAAAGGAAACAGCAGTATCGGTGGACTGCACTCCCTCAGGGATTTACAGAGTCCCCGAACCTGTTTGGACAGATATTAGAACAAGTATTAGAGGACGTCCCGAGGACTGATGAGATACAGCTGTTGCAGTATGTGGACGATTTATTACTATCTGAGAAGTAAGACATTGAGTTTAGAATGAGAAAGAAGGCAGATCAGAAAGGATTAAAGTGGGAAGCAGAGGGATGAATTGATGAGACTGCTTTAGAAAGAAAGAGCGTGAAAAAGGAAAGACAATGTTGTCAGTAACAACAGACCTGGTTGAAAAAGTCTGAAATAAGTGATGCACCGACACACAGTGAGTCCTATGACAGAGCCAAACAGGGGCCAGAGATTCCATGCCAATAATAAATGTATTTGGGAGAGTGTTTTCTCAAATGCCCTATCGGGAGTGAAATAAATCTGGATCTAAGCCCAGACAAGGCTAGTAAGGAGATAGGTAATGGATAAGGTGTGTTGGGGATGTGAACAGGTACGATAATCAGGAAATAATAATAATAATAATAATAATAATGATCTTAATAATAATATTAAGATAATGGTGAACATAGCTATGGTAAGAACATTAAGAAGTGGTATTAAATACACCTAGGCTAGGATGCGGCAGCGTTTTAAATATTAGCACCGTGTTTTTAATCAGATGTTGTAGGCAGATTTGGAAGGTGTTGATATAGTATGTGAATGATTTGTTGGTTTGTTCCACAAGTGAGGAGCAACGTGAGAAAGAGACATTGTAATTATCTTGGAAAAGATGGCACAGGAGGTCATGATGTATCAAGGAAGAAGTTTTTGTTTTGTCAGCAGCAGGTAGAATATTTCGGACGAGTAATATCTAAAGAAGTAAAAGCTATAGCGCAGGATCAAATTGGAAGCTTGCCTGCAATCTTGCTTAGCTCAATTGGCAGAAATTAAGGCTTTAAGAGCAGCATATGTACATGGAGTCTGGCATATGTTTGGAGCAGTAGGGAAACAGAAAGGCTTTGAGAAAAGCAACGGAGACCCCATGCAAAGTTAGCAGTGTCCCCCTATGGAATGTTGTTTGGGTTACCTTATTTGGGAAAGATAGAAGGAATACCCACCATAGAGGGCAGTGATGTATTCTCAAGGAACTATTTACTGGCTGTATCTCGTTCCCTTACAGAATTAAAAGCGAAAGGATTATTGGCTCAAAGCCCGCCACTTGACTTTCCAATACATGCTGTAAAGGCCGGCGACTGGGTACTGGTCAAAAATTGGAAGGAGGAGAAACTCCAGCCCAGGTGGACTGGACCATACCTAGTATTGCTGACAACCGAGACAGCAATACGAACAAAAGAGAAAGGGTGGACCCACGCGATCCGGGTTAAAGGACCCGTCGATCCACCTGTTCCTGAGGAGGAGGAACAGTGGACGGTGAAGCCGGGAAGTAAACCCCTAACAGTAATTTTAAAAAGAAAAGCATTGAATGTATAACTGACAGTATGAAAGGAGCAGTCGTGGTATTGTTTGAGAAAAAAACCTGTTTGTGGACTTGGCCATCCGGATAGCTGGGACCCTGAATGTGACTAACTGTTGGGTCTGCGGAGGACCACTGATGAATTCACGTTGGCCGTGGAGAGGATCCATTGTTGAAATATGGGACCTGATGGGGTGGAACCTGACAGCTGGACAAGACCGAGATCCCCAGGTATGGGTCCTGACAGATGCTCCGGTCGGGACTGAGTGTATCGCTAGGCCCTGGGCAAAGGATGCTGTCCTAGTAGGCAGCAGCCCCTGCCAGCGCATCGTCACCCAGTGGCCAAATCAGTCCCGAGTGTGGTGGCCAGAGGAGCCTAAATGGTATCTAACTAAGAAATATGGGAAAAACTGTGCTATCCGGATGGAGATTGATGGAGTGGAATCAGCCGGACTATGGAACTGCACCGGGAATAACCCTTATCAGGGGATCCCAGTATTGCAAGATATATGGAACAAGGTTGCCTCTAGTGGACCGGCCCCTGAAGGACTGTTATGGATATGCGGATACAAGGCATACTCGGTGTTACCGATGAATTGGAGTGGGACTTGTTTTATTGGACTGGTACAACCTGGATTCTTCCTGTTAAACCCCAAAGAAGGCCAGTCGTTAGGAACACCTGTATTTGATGACCTATATCGGAAAAAGAGGAAAATAGACATTGGAGAATGGGAAGATGATGAGTGGCCACCAGCAAGAATCATCTCATACTACGGACCAGCCACTTGGGCACAAGATGGATCCTGGGGCTACCAAACACCAGTATATATGTTTAAACCGGATCATAAGGCTACAGGCAGTATTGGAGGTAATTACCAACCAAACTGCGGGGGCGCTGGAGATGCTGGCAAAGCAGCAGACGCAGATGAGAGCAGCAATATACCAGAACAGGTTAGCCCTAGATTACCTTCTGGCAGAAGAAGGAGGGGTATGCGGGAAATTCAACCTCTCTAATTGCTGTTTGAACATCGATGATAATGGACAGGCAGTGATGGACATATCAGAAGGGATCCGGAAGTTGGCGCATGTTCCAATACAAAAGTGGAATTCGATTATGGGAACCCAATGGTGGGATTCTATCCTCGGAGGAACATGGTGGAGAACAGTGGGACTTGTGTTTCTATGTGCAGTGGCTGGACTGATCTTTATCCCCTGTTGTATCCCTTGTTTTAGGGAACTTATTACCAGAAGTATAAGTCAGATGCAGGCTGTAGTCATGCCTATGGGAGAGAAAGGGGAAATACAGAAAATAATGATAATGCGGCAAGGGGAAGTTTATGATTTACAGGAGGAGAAGGTTAGGACGATGTTACGTCAGTTCGAATTGAAGGAACTTAAAATGAGGGTTTAATCAGTGTATGCGTAGCAAAAGAAAAAGGGAGGATTGTGAGGAATAAAGTGATTAAACCCTATTAAAGAAAGGAGTTTTAAAGAGAATTCAAACAGAGAGGAGCTGGAGAGAGAATTCTGACAGCCGTGTCTGAAGGTTGCCAGTTGCCAGACCCATCCTTGAGGCCTTGAGTTAGAAGAGATTCATTGTGTAGCTAGAGAAGGGGGTGATGTAGAGAGATCCCTATCAGTGGAAAGGAGTGATGGATGGGACCCTTGTCACTATAGCTTAGCTTTAGTACTGATATAGGAAAACTGAAAGGGTTCACTAGGAGGTGAGTAAAAACTGGGCCAGGTCATGAGCAATTGAGCATGCTTAATAGAATAAATGAATATTACAACACACCCCTGGTCAAGAAATTGCTCATTACCATGAACATGTTTGAACATGCAATGTATGATATGGGAGGTGCGAGGGGATGTACGGTGGGTTGTACCTACAGATTGTGTACCTCCGACTCTGATTGGAGAGAGGTCCGGAGGAGAAATTGAATGTAAGATTTTGTGTATAAAGGGGGATGATCTCCCTGGCTTCAGTGTGTCTCGAGTTGGAGAGGCACCCGGTCTGCAGACTCGTAAAATAAAGAAATCTCTTGCTTCCAGGATTTAGTCTTTGAGTATTTATTGTGAGCATAAAGGGTATCTCACAGTGTCATCCGCAAACTTGGAGATATTGCCTTCAATTCCCTTATCCAGATCATTAATATATATTGTAAATAGCTGGGGTCCCAGCACTGTGCCCTGTGGTACCCCACTAGTCACTGCCTGCCATTGTGAAAAGGACCCGTTTACTCCTACTCTTTGCTTCCTGTTTGCCAGCCAGTTCTTTATCCACACCAATACTGAACCCCTAATGTCATATGCTTTAAGTTTGTATACTAATCTCCTTTAAGCTCCTAAAAATGCTCATGACTTTAGTATCAGCATAAGAGTGCAAACATTGCAAATCTTACATTATATAATTGCATGTGGCTACAGATTACATGATCTTATATGTTTATGACTTTACCAAACAAAGCAGACCAAGAGGAGCTGGAACAAGGTAAAATTTAAGCATATCCTGTCGGCCAAAAATTGTGTGTGGGTCAGCATTGAATCAATATGTTAAAGTAGGTAAGAGTCTCTGTAGTGGTGAGCACTACTTATTACACACAAAAACACATTAAGTATCAGTAAAAACTGATGGTTCTAGATAATTACATTCTAGATGGTTAAAACATGTTTAAGACTCAGTGGAACTAGACAATGAGATGTGGAAAATCACTCCATTAAGGAGGTAGATACATTCACTGGAATGGCTCTGGATGGGCCGCTCGAGCAATGATTAAAGGCCGCAGGAGGATGTAAAATAAATTTTAAAGTTACAAGGACCCAGCCATGGTGTCAGGATTGGACACGCAGTGTTGGGTTCTCTGTAATTGTTGCTTTGTTTTTATTATCAAATTATATTATCAAATTATATTATCAATTGATATTTTGGTGATAAATTTGCCTTTCAATAGAAAGGGCATTACTTTAATTCTTTTATAATGAAAAAACTTATCACATAAACTGAAGCAATGTTTGGGAAAAAATCTGTTATTTACTCATTACTGTGTTAATTGAGTCAGAGTGTCGTATGGAATGAGTCTACGACATAAAAAACACAGAGCTACAAAATCTTCATGTAGTCACTCACGTGACTCCGAAGTAAAATAGTGAGATTAAATGAGAATTTACCAGTTCGAAGTTTGATCGTTATTTTATGAGGAGTAACGATGAGGGATTACGTGCCGTCCACTCCCGATCCTCATAAAATAAATGATCATCTGGTAGTTCTAAATCTATGTTGAGCCTTACTATCTTACTCGGCTATTATGTTCTGTGTTTTTCATGCCGCTGCTTTGAAGTATGCCGATCGTGCGCCAGGCGGGGCTTCTTCACGTAATCCCTCATCGTTACTCCTCATAAAATAACGATCAAACTTCGAACTGGTATGTTCTCGTTTAATCTTACTATTTTAACGTTAACCACGTCCTGAAGTCCGCCGATTCTGTTGATTCAGAGCGTGTGTTTGCAGCATTTGCTCTCCACACCACAGATTCGCTTTCTGCAGAACGGATCTTTGGAAGAATGGGTTCAAACCAGATTCCCGGTTCCAGGTGGGACCCCCGTTGTGCTCAGGCTCTGTCTGTAGGATACGTAGATCATTCCTTGTCTCAGTCGCCGCCAGACACCTCCCTCACCTCTCTCTCAGGTACATCAGTCTGCTTCCTGCTCTCGGTCACCGCTTTGACGCTTCATCTCCCTCACTGCCATCTCCAACCAGCCCCCACTTTCCTCTGCTCGAGCCCCGACTCTTCCCTTCACTTTATCGCCGTCTCGAGACAACGCGAGTGACCAAAGTTCATTCCAAGCCCGCGGTCGCCATCGGCTACTTCGTATATCCACTACCCCTGTTTGCGCATCGGAAATTGAATATTCCCTCCAAGATGGAGTGCGTACAGCAACATTTACACAATGTCCTCGCGTCTCTTTTAGGAGACCCCAAAGGGTTTTACTGATGGAATTCTCTTTGAAGCGCAGCCAGGGATGGCAACTGAAATGCAGGCGTCAATTTAAAGACAGAAACATTCACAGACAGAGTTTAAAAGCAAGCTATACTGTGCAAAGCGATTTGGGTTTATTTCAATTGGAGTATTAGAAGCACCAAGCACATAATTCAAATAAACACAATCTTTCTATTCGGTTCTTATGAATGTTACTGGTCGTGCGAATTATCCAACTGCAACAACAGGGTATTAAATGTATCTGTTATATTAATTTACTGACCTACAATATAGTAAGCGGGTTTGATTTCAATGAACCATCCCCTTTTACACATTTTCCTCTCTGATTATCTGCATCTGTTTCTTCCATTCTTTCACTCAATCCATCAGGTGAAACATTAATCGCAGCCCTGAGCCCAAGAGAGAGAAATAGTCATGAGTTGTTAATTTTCATATGTACCCAGGTGGAGTAATGCAATTCTTACTTGTTCTTAATATGAGTTTGCATCTATATCATTCCCCACAACGTTACCCACTTAAACTGCGGGACAAACTTCGGTTTCTGGCTCCAATGTTAGTAAATAATCCTCGCTCATCTTTCAAGGAATGTTTCCATTCCATCCCCCATGTCCGTAATCTTCCAGATTTGTAATCAGCACTCCCAACTCCCAACAAAGTGAGTTGCAAAATCTCTGACAGAGCTTTTTGCCTGAGCCCAGACCTCTGTTTTGTGGGTGGACAAAACTGAGATAGTCAAGTAGGCTTGGGGTGGGTCCGCAGTTGGTCAGGCAGGACCTGCGGAGAGAGTACATGAGTTCGCATTCCGAGTCTCCTGGCGAAATTTGCCCTGACCCTGTCAGTCCTGCTGCACATAAAAACATTATTGATGTTGTTGGGAATATGAGGCACTGTTCCTCCAGTTTGTGTATGACCTCACTCTGCCAACGGAGAAGGTTCAGGACAGAAAGGTCAACGTGGGAATGGGAAGAGGAGTTAAAATGGTTGGCGTCCGGCAGCCCTTGGCGGACCGAGTGCAAGTGTTCATCCAAATAGTTGGCAACTCTGGACTTTCACGCGAAAGTGCACCAGGCGTCACCAGGACTACAGGGTGCAGTGGATGAGGAGACCGTGAACCACTGTCTCATTTGGAAGGACGGCTGGGATCCCTGGATGGAGGTGAGGGGGAAGATCCTATCAATGTAGTTAGTTCAGTTGTTCAGTTTAGTTTAGTGTAACGTGTACCGAACTACAGTGAAATGCTCTTGTTGCGTGCGATCCAATTACCAGAAAATCAAGCTAACATCCAGTGTAGAGATACATAGTAAGGGAAGAACGTTTAGTGCAAGGTAAAGCCAGCAAAGTTCCATCAAGTACAGTCTGAGGGTCACCAAAGAGCTAGATAGTAGTTCACCACAGCTGTCTGGTTGTGAAAATATGAGTGAGGTGCCGGAGAACAGCTGGGAAGATACTGTGTCTGAATCTGGAGGTGTGGATCTTACAAGTGTCTTGTACAGTTGTATCAAATCCTGTATTTCATACCGTCACGGATCCAGCAAATGTGTCAAACGCCTTCAACACCACCCTGCCCATCCCTGGTGCAATGTTCATAGAGCTGTGTGTTCTGCATTCCAATGTCTATCTAGTCTGCTAAAAAATAACATGGGCGTAACTTTTTAATGTGTATAATTTGCCCTGGCCTGTTTACCAATTGCACCACACTTATCCGAGTTAAATAAATCAGCCTTTTTTTCCGCCCATTGGTCCAGTTCATGAAAATCTTGTTCCATCCAATATCAATGGATTCATTCTCCAAAATGTCATCATAGAAAAGAAGAAACAAAGAAAGTAGGTGCAGGAATAGGCCTTTCGGCTCTTCGAGCTAGGGCCATTTAATTTGATCATGGCTGATCATCCAAAATCAATACCCTGTTCCTGCCTTCTCCCCCATATCCCTTGATTCCATTAACCCGAAGAGCTATATCTTACTCTCTCTTGAATACACCCAGTGAATTGGACTATACTGCCTTCGGTGGCAGAGAATTCCAAAGATTCAGAACTCTCCGGGTGAAAAGGTTCTCCCTCATCTCAGTCCTATATGACCTACCCCTTATTCTTAAACTGTGACCCCTGGTTCTGGATTCCCCCAACATTGGGAACATTTTTCCTGCATCCAGCCTATCCAATCCTCTAGAAAATGTATATGTTTCCATAAGATCTCCTCTCATCCTTCTACATTCCAGTGAATATTAGCCTGCCGGACGATTCTCGATAACACGTTCACTAATACCATCCAACATACTCGGGACAATTGTTTTAAACCAATTTTAGTCTCATCTCAAACTGACTAACCATTGGAACTGAGATGATGACAAACATTTTTACCCTGAGAGTTGGGGGGATTTGTGGAATTCTCTGCCTCAGAAGGCAATGGAGGTCGATGAATCAAGGGATTTGGCAGATGGAGTTTAATGCTGTTAAGTGTGAAGTGCTACATCTTGGCAGGACAAATCAAAATAGGAAGTACATGGTAATTGGTAGGGAATTGAGGAATGCTGTGGAATAGAGGGATCTAGGAATAACTGTGCATAGTTCCCTGAAGGTGGAATCACATGTAGATAGGGTGGTAAAGAAAGCCTTTGGTGTGCTGGCCTTTATAAATCAGAGCATTGAATATAGGAGTAGGGAAGTAATGTTAAAATTGTACAAGGCATTGGTAAGACCAATTCTGGGGTATGGTGTACAATTTTGGTCACCTAGTTATAGGAAGGATGTCAACAAAATAGAGAGAGTACAGAGGAGATTTACTAGAATGTTGCCAGGGTTCCAGCAACTATGTTATAGAGAAAGGTTGAACAAGTTAGGTCTTTATTCTTTGGAGCGCAGAAGGTTAAGGGGGGACTTGATTGAGGTCTTTAAAATGATGAAAGGGATAGACAGAGTTGACGTGGATACGTTTTTTTCCCATTGAGGGTAGGGAAGATTCAAACAAGAGGGCATGACATGAGAATTAAGGGACAAAAGTTTCGGGGTAACATGAGGGGGAACTTCTTTACTCAGAGGGTGGTGGCTGTGTGGAATCAGCTTCCAGCAGAAGTGGTGGAGGCAGGATCGATTTTAACATTTAAGAGTAAAGTGGATAGGTATATGGACGTGAAGGGAATGGAGGGGTATGGTCTGAGTGCAGGTAGATGGGACTAGGGGAAAACAAATGGTCAGCACGGACTGGAAAGGCCGAGAGGGCCTGTTTCCGTGCTGTAATTGTTATATGGTTAGATGGTTATATGATATGGGGAGAAGGCAGGAACAGGGTACTGATTGTGGATGATCAACCATGATCACATTGAATGGCGTTGCTAGCTCCAAGGGGCGAATGGCCTATTCCTGCATCGATTTCCTATGTATCTATGTAAGTATCCATGTCGCTCACATAAACATCCAAATAGTTTCCATTTAAAGAAAAGTTAAACAGTTGAGCCAGCACCGAGTCCTGCGGCAAACCGCCTGCCACTGATTACAATCAAGTCAAACTGCGGTACAATAGATAGGGGAAAGGGACTGCTACAATGTGCAGCATACAGTTCGTTGCAGCGTCACAACACGCTAACATTTATACAATGTCCTCGTATCTCATTTCGGAGACCACAGAGTGCTTTACCTGCGTAAATCACATTGAAGTGCAGCCAGTAATGGCAACGGGAATCCAGAACCTTAACAATGAAGGCCCAGAGTACAACATCAGGACATAGTCAGAGAGAGAGAGAGAGAGAGAGAGAACACGTGGAACATGCCTCGGAGTGTAGGAAGAATTGCAGATGCTGGTTTAAACCGAACACAGACACAATATGCTGGAGTAACACAGCGGGACAGGCAGCATCTCTGAAGAGAAGAAATTGGTGGGTTTCAGGTCGAGACTGTCTGCAATAGGGTCTCGACCCGAAACGTCACCCATTCCTCCTCTCCAGAGATGCAACCTGTCCCGCTGCGTTACTCCAGCATTTAGTGTCTATCGAAGGGGAATAACATTTTCCAATTTAGTTTATTGTCACGTGTATCGAGGTGCTGTGAAATCCAGTCAGTGGAAAGACAATACATGATTACAATCGACCCACGTACAGTGGACAGATACTCGATGATGGAATAACGTTTAGTGCAAGGTTAAGCCAGCAAAGTCCGATCATAATTAAAGTGAGAAATGTTGAGGTGGGAGTAGAGATTTAAGAGTGTGGAGCGATTGTAATATGTACATATGTCGCTCGTTGGTGCAGACTCCGTGGGCCGAAGGGCCTGTTTTCGCAATGTATCTCCAAAAAAAACTACACTAAACTGATCGGCAGACAAAAATCTGATAGACAAAACTGCTGGAGATACTCATTGGAGAGGCAGCAACTATGTACAGAATGAATGGACGACGGTTCGGGTCAAGACCATTCTTCAGATAGACAAAGTAAAACTTTGTAAACTGCAATTAATTTTAGAGGATCATATAATACCATTTAACACACGCATAGATTGCCCCGAAGACTGCTCCATGAGAGACAGGTGCACTTGTTGTGGAATAACATAATGGCGGAGGGAGGTCTCTGTCCATCCTGATCCCGGGCTGTGAACGGAGTTGCGGGCGGCGGGTTCCACTGCCCAACAGGTGCAACGCCTCCTCAGGTTACACCCGAGGCTTCCTGAGCGCCGGGCCCTGTCCCCTTCTTTCCTGTCCTAGTCTTTCTCGTCCATATTCAGGCCAGTTTAATGTCCAATCTACCCCTCCCTCGTGTGTGATGAGCTGGAAGCGGTCAGGACATCTTCACACTGAACACTTGCAGACAAATAACATTCATTGCCCGGGACGGCACCACGCGCAGCAACACTGTACTGTAGGGGTCGGTTTTAATGTAGTTCAGAGATACAGTGCGCAAGCAGGCCCTTCGGCCCACCAGGTCCTCGCCCACCAGCGATCCGCGCACATTAACACTATCCTAAATCGGAAGTGGCAGTGATGCAGTTGAACAAAGGGGACTATGAAGGCATGAGAGGGGAGCTGGCCAAAGTAGACTGGAAAGGGATCCTGGCAGGAATGATGGTGGAACAGCAATGGCAGGAATCTCCGGGCATAATCCGGAAGACGCAGGATCATTTCATTCCAAAAAGGAAGAAAGATTCTAAGGGGAGTAGGAGGTAACCGTGGCTGACAAGATAAGTTAGGGATGGAATAAAACTAAAAGAAAATATGTATAACACAGCAAAGAGTATCCGGAAGCCAGAGGATTGGGAAAGATTCATAGGACAACACAAGGAAACAAAACGGGCAGTACGGGCTGAAAAGATGAAGTACGAGGGGAAGCTGGCCAGGAATATAAAGAAGGACAGTAAAAGTATCTTTAGATATGTTAAGGGAAAAAGAGTAGAAAAGTCAAATGTGGGTGCCTTGAAGGCAGACACGGGTGAAATAATTATGGGCAACAAGGAAATGGCAGAAGAGTTGAATAGGTACCTCGGATCTGAATTCACTAAAGAGGACACAAACAATCTCCCAGATGTACTGGAGGACAGAAGATCTAAGGGGGTAGGGGAACTGAAAGAAATTTTCATTAGGCGAGAAATAGTATTGGGTAGGCTAATTGGACTGAAGGATGATAAATCCCCTGGGCCTGATGGTCTGCATCCCAGGGTCCTCAGGGAGGTGGCTCTAGAAATAGTGGACGCATTGGTGATCATTTTCCAATGTTCAATAAGTCCAGGATCAGTTCCTGTGGATTGGAGGATAGCTAATGTTATTCAATTTTTCAAGAAAGGAGCGAGAGAGAAAACGGGGAATTACAGACCAGTTCGCCTGACTTCGGTGGAGGGAAAGATGCTGGAGTGAATTATTAAAGAGGTAATAATGGAGCATTTGGATAGCAGTAAAATGAGTAGTCCAAGTCAACTTGGATTTATGAACGGAAAATCATGCTTGACTAATCTTATGGAATTTTTTGCAGGTGTGACAAGTAAAATGGATGAAGGGGTGACAGTGGATGTAGTGTGTCTAGACTTTCAGAAAGCCTTTGATAACGTCCCGCACGGGAGACTGGTGACTAAAATTAGAGCACATGGTATTGGGGGTAGGGTGTTGACATGGATAGAAAATTGGTTGGCAGACCGGAAGCAAAGAGTAGGAGTGAACGGGTCCTTTTCAGAATGGCAGGCAGTGGCGAGTGCAGTGCCGCAAGGCTCGGTGTTGGGGCTGCAACTGTTTACCATATATATTAATTATTTGGAAGAGTGAACTAGGAGCAACACTGGCAAGTTTGCGGATGACACATAGCTGGGTGGCAGTGTGAACTGTGAAGAGGATGTTAGGAGTTTGCAGAGTGATCTGGACAGGTTGACTGAGTGGGCAGATGCGTGGCTGATGCAGTATACTATAGATAAATGTGAGGTTATCCACTTTGGCGACAAAAACAAGGGGGCAGATTATTATCTCAATGGGGTTAGGTTAGGTAAGGGGGGGTGTCCTTGTACACCGGTCACTGAAAGATGGCGTGCAGGTACAGCAGACAGTGAAGAAAGCTAATGGAATGTTGGCCTTCATAACAAGAGGATTTCAGTATAGGAGAAAAGAGGTTCTTCTGCAGTTATATAGGGCTCTGGTGAGACCACATCTGGAGTATTGTGTACAGTTTTGGTCTCCTGATTTGAGGAAGGACATCCTTGTGATTGAGGCAGTGCAGCGTAGGTTCACGAGATTGATCCCTGGGATGCCGGGACTGTCATATGAGGAAAGATTGAAAAGACTAGGCTTGTATTCACTGGAGTTTAGAAGGATGAGGGGTGATCCTATAGAAACATATAAAATTATAAAAGGACTGGACAAGCTAGATGCAGGAATTTGTGGAATTTTCTGCCACAGAGGGCAGTGGAGGCCAAATCACTGGATGGATTTAAGAGGGAGTGTATCTAACTCTAGGGGCTAGTGGAGTGAAGGGATATGGGGAGAAGGCAGGCACGGGTTATGGATAGGGGACGATCAGCCATGATCACAATGAATGGCGGTGCTGGCTCGAAGGGCCAAATGGCCTCCTCCTGCACCTATTTTCTATGTTTCTATACCCCCACTAGGGACATTTTGCACATTTCCCAAGCCATTTTTTTTACATTTACCAGGCCTCTGAAAAACCGAAGATCTCGGAGAAAACCCACGCAGATCACGGGGAGAACGTACAAAGCTCCGTACAGACAGCACCCGTAGTCAGGATCGAACCCGGGTCTCTGGGGCTGCATTCGCTGTAAGGCAGCAACTCCGCCTCTGCGGCACCGTGACGGTCACGTCACCGTGTCCATAGTCAACAGC
Source organism: Okamejei kenojei (assembly GCA_035221665.1). Classification (NCBI taxonomy): domain Eukaryota; kingdom Metazoa; phylum Chordata; class Chondrichthyes; order Rajiformes; family Rajidae; genus Okamejei; species Okamejei kenojei. The sequence continues at coordinate 163,976 of JAVHYY010000324.1, read as the reverse complement.
TCCACGTCAGTGAAAATACTTTGAAACAGGAAGTGGCGGATTAAAATGGCTTCGAAATATCAGGTCGAGAGTTGGACCGAGGAGGCAGTTTGTTCCATCTGTCTGGATTTCTTCACCGATCCGGTGACACTGCAGTGTGGGCACAACTTCTGCCGCTCCTGCATCACACAGAGTTGGGACAAGGAGGGGAGAAACTCCTGCCCGGAATGTAGAGAGGAGTTTGTGGACCGCACCCTCAGGGTGAATCGGGCCTTGGTTAGACTGGCTGAGAAAGCTCGAGCACTGAGCCCGAATCTCAAAGAGAAGGAAAATAAACTTCACTGCGAGAAACATCAGGAAGAACTGAAGCTGTTTTGTGAAACCGACAAGAAACTGATCTGTTTGATTTGCGCAACTGCGCGGGAACACAAGTCTCACAGCTTCATGCCGGTAGATGAAGCAATTTTATTCTACAAGGTAAAACCAAATCAATTTTGATCACTTTATTGTTTAATATTTTCTTTTTTGTCTGACATTTTTATTCTCTGATCTGAAACACAACCCCAGGAACAGGCGAAATCGTCTTTCGAATCGCTCACAGAAAGGAAATCAGAGATCGAGCAAATGGAGCAGGAACAGAAAGAGAGCATTTCTGGAGTTCAGGTGAGGTTTTGTACTATCGATTTAATTATTTTGTGTAGATTTGATCCCTGTGATGCGTGTAATAAGTGGGCGCCTCTATAGAGCTCAGTAGTCAAGGACCCGAGATCTTGGGAACGGGTGGGCAGCCAAGGACTTTACTCACTGGAGCGCAGGAGATTAACGAATGATCTATTGCAGGTGTATACTATCATGAAACGAAATGTTAGGGTGAATATCTTTTACACTAAGTAGGGCGTCGAGCATGCGAGGGCATAAGTTTATGGTGAGAGGGAACAGATTTAATACGAACATTTAGTGCAACTTTGGTAGTGGGTGTATGGAATGAGCTGTCAGGGGAGGTTGTTGATTCGGGTACCATAACAATATTTAAAAGATATTTGAACAAATTGTTGGAGAGAAATTATTAGAACCAGCCTCCACCGCCCTCTGAAGCGGAAAATTCCACACTTACAGCTCCCTGTGTGCATAAGTGTTTCCTCATCTCCGTTCTAAATGGTTTATCTCTTATTATTAAACTGTGGGCCCTGGTTCTGGACTCCCCCAACACCGGGAACATATTTCCTGCCTCTAGCGTGTCCAAACCCTTAATAATCTTATATGTTTCAATATGTCTCATCCTTCTAACTTCCAGTGTATACAAGCCCAGCCACTCCATTCTTTCAGCATATGGCAGTCCCATCATCCCGTGAATTAACCTTGTAAACCTACACTGCACTCCCTCAAAAGGAAGAAAGTCCTTCCTTCAATTAGGGTCCAAAACTTCACACACTACTCCAGGTGTGGTCTCAGTAGGGCTCTGCACAACTGCAGAAGGACCTCTTTGCTCCTATACTCAACTTCTCTTATGAAGGCCAACATGCCATTCGCTTTCTTCACTGCCTGCTGTACCTGCATGCTTACTTTCATTGACAGTTGAACAAAGACTCCCAGATCCAGTTTTACTACCCTTTTCCCAACTTGACACCATTTAGATAACAATCTGCCTTCCTGTTTTTGCTACTAAAGTGGATAATCTCACATTTATCCACATTAAACTGCATCTGCCATGCATCTGCACACTCACCCAACCTGTCCAAGTCACCCTGCATTCTCATAGCATCCTCCTCACAGTTCGCACTGGCACCCGGGTTTGTGTCATCTGCAAATTTCCTAATGTTACTTTGAATCTCTTCGTCTGAATCATTGATGTATATTGTAAATAGCTACCGTCCCAGCATCGAGCCTTGCGGTGCCCCATTAGTCATTGCCTGCCATTCTGAAAGGGACCCGTTAATCCCTGTCTGCCAACAATGTTTTATCCATGTCAGCACTCTACCCCCAATACCAAGTGCCCTAATTTTGCCCAATAATCTATGTGGGACCTAATCAAATGCTTTCTGAAAGTCCAGGTACACTACACCCACTGGCTCCCCCTTGTCCATTTTCCTAGTTACATCCTCAAACAATTCCAGAAGATTAGTCAAGCATGATTTCCCCTTCGTAAATCCATGCAGACTCGGACCGATCCTGTTACTGCTATCCAAATGTGCCGCTATTTCATCCTTTATGATTGACTCCAGCATCTTACCCACCACTGATGTCAGGCTAACTGGTCTATAATTCCCTGTTTTCTCTCTCCCGCCTTTCTTAAAAGTGGGATAACATCAGTTACCCTCCAAACCACAGGAATTGATCTTGAATCTGTAGAACATTGGAAAATAATCACCAATGCGTCCACAATCTCTACAGCCACGTCATTAAGTACCGTGGGACGCAGACCATCAGGCCCTGGGGATTTATCAGCCTTCAGTCCCATCAGTCTACCCGACACCATTTCCTGCCTAAGGTGGATTTCCTTCAGTTCATCCGTCACCCCAGATCCCGTGGCCACTAGTACATAAGGAAGCTCATTTGTGTCATCCTTAGTGAAGACGGATCCAAAGTACCTTTTCAACTCATCGGCCACTTCCTTGTTCCCCATAATAAATTCACCTTTGCGGCCTTCAAGGGTCCATTTTAGGTCTTAACTATTTTTTCCTCTTCACATACCAAAATAATATTTTACTCTCCCCTTTTATATACTTGGCTCGCTTACCTTCGGACCTCATCTTTTCTCCCCGTGTTGCCTTTTTGGTATCTTCTGTTGCTCCTTAAAGATTACCGAATCCTCTTGCACCCTGCTATTTTTGCTTCGTTGTACCTCTTCTCTTTTATTTTTATACCGTCCATGACTTGCCTTGTCAGCCACGGTCGCCCCTTATTCCCCTTGGTATCTTTCTTCCTCTTTGGAATAAACTGATTCTGCACCTTCTGTATTATTCCCAGAAATACCTGCCATTTTTGTTCCACCGTCATCCCTGCTAGGATATCTTTACAGTCAACTTTGGCCAGCTCCTCACTCATGGCTCCATAGTCCCCTTTGTCCAACTGTAACACTGACACCTCCGTGTTACCATTCTCCCTCTCAAATTGTAGATTGAAACTTACCATATTATGGTCACTACCTCCTAATGGCTTCTTAACCTCGAGTTCCCTTTATCAAATCCAGTTCATTGCAAATTAAACGGATTTGATAAGGTCTTGGTCGGTTACATTACTTTCACCAGATATTTTAGAATTATCAAGACATGCTCTTGAATTGCCAAGGTATGGATTAATTAAATGGGTAAATGGAATTAGTGTAGATACGTACAGAGCCCAGCATGGACATTGTGGGCCGAATGGCCTAATTCTCCACTTCAGGACTCGTGATTCACTAGCCAAATGTCACCTTCCATGTCACGAGGAAACACAGCAGAGTGACATCATATATTGATTTTAATCTTTCAACATGACAGGAAGAGTCACAAAACCTTCAGTCACAGATCACATCCCAGTTTGCTGAACTGCACCAGATATTCACTGAGAAAGAGCAGCACTTACTTGGAGATATCCGGGAGGAAGAGAAAAAGATTGTAAACAGAATGAAGAAAAATCTTCAAGAGATTCAAGAGAATTTAATTTCCATTCAAGAGGAACTCTCAAAGTTACAGGAACAGATCGACCACAAGGACGGTGGGATATTTCTGAAGGTAAGGGTGTACACTACAGTTTGTTGAAGTAAAAGTGCACAGTCACAAAATGGTGGGTTAAATTTCTGAAACACATGCTGCATTTACCAGTAATTCAGTACTGGGTCAATGTTCCGTCTGTTCCATCTACTCGCCACATTCGACAATAATGCCCCAAATTCCCCCCTCTACATCATGGACATTCGGCCCATCCGTTGCTGTCAGTTTTCCTGCTCCGCATAAGCCTCTCCCCACCTACTGACAACATCCACCAGCAGTGCCCAGAGTTGCCACATCTCTCGTGGTTATCCACCTTTATCCATCTCCCCATGAAATTACCAGTGGTGGAGTGTTCTATATTATCTTGACTGAATCTCTAGTGGAACCTTTGAAAGACCACCTGATATTTAATCACCAATTCACTTTCTTATCATTATCTGATATTTAATTGTTTAATATTGCACTAAATGTTGTACCCTTTATCCTTTATCTCTACACTGTACGGCTTATGTTTATTCATGTACAGTCTTTTCTTTGACAGGATAGCATGTAAACAAACGCTTTTCTCCGTATCTCAGTACATGTGACTATAATAAGTTCATATGATCAGAAGTGATTGGAACATAATTAACCCATCAAGTCTACTCCGCCATTCAATCATGGCTGATCTACCTGTCCTAACCCCATTCTCCTGCTTTCTGCCCATACCCCTGACACACATTCTAATCCAGATAATATTAAATTCCATTAAAGTTCCTTTAATTAGCTAAAAAGCACTTGGAGTGTGCAGTCTTTCCGGTAAGTTTGATGCTCCGATTAATGGCAGATTGTTCACTAACACTCCATACACATGCTCCCTTGGTTCTTTGCTCATTTGTGTAATATACTCAATCCGTGTCAGCAGGGGTCAGTGGGGAAATGGGAATTTTCAGCAGTTCTATGGAATGGTTTTTGCTGTGATGTGAACCATCAGTCCCAATATATTGAGGGGGGGAATCAAGTGTTGGAGCAACTCTGCGGGTTAGGCAACATCTGTGGGGGGTACACAAAATGTTGGAGAAACTCAGCGGGTGCAGCAGCATCTATGGAGCGAAGGAGATAGGCAACGTTTCGGGCCGAAACACTTCTTCGGACCCGGAGACATCTGTGGGGGATTTGGATGGGTGACGTTTCGTGTCGAGACCCTTCTTCAGATTGTTGTTGTGAGGCGTGGAGAGCTTGAAAAGCGATGTAGAGATGAACAGTGTAGAAAAGAGGGTCAGGTAAGAAAAGACAAGTGATATGTAAAGCCAGACGGCTTTAGAGGAGTAAGGGATCTGGGGGAATGGGTAAGAGAGCGGGTTGGTGCAAAAAGTGGAAGCTCATTAGGCTGGGCACATGGAAGAAATTGAGTAAAGATGGTGTTACCTAACATTGGAGATTTCAATGTTCATTCTGCTGTGTTGTAAACTACGCGAGCGGAATATGAGGTGCAGAACCTCCATTTTGCGTGGGACCTCACTCTGTCAATGGAGGAGGCCCAGGACTGGAAGGACAATATGGAAATGAGAAGTGGAATTGAAATGTTTAGCAACTGGGATGTTCCGCAGATCTGGGTCGTTTAGTCTATGCTTGGTCTCGACGATGTACAGGAGCGGGCCGAACTGAAGCGTCACCAATCCACATCCCCGTGAAATGCTGCCTGCTGCGCCGTGTTCCAGCACTCTGTGTTTTATATAAGATGGCATTTTGCATTACTTGTATCTCAATGAATTGAGCTTTGTGTTTTATTTATTTCAGGGTGAAGCTGCTCGGGACAGCAGGTACGACGTGCTCTTGACTGAAACTCTGTGTGGATGTGTAATGTGCTAAAAATTACATGCTCAATTTATCACCCTGTGTTTACTATTTGCAGTGCGAGTGTTGATACTGAATCGTTGTCAGTGACAGATGCTGCCCCGGCCTTTGAAACGTTCTATCACCCCTTTATGTTCAGCACAATGATAAGAGAAACAACTGATGCCATTAAGTGGAGTAGCCTTCAAACTGACGGTATGAATATAGAATACTCTGCCTGCACTCCTATCCATTTCTCCCCTCCACCACATCCTCCATGGATATCCCTACCTCTGGCTTCAAGATTCTCACCTCTTCTATCCTCATCTCCCAACTTTTGTCTTTTCATCTCTGGCATTAATCCAACAATTGGCCTATCAAAGCAATCCTCTCGCTGGTGTCCGCCTCTCACGGACGTTGGGTAGAGATGGAATTCCAACACCAGCCACAACATCCCATCTCCATCCCTTTTCGTTTTCCGCAGATCATTCCCTCCGCAACTCCCTGGTTAACTCGTCCCCACCCAAACCACTCCAGAGACTTCAACCTGCAATCGCAGGAGATGCAACACCTGTCCCTATACCTGCCCTCTCTGACTCCGTCCAAAGACCCCGACAGTTTTTTCAGGTGAAGCAGATGTTCATCTGCACCTCCTCCAACCTCATCTACTGTATCCACAGTATCAGGTGTGGACTCCTGTATATTGACGGTTACCGATTGTAGATGATCAGCCATTGTCAGATTGAATGGCGGTGCTGGCTCGACGGTCCGAATGGCCTACTCCTGCACCTATTGTATATTGTCTATTGTCTATATGGCGAGACCAAGCGCAGGCGGTGAGCACCTCTGCTCAGTACGCCAAAACCTCCTTGATCTCCCGGTTGCTAAACACTTTAACTCTCCCTCCCATTCTCACACTGATATTGAGTCCTGGGCCTCATTCATTGTCAGTCTGAAGCCAAACGCAAATAGGGGTAACAGCATCTCATGTTTTAGTTGGGCAGCTTACACACCAGCAGTATGACTATAGACTTCTCTAACTTTAAATAACCCTCCCTTTGCACATCCCTCCCCTTCACTGTTCTCTGACCAGTTTGACTGTCGCCGACTACATTGTATCTCTGTTTTAAAGAAGGAACTGCAGATGCTGGAGAATCGAGGGTTACACAAAAAGCTGGAGAAACTCAGCGGGTGCAGCAGCATCTAAGGAGCGAAGGAGATAGGCGACGTTTCGGGTCGAGACCCTTCTTCAGAAGAAGGGTCTCGACCCGAAACGTCGCCTATCTCCTTCGCTCCTTATATGCTGCTGCACCCGCTGAGTTTCTCCATCTTTTTGTGTAACCCTTGTATCTCTGTTTGCTTTGTTGTTACCTTCTCCCAGCTAACAATGATCTATGCCGCATTTACATTGATCTCCGTCCCCTTGGTCTCGTTTTCACACCTTGCTCTTCCTTATCACGGTATCTCTCTCTCCCATAACTTCGGTCTCGACCCGAAACGTCACCTATTCCTTCTCTCCAAAGATCCTGCCTGTCCCGCTGAGTTACTCCAGCATTTTGTGTCTACCTTTGAAACAAAACGTATCCATGTTCTGCAAAGATGCTGACCCAGCCTCTGTTAATTACTTCCGCACATTCTGTCTCTTTAGTAAACTTGCATCTGCAACTCATTCTGTTAAATAAAACGGACTGTGATGTATTTCTCGTTTATCAGACACATCTGAGTAACGTGTAGATGCAGAGTTTGTGTGTAATTATGGGCTGAGGGGGAGTTGTCATTTTATTCCTGCAGCAAACGCAGCTGCCGGGAAGGTTCACTTTCACACAGGCAGCTGGAGATGGGAGATCCCTGAACACAACCGACAGCCACACCCCTCCCTCTGTCTCACCTCCTCTCAAGATAACAGAAGCGGGTCACCTGGCCCCTCATGACCGCCCTCGTTCAGTATGATCAAGGCGACTCCACCACAACTCTACCTCCTCTTTAACCACCTCTAATTACCACTCGCATCAATCTCCTCTTCCTACAACCTCCCCCAACAACCCCCTCACACCACCACCACCACCATCTACCACCACGACCAGCAAGATAACGGAATAATTCCGAAATTTGGAAGAAGAGTCCCGAGGTTCTGAATACACCTCCTCATTTGTTAACGCCAACCACAATCTCTCGTCCATCCTCACTGTCCGCACTTGTCCACCCCTTTTGAAAACCCGCCCCAATCCCACGGCGCCTCTACTCCGGTTCCCCAATGCCCATGAAATTCCCCTCTTCAACCTGGAGAAAAATTCCGGGAAAGATGTTTATTGTCCATCCAATGTTGTGGGGTGGGGGGGAGGGGGAGGGGGGTGGGGGTTGCGGGAGTCTGTGAAATACCGGGCAAGGCTTCAGCTGTCTTCCCGCCTGTGCCTCAGGCCGAGCGGCTTTTCCGCGCGCTCCCCCACCGACTCCCGGGGACTCTCTGATTCTCTGCTTCTCCCCCCAGCCTCCGTCACCCTGGATGTGGAAACAGCGCATACGCAGCTCGATGTGTCTGAGGATCGGAATAGGATGAGATGGACCGGGTACCGGAGGAATCTCCCCGACACCGGGAAGAGGTTTACAGTCCGGCCGTGTGTGCTGGGATCGGAGGGATTCACATCGGGGAGACATTACTGGGAAGTGGAGGTGGAGGTGGCGGGGAATCAGTACTGGAGTCTGGGAGTCGCCGCAGAGTCTGTGGAGAGGAAGGGACGGGTCATACCGAGCCCGGAAACTGGAGTCTGGAGCATCGCGCGGCAGGGTGGGGTGTTTAATGCACTCACTTCCCCTCCATCCCCGCTCCCCGTCCGTGCCATCCACGGGAGGGTGGGAGTTTATCTCAGTTACGAGTCCGGGACAGTTTCATTTTACGACGCGGACACCAAGTCCCATCTCCACACTTTCACTGGGAATAAATTCACGGAGAAACTTTATCCTTTATTCGAAACAAATGATGGAAACTGGCTGAGAATCTGCTCCGGTTCCGCTCCGGGTGTGTAAAAGCGCGGCTCAGGGGCTGTGGGGCACAAACCCGGTGGACAACAGGTCGGCGCTAAACGGCTCCCATTTAATCCCCAAATTCCGCGTCGTGAAACTCCAGTGAGCGCGGAAATAAAACCAGTGGGGATGTAAATGTGTTAAGAGTGAAATAAACAGCAATTGAAATCAGAGCTGTCTGTCGATCCGTTCATTTTAACGCGTTAACCGCGTCCTAAAGTCCGCCGATTCTGCTGATTTATAGCGTGTTTGCAGCATTCGCTCTCCACACAACAGATTTGTTTTTTTCGGAACGGATCTTTGGAAGAATGGGTTCAAACCGGATTCTCGGTTCAAGGTGGGAACTCGTTGTGCTCAAGCTCTGCCTGTCTCACTGTAGGACACGTACATCATTCCTAGTTTCTGTCGCTGCCAGACCCCTCCCTCACCTCTTTCTCAGGGAGGGACTCGGTTAGAGGGGGCTAGGGGTCAGGGTGTGGGGCAAGAGGCAGAGAAGGGAAGCACTCGGATCCAAAATTTAGGCGAGAAAGATGAAAAAGATGATAGACAGAGAATAGGGGATGGTGGGTTTCTAAAATGTGTATATTTTAATGCTAGGAGCATTGTAGGTAAGGTGGATGAACTTAGAGCCTGGATTGACACCTGGAAATACGATGTTGTGGCAATCAGTGAAACATGGTTGCAGGAGGGCTGTGATTGGAAACTAAATATTCCAGGATTTCGTTGCTTCAGGTGTGATAGAATTGGAGGGACCAGAGGGGGAGGTGTTGCATTGCTTGTCAGAGAAGATATTACAGCAGTGCTTTGGCAGGATAGATGGAGGCTCGTCTAGGAAGCTATTTGGATGGAACTGAGAAGTGGGAACGGTGTAGCAACACTTTTAGGGGTGTATTATAGACCGCCAAATGGGAGCGAGAATTGGAAGAGCAAATATGTAAGGAGATAGCAGATATTTAGTAGTAAGCACAAAGGTAGTGATTGTGGGAGATTTTCAATTTTCCAAAAATAGACTGGGAAACACATTCTGTAAAGGGGCTGGATGGTTTGGAGTTTGTAAAATGTGGTGCAGGATAGTTTTTTGCAGCAGTACATAGAGGTATCGACCAGAGAAGGGGCAGTGCTGGACCTCCTGTTAGGAAATGAGGCAGGTCAGGTGACGGAGGTATGCGTTGGTGAGCACTTTTGGGACCAGTGATCACAATACATTAGTTTCAATATAATTATGGAGAGAGTCAGAACTGGACCTAGGGTGGAGATTTTTGATTGGAGAAAGGCTAACTTTGAGGGAATGCGTAAGGATTTTAAGGAGTGAATTGGGACCACTTTGTTTCATGGGAAGGATGTAGAAGAGAAATGGAGTACATTTAAGGGGGAAATTGTAAGAGTACAGAATCTTTATGTCCCCTGTTAGGTTGAAAAGAAATAGTAAAAATTGGAAAGAGCCATGGTTTTCAAGGAAATTGGACACTTGTTTCGAAAAAAGAGAGATATCTACAATAATTATAGGAGGCATGGAGTAAATGAGGTGCTAGAGGAGTATAAAGAATGTAAAAAGAATCTTAAGAAAGAAATTAGGAAGGCTAAAAGAAGATGTGAGGTTGCTTTTGGCAAGAAAGGTGAAAGTAAACCCAAAGGGTTTCTACAGCTATATTAATATCCGCAAAAGGATAACGAGGGTTAAAATTGGACCATTAAGAACCAGAATGGACAGCTATCTGCAGAGCCAAAAGAGATGGGGGAGATATTGAACAATTTCTTTTCTTCGGTATTCACCAAGGAGAAGGATATTGAACTCTGGTGAGTTAAAGGGAAAAAGTAGAGTAAGCTATGGAAACTATGAGATTTCAAAGAGGAGGAAGTACTGACACTTTTGAAAAATATAAAAGTGGATAAGTCTCCAGTCCTGACAGGATATATTCCCTAGGACATTGATGGAAGTTAGTGTAGAAATAGCAGGAGCTATGACAGAAAATATTTCAAATTGTCATTAGAAACGGGGAATAGTGCCAGAGGATTGGCGTACTGCGCCATGTTGTTCCATTGTTTAAAAAGGGTTCAAAGAATAAACCTAGCAATTATAGACCTATTAGTTTGACGTCAGTGGTGGGCAAATTAATGGAAAGGATACTTAGAGATAATATATATAAGCATCTGGATAAAGAGGGTCTGATCAGGAACAGTCAACATGGATTTGTGCCTGGAAGGTCATGTTTGACAACCTTCTTGAATTTTTTGAAGTGGTAACTAGGGAAATTGATGAGGGTAAAGCAGTGGATGTTGTCTATATGGATTTCAGTAAGGCCTTTGACAAGGTTCCCCATGGAAGGTTGGTTAAGAAGGTCAATCTTTGGGTGTTAATGGCGGAGTAGCAAGATGGATTCAACAGTGGCTGAATGGGAGATGTCAGAGAGTAAAGGTGGATGGCTGTTTGTCAGGTTGGAAGCCGGTGACCAGTGGGGGTGCCTCAAGGGTTCTGTGTTGGGTCCACTGTTGTTTGTCATGTACATCAATGATCTGGATGATGGGGTGGAAAAATTGGATAAGTAAGTATGCAGATGATACTAAGATAGGTGGTGTTGTGGATAATGAAGTAGATTTTCAAAGTCTACAGAGAGATTTGGGCCATTTGGAAAAATGGGCTGAAAGATGGCAGATGGAGTTTAATGCTGTTAAGTGTGAAGTGCTACATCTTGGCAGGACAAATCAAAATAGGACGTACATGGTAAATGGTAGGGAATTGAGGAATGCTGTGGAACAGAGGGATCTAGGAATAACTGTGCATAGTTCCCTGAAGGTGGAATCGCATGTAGATAGGGTGGTAAAGAAAGCCTTTGGTGTGCTGGCCTTTAAAAATCAGAGCATTGAATATAGGAGTAGGGAAGTAATGTTAAAATTGTACAAGGCATTGGTAAGACCAATTCTGGAGTATGGTGTACAATTTTGGTCGCCTAGTTATAGGAAGGATGTCAACAAAATAGAGAGAGTACAGAGGAGATTTACTAGAATGTTGCCAGGGTTCCAGCAACTATGTTACAGAGAAAGGTTGAACAAGTTAGGTCTTTATTCTTTGGAGCGCAGAAGGTTAAGGGGGGACTTGATTGTGGTCTTTAAAATGATGAAAGGGATAGACAGAGTTAACGTGGATACGTTTTTTCCCATTGAGGGTAGGGAAGATTCAAACAAGAGGCATGATATGAGAATTAAGGGACAGAAGTTTCGGGGTAACGTGAGGGGGAACTTCTTTACCCAGAGGGTGGTGGCTGTGTGGAATGAACTTCCAGCAGAAGTGGTGGAGGCAGGATCGATTTTAACATTTAAGAGTAAAGTGGATTGGTATATGGACGTGAAGGGAATTGAGGGGTATGGTCTGAGTGCAGGTAGATGGGACTAGGGGAAAACAAATGGTCGGCACGGACTGGAAGGGCCGAGAGGGCCTGTTTCTGTGCTGTAATTGTTATATGGTTATATGGTTATATGGTTACATCATGTCTGTATCGGTGCTGCTTCCTGCTCTCGGTCACCGCTTTAACGCTTCATCTTCCTCACTGCCAGTCTGCAACCAGCTCCCACTTTCCTCTGCTCGAGCCCCGACTTCCCTTCGCTTTCTCACCGTCTCGAGAAAACGGGAGTGACCAAAGTCCATTCCAAGCCCACGAACGCCATCGGCTACTTCGTCTACCCACTGTATCTGTTTGCGCATCGGAAATTGAATATTCCCTCCAAGATTAGTGCGTATAGCAACAACCCGCTTACATTTACACAATATCCTCGCATCTCTTTTAGGAGACTCCAAAGTGATTTACTGGTGGAATTCTCTTTGAAGTGCAGCCAGAGATGGCAAATGAAATACAGGAGTCAATTTGCAGACAGGAACATTCACAGCCAGAGTTTAAAAGCAAGCTATACTGTCCAAAGCGATTTGGGTTTATTTCAATTGAAGTATTAGAAGCATCAAGCTCATAATTCAATTCAACACAATCTTTCTATTCGGTTCTTAGGAATGTTACTGGTCGTGTGAATTATCCAACTGCAACAACAGGGTATTACATGTACCTATTGTATTAATCTACTGACCTACAATATTGTAAGCGGGTTTGGTTTCAATGAACCAACCCGTTTTACACGTTTTCCTCTGATTATCTGCATCTACAGTGGCTTGCAAAAGTTTTCATGCCCCTTGAACTTTTCCACATTTTGTCACGTTGCAACCACAAACGTAAATGTATTTTATTGGGATTTTATTTGATAGACCAACACAAAGTGGCGCATCATTGTGAAGAGGAAGGAAAATGATACATGATTTCGAATTTTTTTTACAAATAAAAAACTGAAAAGTGTGGCGTGCAAAAGTATTCAACCCCCTTTACTCTGATACCCCTAAATAAAATCCAGTGCAACCAATTGCCTTCAGAAGTCACCTAATTACTAAATAGAGTCCACTTGTGTGTAATCTAATCTCAGTATAAATACAGCTGTTCTGTGAAAGCCTCAGAGGTTTGTTAGAGAACATTAGTGAACAAACAGCATCACGAAGCATCTGACTGAGCTTGGTAGCGCATCATTGTGAAGTGGAAGGAAAATGATACATGATTTCGAAATTTTTTTACAAATAAAAAACTGAAAAGTGTGGCGTGCAAAAATATTCAGCCCCCCTGAGTCAATACTTTGTATAATCACCTTTCGCTGCAGTTACAGCCACAAGTCTTTTGGGGTATGTCTCTCCAAGCTTTGCACAGCTAGAGACTGAAATTTTTGCCCATTCTTCTTTGCAAAATAGCTCAAGCTTAGTCAGATTGGATGGAGAGCGTCTGTGAACAGCAATTTTCAAGTCTTGCCAGAGTTTCTCAATTGGATTTAGGTCTGGAATTTGACTGGGCCATTCTAACACGTGAATATGCTTTGATCTAAACCATTCCATTGTAGCTCTGGCTGTATGTTTAGGGTTGTTGTCCTGCTGGAAGGTGAACCTCTGCCCCAGTCTCAAGTCTTTTGCAGGTTTTCTTCCAAGATTGCCCTGTATTTGGCTCCATTCATCTTCCCATCAACTCTGACCAGTCACCCTGTCCCTGCTGAAGACAGCATGATGTTGCCACCACCATGTTTCACAGTGGGGATGGTGTGTTCAGGGTGATGTGCAGTGTTAGTTTTCCGCCACACATAGCGTTTTGCATTAGGCCAAAAACTTCCATTTTGGTCTCACCAGACCAGAGCACCTTCCTCCACATGTTTGCTGTGTCCCCCACATGGCTTGTGGCAAACTGTAAACGAGACTTTATATGGTTTTGTTTCAATAATGGCTTTCTTCTTGCCACTCTTCCATAAAGGCCCGATTTGTGGAGTGCACGACTAATGGTTGTCCAGTGGACAGATCTCCCACCTGAGATGTGGATCTCTGCAGCTCGTTCAGAGTTACCATGGGCCTCATGGCTGCTTCTCTGATCAATGCTCTCCTTGCCCGGCCTGTCAGTTTAGGTGGACGGCCATGTCTTGGTAGGTTTGCAGTTGTGCCATACACTTTCCATTTTCAGATGATGGATTTAACAGTGCTCAGTGAGATGTTCAAAGCTTGGGATATTTTTTTATAACCTAACCCTGCTTTAAACTTCTCCACAACTTTATCCCTGACATTTCTGGTGTGTTCCTTGGGCTTCGTTATGCTGTTTGTTCTCTAACAAACCTCTGAGGCTTTCACAGAACAGCTGTATTTATACTGAGATTAGATTACACACAAGTGGACTCTATTTACTAATTAGGTGACTTCTGAAGGCAAATGGTTGCACTGGATTTTATTTAGGGGTATCAGAGTAAAGGTACTTTTGCACGCCACTCTTTTCAGTTTTTTATTTGTAAAAAAAAAATCGAAATCATGTATCATTTTCCTTCCACTTCACAATGATGCGCCACTTTGTGTTCGTCCATCACATAAAATCCCAATAAAATACATTTACGTTTGTGGTTGTAACGTGACAAAATGTGGAAAAGTTCAAGGGGTATGAAAACTTATGCAAGCCACTGTATTTCTTCCCTTCTTTCACCCAATCCATCAGGTGAAACTTTAATCGCCGCCCTCAGCCCAAATGAGATACATAGTCACGAGTTGTTAATTGTCATATGTACCGAGGCAGAGTAATGAAATTCTTACTTGTTCTTAATCTGAGTTTGTATCTATATCACTCCTCACAACATTCCCTCCTTAAACTGCGGGCCACACTTCTCTTCCTGACTCCAATGTTAGTAAATAATCCTCACTCCTCATTCACGGAATGTTGCCATTCCACCCCCCTTGCCCGTAATCTACCAGATTTGCAATCAGCATTCCCAACTCCCAACAAAGTGGGTGCAATGTCTCTGACTCAGACCTTTGTGCCTGAGCCCAGACCTCTGTTGTGTGGGTGGACAAAGCTGAGATAGTCAAGTGGGCTTGGGATGGGTCCGCAGTTGGCCAGGCAGGATCTGGGGAGAGAGGACATGAGTTCGCATTCCGAGTCTCTGGTCGAAACTTGGCCTGACCCTGTCAGCCCTGCTGCACATAAAAACATACTGTTATTGATGTTGTTGGGAATATGAGGCAATGTTCCTCTAGTTTGTGTATGGCCTCACTCTGCAAACGGGGAAGTCCCAGGTCAGAAAGGTCAACGTGGGAATGGGAAGAGGAGTTAAAATAGTTGTCATCCGGCAGCCCTTGGCGGACCGAGTGCAAGTGTTCAACCAAATCGTCGGCGAATCTGGACTTTCACACGAATGTGCACCAGGCGTCACCAGGAATACAGGATGCAGTAGATGAGGAGACCGTGAACCTCTGTCTCATTTGGAAGGACAGCTGTGATCCCTGGATGGAGGTGAGGGGGAAGGTCCTATCAATGTAGTTAGTTCAGTTGTTCACTTTAATTTATTGTCACGTGTACCGAGCTACAGTGAAAAGCTCTTGTTGAGTGCGATCCAGTTAGCAGAAAACCAAGTCACACCCAGTGTATAGATACATGATAAGGGAAGAACGTTTAGTGCAAGGTAAAGCCGGGAAAGTCCGATCAAGTACAGTCCGAGGGTCACCAAAGAGATAGATATTAGTTCGGCACTGCTGTCTGGTTGTGGAAGCATGATTCAGTTGCCCGAGAACAGCTGGGACGAAACTGTCCCTGTATCTGGAGGTGTGGATCTTACTAGCGTCTTGTACAGTTGTATCAAATCTTGTATTTCATACCCTCACGGGCCCAGCAAATGTGCCAAACACCTTCGTCACGCAGAGAGTGGTGAGTCTCTGGAATTCTCTGTACAGATGGTAGTTGAGGCCAGTTCTTTGGCTATATTTAAGAGGGAGTTAGATGTGGCCCTTGTGGCGAGAGGGATCAGGGGGTATGGAGAGAAGGCAGGTACGTGATACTGAGTTGGATGATGAGCCATAATCATATTGAATGGCGATGCAGGCTCGAAGGGCCCAATAGCCTACTCCTGCACCTATGTTCTATGTTTCTATGTTTCTATGTCACCAGCCTGCCCATCCCTGGTGCAATGTTCATGGAGCTGTATGTTTGCATTTCAATGTCTCTCCAGTCTGCTAAAAAATAACACAGGGCGTAACTGTTTAATGCGTATAATCTGCCCTGGCCTGTTTACCAACTTGCATCACACTTATCCGAGTTAAATAAATCAGCCTGTATTCCGCCCATTGGCCTAGTTCCATCCCAGAGAAATGGATTCAATCTACAAAATGTCACCATAGAAACGTAAAAACATAGAAACATAGAAAATAGGTGCACGCGTAGGCCATTCGGCCCTTCGACCTATGGCCATTTAATTTGACCACGGGTGATCATCCAAAATCAGCAGGCTGTTCCTGCCTTCTCCCCCATATCCCTTGATTCAGTTAACCTTCAGAACTATACTTAACTCTCTCTTGAACACACCCAGTGACTTGGCCGCTACTGCCTTCGTTGGCAGAGAATGCCACAGATTCACATCTCCCCGGGAGAAAAGGTTCTCCCTCATAACCAGATAACCATATAACCATATAACAATTACAGCACGGAAACAGGCCCTCTCGGCCCTTCCTGTCCGTGCCGACCATTTGTTTTCCCCTAGTCCCATCTACCTGCACTCAGACCATACCCCTCCATTCCCTTCACGTCCATATACCTATCCACTTTACTTTTAAATGTTAAAATCGATCCTGCCTCCACCACTTCTGCTGGAAGCTCATTCCACACAGCCACCACCCTCTGAGTAAAGAAGTTCCCCCTCACGTTACCCCTAAACTTCTGTCCCTTAATTCTCATGTCATGCCCTCTTGTTTGAATCTTCCCTACCCTCAATGGAAAAGCTTTATCCACGTCAACTCTGTCTATCCCATTCATCATTTTAAAGAACTCATCAAGTCCTCCCTTAACCATCTGTGCTCCAAAGAATAAAGACCTAACTTGTTCAACCTTTCTCTGTAAACATAGTTGCTGGAACCCAGGCATCATTCTAGTAAATCTCCTATGTACTCTCTCTATTTTGTTGACATCCTTCCTATAATTAGGCGACAAAAATGTGACACCATACTCCAGAATTGGTCTTACCAATGCCTTGTTACAATTTTAACATTACTTCCTACTCCTATATTCAATGCTCGGATTTATAAAGGCCAGCACACCAAAGGCTTTCTTTACCACCCTATGTACATGCGATTCACCTTCGGGAACTATGCACAGTTATTCCTAGATCCCACTGTTCCACCGCCACAATTCCGTACCATTTACCATATACGTCCTATTTAGATTTGTCCTGCGAAATGTAGCACTTCACACTTAACAGCATTAAAACTCCATCTCCATCTTTTCAGCCCATTTTTCCAAATGGCCCAAATCTCTCTGTCGACTTTGGAAAAAAAAAAAATCTAAAAACTTTTTTTTTTTTATTTTTCATTATCCACAACACCACCTATTTAGTATCATCTGCATACTTAATTATCCAATTTTCCACCCCATCATCCAGATCATTGATGTACATGACAAACAACAGTGGACCCAACACAGATTCCTGAGGCACCCCACTGGTCATGGCTTCCACCTGACAAACAAAGCCATCCACCATTACTCTCTGACATCTCCCATTCAGCCCACTGTTGAATCCATCTTGCTACTCCGCCATTAACACCCAAAGATTGAACCTTCTTAAACCAACCCTTCCATGGGGAACCTTGTCAAAGGCCTTACTGAAATCCATATAGACAACATCACTGCTTTACCCCTCATCAATTTCCCTAGTTACCGCTTCAAAAAATTCCAGAAGGTTTGTCAAACATGACCTTCCAGGCACAAATCCATGTTGACTGTTCCTGATCAGACCCTTTTATCCAGTATGCTTATATATATTATCTCTAAGTATCCTTTCCATTAATTGCCCACCACTGACGTCAAACTAATACGGTCTATAATTGCTAGGTTTATTCTTTGAACCCTTTTTAAACAATGGAACAACATGCGCAGTACGCCAATCCTCTGGCACTATTCCCGTTTCTAATGACATTTGAAATATTTCTGTCATAGCTCCTGCTATTTCTACACTAATTCTACCCTCAATATCCTAGGGAATATCCTGTCAGGACCTGGAGACTTATCCACTTTATATTTTTTCAAAAGTGTCAGTACTTCCTCCTCTTTGAATCTCATAGTTTCCATAGCGACTCTACTTGTTTTCCCTTACCTCACAGAGTTCAATATCCTTCTCCTTGGTGAATACCGAAGAAAAAAAATTGTTCAATATCTCCCCCATCTCTTTTGGCTCTGCAGATAGCTGTCCATTCTGGTTTCTCTAATGGTCCAATTTTATACCTCGTCATATCCTTTTGCTATTAATATAGCTGTAGAAACCCTATGGATTTACTTCATTCACCTTTCTTGCCAAAGCAACCTCCATCTTCTTTTAGCCTTCCTAATTTCTTTCTTAAGATTCTTTTTACATTCTTTATACTCCTCTAGCACCTCATTTACTCCATGCCTCCTATAATTATTGTAGTCCATCTCATCTCAGTCCGACTGTAGACATTGTAGACTCATCTCAGTCCGATATGACCTACTACTTATTCTTAAACTGTGACCCCAGGTTATGGATTCCCTCAATATCGGGAACATGTTTCCTGTATCCAGCCTGTCGAATCCTCTAACAAATTACATGTTTCCAAAAGATCCCCTCTCGTTCTTCTAAATTCCAGTAAAACTTTGGCCCCGTCGGACGATTCTCGATAACACATTCACTAACACTATCCAACATACTATGGACAATTGTTTTAACCAATGTTAGTCTCATCTCAAACTGACTAACCATTAGAAATGAGATGAGAACAAACTTTTTCACCCAAAGAGTTGATGAATTGGTGGAATTCTCTGCAAGGCAATGGAGGCCGATTCATAGAAACATAGAAACATAGAAATTAGGTGCAGGAGCAGGCCATTCGGCTCTTCGAGCCTGCACCACCATTCAATATGATCATGGCTGATCATCCAACTCAGTATCCTGTACCTGCCTTCTCTCCATACCCCCTGATCCCTTCAGCCACAAGGGCACATCCAACTCCCTCTTAAATATGGCCAAACGAACTGGCTCAACTACCTTCTGTGGCAGAGAATTCCACAGATTCACCACTCTCTGTGTGTGTGAAAAACGATTTTTCTCATCTCGGTCCTAAAAGACTTCCCCCTTATCCTTAAACTGTGACCCCTTGTCCTGGACTTCCCCAAACATCGGGAACAATCTTCCTGCATCTAGCCTGTCCAACCCTTAAGAATTTTGTAGTCTCTATGAGATCACCCCTCAATCTTCTAAATTCCAGCGAGTACAAGCCAAGTCTATCCAGTCTTTCTCATATGGAAGTCGTGCCATCCCAGGAATCAGTCTGTGTGAACCTTCTCTGTACTCCCTCTATGGCAAGATTCACTTGGATAGAGCTTTAAATTTGATTGTTAGATAGAGAGTTAGATAGAGCTCTTAGGGTGAGAGGAATCAGGGATATGGGGAAGAAGGCAGGAATGGGGTAATGATTGTAGAAGAACAGCCATGATCACATTGAATGGCGGTGCTGGCTCCATAGGACGAATGGCCCAAATCATGCATCTATTTTCTAAAAGTCTATGTAATCATGTCACCTACATTACACATCCAAATCGTTTACATATTAAAAAAATGGTCATCAGTTGAGCCAGCACCGAGCCCTGCGGCAACACCATCTGCCTTCTGTCTCCATTCTGAGCAGCAACCCTCTACCCATTCGCCGTCGGAATCCGACCTTCAGGCGAATTTAGTATCTCATAGGACTTCTTGAAAGCGTGAAAACGCACACCTCCAGATTCAGCAGGATTATTTTCTTCCCAGCTGTCATCAGGCAATTGAATCATCCTACCACAACCAGAGAGCAGTGCTGAAACTACTATCTACCTCATTGGTTGATCTGCATCACACAACAGTCTCTCAGTCTTTTTGTTCTTTTTTTGTTATTTTCAGTGTGTTTTAAAAAGTATGTGTTAATCTTCCCTGGTGTGATTTACTTGGGGAATGGGAGAAGGGGATGGGGGGAGGGGGGGAGGGGATTTTTTGGTTTTCAATCTCTCTCATACCTTGCAGGAGATGCGATTGTTTTTCCGGGTCATATCTCCGGTTCATCTGCGGGCCCCTAACATCATGGAGCCTGGCCGGCTTGATTATGATTATGATACACTGTAATGGCTCGATTGATAATCTGCATTGTTTTTCCGCTGACTGGAGTGCACACAACGAAAGCTTTTCCCTGTACCAGGTTTTAAACCAAGCTCTAAAGTCCATACCAGTTTGGGGGTTTAATTCATTTAACACTGCAAGCAACAAGGCACGAAATTCCGAATAAATATACCTTTCTATTGGGGTTCTTGTGCATTTTACTGGTCGTTGGAATTATCTAAAATTCAAACAAATGGGGATTAATGGTGATCTATTGCATCATCTATTACTGTACCATTCGCATGGTTTAGGGGTTCTTTACCCTCAAAGTGGGGATTCCGCTCACAGCTTCCCAAATGCTTTTGACAATTTAATACTACCAGAAGTTCACTTCTCGCTCCTGCATTGAGGGTCTCTCCACTATTCCACCTCATGCATGTGGCCCGCATTCTGCAGACTCTTGTTGTCACCAGTGAATTCTGGACATCAACAACGATGAACCAAGCATTATAAATTATTACATTAAACGATCGCATGCTTGGTAGAACTTCAAAATAGCAACAATATGGGTTTAAAAATTATGCAGCAGGTCAAGAAGGTTCGTTACAAAGTTCATGCACGAAGCCCTATGCATGTCAGCAGAGTCAGTTAGCTGCAGTGTTGCGGAAGAAACTGCAGATGTGGAGAATCGAGGGGTTACACAAAATGTGGAGAAACTCAGCGGTTGTGCAGCAGCATCTAAGGAGGCGAAGGAGAAGATAGGCGACGGTTTCGGGTCGGAGACCCTTCTGCAGACTGGTCAGGGATTCAGGGAAACGAGAGATATAGACGGTTGATGTGAGAGGTAAAAGAACAATGAATGAAAGATATGCAAAAAAGTATCGATGATAAAGGGGGAAACAAGCCATTGTAAGCTGTTTGTGGTGTGAAAATGAGAAGCTGGTGCGACTGGGTGGGGGAGGGTAGATAGAGATATAGAGGGAAGCCAGGGCCCCGAGGGCTTGGGGGGGAGGTGGGAGAGGGGGAGGAGACAGCAGGGGTTAACAGAATTGAGAAAATTCAATGTTCAAGCCAAAGGATGCAAAACTCCCCAAGCGGATATGAGGTGCTGTTCCTCCAACTTGCGGTGTTGCTCACTCTGGCCATGGAGGAGGCCCAGGACCGAGAGGTCGGATACGGAATGGGAGGGGGAGTTGAAGTGCTGAGCGACCGGGAGGGTCGGGTTGGTTATTGCGGACCGTAGCGGAGGTGTTCGGCGAAACGATCGCCAAGCCTCCGCTTGGTCTCACCGGCTTGGCGATCGTTTCGCCGAACACCTCCGCTCGGTCCGCAATAACCAACCCGACCTCCCGGTCGCTCAGCACTTCAACTCCCCTCCCCATTCCGTATTCCGACCTCTCAGTCCTGGGCCTCCTCCATGGCCAGAGTGAGCAACACCGCAAGTTGGAGGAACAGCACCTCATATTCCGCTTGGGGAGTTTGCATACTTTTTTGCATATCTTTCATTCATTGTTCTTTATCTCTCACATCACCGTCTATATCTCTCGTTTCCCTGATCCCTGACCAGTCTGAAGAAGGGTCTCGACCCGAAACGTCGCCTATCTCCTTCGCTCCTTAGATGCTGCTGCACCCGCTGAGTTTCTCCAGCATTTTGTGTAACCCTCGATTCTCCAGCATCTGCAGTTTCTTCGTCAAGACTTTTGCGGTGATTGTATTTCAGACAGTTTACTTCTTTATGGCATTTGAGGTGATTAACTGTGTTTAAGGTGGGGGGAAATATTTAATATTGTGTCCCTGGATTGTGCCACTGATTGCAATCAAGTCAAACTCCAGTACAATAGATAGGGAAAAGGGACAGTTACAATGTGCAGCATGTAGTTCTCAGCATTGCAGCGTCACAACCCGAAACGTCACCCATTCCTTCACTCCAGAGATTCTGCCTGTCCCGCTGAGATACTCCAGCATTTTGTAACTGTCTTCGATTTAAACCAGCATCTGCAGATCCTTCCTATATCATCAGGAGGTTATGTTGAATCGGTATAAAACACAGGTTTGGACCCAACTGGTGCATCAAGCCTATTTCTGGCCACCAAACGTAATGAATGAAGCGAGGATGATCGGGAGGGCGCAGGAGATATTTACTGGAATGGTTTCAAGGATGAGGAGATTCGGGTCGAGGGTGAGGCCGGAGAAGCGGGTGCAGGTTCTCTGTGGAGAAGGGAATTTGAAAGCTTTCATAAAGGGTTCAAGCTCGGGTCGGTGTGGAGAGGGGGAATTGGGGGGGGGGGGGGTGCGCGGGGGGGGAGGGCTGTATTTTCTATTTGTGCGAGGTTCAAATGCGCAACAGATTTGAAAGACAGAGAAGCAACAATGCGAATATGGGCTCGGCGTGTAGGAATCGAATTGAATTAGCAGAGATGCTGGTTTAAAAAACAACTGCCACTCCTCTCCCACCGATCCAAGATAGACACAGTAAAATGCTGGATTATCTCAGCGGACAGGCAGCAACTTCTGGAGAGAAGGAATGGGTGACGTTTCGGGTAGAGTTTTAGTTTAATGTCGCGTGTTTTTCGAGGTACAGTGAAATACTATTGCTGCGTGCTATCCAGTCAGCAGAAAGACAATACATTGATTACAATCGAGCCACTTACAATGGACAGATACTCGATGAATGGAAGAATGTTTAGTGCAAGGTTAAACCAGCAAAATCCGATCATAGTTAAAGTGAGAAATGTTGAGGTGGGAGTAGATATTTCAGACTGTGGGGCGATTGTAATATGTGGTTGTGGATCTGTATCGCACGCAAATAGACGCCTTGGTTGGGCGCCATCTCGGAAGCATTAGCGGCAAGAATGACCTGCAGGGGCGGGGAAATGCTGCCAATTGGGCTTTCGAATCTGAGTGTTCCGTGTTCAACTCTCACTGATTCCACGGTGATGCAGCGCTAGAGTTGCTGCCTTGCAGTGCTTGCAGCGCCAGAGACCCGGGTTCGATCCCGACTACGGCTGTTGTCTGTACGGGTTATCTCCGAGACCGCGTAGGTTTTCTCCGAATTCTTCGGTTTCCTCCCACATTCTAAAGAGGTACAGCTATGTAGGTTAATTGGCTTGGCGGATGTGTATAATTGTTCCTGGTGTGGGCAGTATAGTGTTAATATGCGGGGATCGTTGGTCGGTACGGACTCGGTGGGCCGAAGAGTCTGGTTTCGCGCTGTATCTCTAAACTAAACTAAAATAAACTGATCAGCAAATTGAACCTTTGGAAACTGCAATGAATGTTGGAGGGTCATTTAATATACTTTAAACAATACACGCAAATTGCCCTGAAGATTGCTGCATGAGGGACAAGTGCACTGTTGTGGAATATAATAGTAAGATTAAACGAGAACTTACCAGTTTGAAGTTTGATCTTTATGTTATGAGGAGTTGCGATGAGGGATTTCATGAAGACCCCGCCAGTCACGCATGCGCGACATTCTTCAAAGCAGCGGTGTGGAATTACAGATAACAACAATGACGGAAGATAGTAAGATTAAAGAACTCGAATATACCAGTTGACCTTATGATAGAGGGTTGGGAGCGGAGGGCACGAAATCCCTCATCGCAACTCCTCATAAAATAAAAATCAAACTTCAAACTGGTATGTTCTCGTTTAATCTTACTATTTTACTTCAGAGTCACGTGAGTGACGTCGTGAAGATTTCAAAGCTCTGTGATTCCATGCCCTGGACCACGTCCATGCTCACACACTGCCGTAATACTGATGGAGGAAGTATGTTAACGTATTTCAGACTTGAACAAGCTGAAAAATGATAACATTTGTTAATACAACAATAAAACCCCTGAACTCGGGGACAAACGTTTAGGGACCAGCACTTAAAACTGAATCCGCCAACGTTGCGGGAGCGGCCACAGTCTGCTTTAAAACCGCTGAAATGTAGCTTCACTGGCCCAGCCCGCTATTGCGAGGACATAATCCATGAACACCTCCATGGTCCTCACCGCTGATGTGGATGCAGCCCTGGTAGAATGACATTTTAAAATGTTAGTGTCTTACCTGCTGCACCGAATACCACCTTGAGCCATCTCCCGATGCCCATTTTCAGACCTGTAGTCGCAGGTCTGTGTAGTTTAAGCAACTCTTCTATAATGCAGTGTATATAAACCTTCTAGAAACCGTTCTATCCAGGCAATTCCTGTAGAGTTTGGACCCGTTGTGCTGTCTTCAGTGCCAGTACCATCACCACTTTGAAGGTGAATAAGTCCAGTGGTAAATCCGCCAAAGGCGACCAGCTCCTGTGTAGGGTCAACACCACCCTCTATATCTCTGGTAATATATAGAGGTCGGGGAGGGATAGAACATACCCTCCAGTGTGGATACCAGCTGGTGAGATCCCACTCCAATGTTGAGATAGGATGACAGTGCACTCCTGGAACTGTATATGGCACTGTAACTGAGGGACTCATCATGATGCAGGCCCGTGAGGATTCCAGCACATTGGAGATCATAATAGATATATAGGTGGTCTAGGTCCGACCATGGTAACCTCACATATCCTTATGTGGGTAAGGTACTGCTTCCTAATGGACTCACTCTGCACGCTGCTGTATGATGTCCATGGTCCTTTCTGGTTGCGTTTTCTGCAACACCTATCTGATGAAGCAGACTGGGGGAAAGCATAGAAAACCCATTTCCCCCCAATGTAGCGAGAACTCGTCCATCGCCACTGCCCCAGGATCTGGTTCTCAAGACACATATGTTGGTATCCAATGGTTGAACCTGGACGCAAGGAGGTCAATATCTGGTAAGAGAACCAGACCCCCTTACTGCCATGGTTACCGGGGGGCCTGACGTTCTGGTTCCTGGTGTTCCATTGAATTGTGTTGAGGTGCTGCCAGCGTGTAGGTCCTTACTGGTCTTTCAGGTGGCCCCCGAGGTCTTCCATTTGGTGTTTGTCTGCGCACTGGCCGGCAAGAGGAAAACCTGAGGTGCCGGCCTGTCCTGCCTGGAGGGTGGTGGGTTCATCATCCCGTCTGCCTTCACCTCCTAATCCAGGTCCAAGACCTGTTTGGGCAGGTCCTCACTGAACAGCTGTTTCGGTGGTGGTGTCGCAGATGCCTAGTATAACCCCGCAAATATGGGGTTTGGAGTCGGTTTGATGGCGATACTCTGGGAAGTGTAAACTTCATGACTAATATTGCAAGAGCATCCTCCTGTTCTTTTTTTTTGTAAAATATTTTTATTAGAAGTAAATACATATTAAGAAGGAATAACATAAAATAAAAAGAAAGAGACATATTATTCGTCACATATGTTCTTAATATTTTTAAAGTTTATTTATACTTCTATACTTTTTATTCTTTTATAACAGAAAGAAGATAGTAAAGAGAAATAATAAAGAGAAATAAAATAAAAGTAGAAAATCAATAATATGAGTGGAGTATTAAGCAGGCTATTCTTCATTGGAGATATATCAGTGGTCTATTATATATAGTTCCTTCATCTATTCCTTCATTCAGGTTTCAGTCAGGCCCTCGAACCGGACCACCTTGACCCTTTAAATATTCAATAAATGGAGACCATATTCCTCTGAATTGATCTAGCTTGTCCAAAAGGACAAGTCTTAATCTTTCCAGGTGACGTGTCTCCGACATTTCTGTAATCCACATTTTGATTGTGGGGGATGTAGGGACCTTTCCAAAAATCTTAATATTAATGTTTTACCAATTATTAAACTATCAAATCGATAAAAATTTCTCCCCGCCGACGGACGTTGCTGTGTTGTTAGTAGTTGATTTCCATATAACCATATAAACCATATATACAATTACACCCTGGCACGGCATCTTACCATCTAAACAGGCCCTCTCGGCCCTTCCAGTCCGTGCCGACCATTTGTTTTCCCCTAGTCCCATCTACCTGCACTCAGACCATACCCCTCCATTCCCCTTCACGTCCATATACCCTATCCACTTTACTCTTAAATGTTAAAATCGATCCTGCCTCCACCACTTCTGCTGGAAGCTGTTTCCACACAGCCACCACCCTCTGAGTAAAGAAGCTCCCCTCACGTTACTCCGAAACCTCTGTCCCTTAATTCTCATGTCATGCCCTCTTGATTGCATCTTCCCTAGCCTCAATGGGAAAATGTATCCACGTCAACTCTGTCTATCCCTTTCATCATTTTTTAAAGACCTCAATCAATCCCCCTTAACCTTCTGCGCTCCAAAGAATAAAGACCTAACTTGTTCAAGAAACCTTTCTCTGTAACATAGTTGCTGGAACCCT
The DNA here is from genome assembly GCA_035221665.1 of Okamejei kenojei. Classification (NCBI taxonomy): domain Eukaryota; kingdom Metazoa; phylum Chordata; class Chondrichthyes; order Rajiformes; family Rajidae; genus Okamejei; species Okamejei kenojei. Next base: position 137,511 of record JAVHYY010000324.1, on the reverse strand, counting down.
GGCAACATTCTAGTAAATCTCCTCTGTACTCTCTCTATTTTGTTGACATCCTTCCTATAACTAGGCGAACCAAAATTGTACACCATACTCCCAGAATTGGTCTTACCAATGCCTTGTACAATTTTAACATTACTTCCCTACTCCTATATTCAATGCTCTGATTTTTAAAGGCCAGCAACACCAAAGGCTTTCTTTACCACCCTATCTACATGTGATTCCATCTTCAGGGAACTATTCACAGTTATTTTCCTAGATCCCTCTGTCCACAGCATTCCTCAATCCCTACCATTTACCATGTACGTCCTATTTTGATTTGTCCTGCCAAGATGTAGCACTTTCACACTTATCAGCATTAAATCCATCTGCCATCTTTCAGCCCACTTTTCCAATGGCCCAAATCTCTCTGTAGACTTTGAAAATCTACTTCATTATCCACAACACCACCTATCTTAGTATCATCTCGCATACTTACTTATCCAATTTTCCACCCCATCATCCAGATCATTGATGTACATGACAAACAACAGTGGACCCAACGCAGATCCCTGAGGCACCCCACTGGTCACCGGCTTCCAACCTGACAAACAGCCATCCACCATTACTCTCTGACATCTCCCATTCAGCCACTGTTGAATCCATCTTGCTACTCCGCCATTAACACCCAAAGATTGAACCTTCTTAACCAACCTTCCATGGGGAACCTTGTCAAAGGCCTTACTGAAATCCATTTCTAATATTCCTAATATGATTAATTTTGAGCCTGGAGTCAGATTTGTATTAACTACATTCGAGATTATCAAACATTGCTATCCCAAAGTTAGTAAATTTTATACATTTTGTGAATGATGCGTTAGATTAGCTTCTAAATGCTGACATTTATCACTCATAGCAGAAACATTTGAAAAAATTCTGTTTAATTTGGATTTTGAAAAGTGTAATCTATGTAAAACTTTAAATTGTATCAAAGAGTGTCTGGCATTTAATGAGCAGTGGTGTATATGTTGTAAACTTTCATTCCATACTTCTAGACTAATTGTTTGACCTAATTCGTTTTCCCATGCTTGCCTATATATTTCCGACATTGGTACATCATTTTCCAATAAAATATTATAAATATATGATATTAATTTTTCTGTTCGGATATTTATTTAGACATTCATCTAAAATTTCCGTCTTTCTATTTTTAAAATCCTGTGTGTTTGATTTAACATACCCTCTAATTTGTAAATATCTAAAGTACTCTTTTGAGTGTAATCCGTAATTTTGTTGTAATTCCTGAAATGAAAGAAAGAGACTTTCCCTGTAGAGATCACCCAACTTATTAATTCCATAGTTCTTCCATTGTAAAAAACCTTTATCCATCATTGAGGGTTTGAAAGTAATGTTGTTTACAATGGGAAGAGCCAGTGGTATACTTTCCAATTTTAATGTTTTCTTTAATTGTTTCCAGATATGTATCCCACTTTCTATTATTGGATTTCCTCTATAAATTTTCTTACTTATTTTAGTATTGGCAAATAAAATCGAGCTAATTTCGAAAGGTGAACAATCTTCCTTTTTTCCATTTTTTTTAACCAGTTTGGTTGTTTATCTAATTCTTCCAACCAAAAATTCATATTTTTAATATTAACTGCCCAGTAGTAAAACATAAAATTAGGCAGTGCAAAACCTCCATTTATTTTTGATTTACATAGATGTTTTTTTATTTATTCTATGGCTCTTATAATCCCAAATAAAATTGGTAACTATAGAGTCCACTTTCTTAAAAACATTTTTAGGAAGATATATCGGGATCAGTTGAAACAGGTATAATAATTGCGGAAGAAAAGTCATTTTTATCGCATTAATTCTATCTAGCATTGAAATAGGTAATGTTTTTCAATATAGGATATTCTTAAGTTGTTTATTCAGTAGGGGTGGGAAATTAGATTTAAATAAAGAGTCATAGCTTTTTGTTACATAAATTCCAAGATATTTGATTTTTTCATTTGCTATCTTAAAAGGGAATTGTTGTAGTATATGTGGGTTATTTCCCATTATTGGCATAAGTTCACTGTTATTCCAATTAATTCTATATCCTGAAAACAAGCCAAATTGAGTTATTAAATCTAATAAGTTAGGGATACTAGTTTCAAGCTTTGTAATATAAAGTAATACATCATCTGCGTATAAAGAGATTTTATTTTCAGTTTCTTTGGTTTCATACCCGTATATTTCAGGATGTCATCTGACGGATTGTGCTAATGGTTCAATTGCCAGTGCGAACAGTAGTGGGGATAGAGGACAACCTTGTCTACAGCCTCTGGATTAATTAAATTTAGTTGATAGCATTTGATTTGTTAATATTCTAGCTGTTGGATTAGTATATAGTAGTTTAACCCATGTTATAAGCTTCTCTCCCAACTGAAAAGTTTCCATAACCGAAAATAAATAAGACCATTCAATCTGATCAAAAGCTTTCTCTGGGTCTAATGAAATAATTGCTAGATCTTTATTAATATTTATTTTCGAGTATATAATATTGAATAATCGTCTCAGGTTATATGAGGAGTATCGTTTTGGTATAAATCCTGTTTGATCTGAATGAATTACTTTATTAATCACTGTATTTAGTCTTTGTGCTAGTATTTTAGTTAATATTTTTTGATCAGTATTTAAAAGAGCTATGGCTCTATACGACCCTGGATCATCCAGATCTTTATCTAATTTAGGTATAAACGTTATAATAGATTCATTTAATGTTTCTGGTAATTGCTATTGTGCATAAATATACTCATAAAGTGTCTTCAAACGTGGTGCTATCAGATCATAGAATGTTTTATAAAATTCCGAACCAATACCATCCGGTCCTGGAATTTTACCATTTTTTAATGACCTAATAGATTCTTCGATTTCTTTAGTAGTTACTTCAGCGTTTAGTGATTCTCTATTTTCTAACTCCAGTCCTCCTGTTCTGCTGTCTTTTCCATGCCGTCAACCGACCTGGCAACGGCAGTAATCCCCGACGTCAGCAATTTCAGGATGTTTTAGGAACTTCAGCTCCTGTGCCCTATCCCCGGACTGATGTTGCCCTGGATGGGCGTCTTGACTGTCGGTACATTCAACGATATGTAGTTGTTTGGGCCTGGTATATGTTGATCGCCTCGGTAAGGACCTGTTCCTGCAGCTGGTGTGTGGTGAGGTAGTTGCTGGAACCCTGGCAACATTCTAGTAAATCTCCTCTGTACTCTCTCTATTTTGTTGACATCCTTCCTATAACTAGGCGACCAAAATTGTACACCATACTCCAGAATTGATCTTACCAATGCCTTGTACAATTTTAACATTACTTCCCTACTCCTATATTCAATGCTCTGATTTATAAAGGCCAGCACACCAAAGGCTTTCTTTACCACCCTATCTACATGCGATTCCACCTTTCAGGGAACTATGCACAGTTATTCCTAGATCCCTCTGTTCCACAGCATTCCTCAATTCCCCTACCATTTACCATGTACGTCCTATGTTGATTTGTCCCTGCAAAGATGTAGCACTTCACACTTAACAGCATTAAACTCCATCTGCCATCTTTCAGCCCACTTTTCTAAATGGCCCAAATCTCTCTGTAGACTTTGAAAATCTACTTCATTATCCACAACAACACCTATCTTAGTATCATCTGCATACTTACTTATCCAATTTTCAACCCCATCATCCAGATCATTGATGTACATGACAAACAACAGTGGACCCAACACAGATCCCTGAGGCACCCCACTGGTCACCGGCTTCCAACCTGACAAACAGCCATCCACCATTACTCTCTGACATCTCCCATTCAGCCACTGTTGAATCCATCTTGCTACTCCGCCATTAACACCCAAAGATTGAACCTTCTTAACCAACCTTCCATGGGGAACCTTATCAAAGGCCTTACTGAAATCCATATAGACAACATCCACTGCTTTACCCTCATCAATTTCCCTAGTTACCGCTTCAAAAAAATTCAAGAAGGTTTGTCAAACATGACCTTCCAGGCACAAATCCATGTTTGACTTTTCCTGATCAGACCCTGTTTATCCAGATGCTTATATATATTATCTCTAAGTATCCTTTCCATTAATTTGCTCACCACTGACGTCAAACTAATAGGTCTATAATTGCTAGGTTTATTCTTTGAATGCTTTTTAAACAATGGAACAACATGCGCAGTACGCCAATCCTCTGGCACTATTCCCGTTTCTAATGACATTTGAAATATTTCTGTCATAGCTCCTGCTATTCTTACACTAACTTCCCTCAAATGTCCTAGGGAATATCCTGTCAGGACCTGGAGACTTATCCACTTTTATATTTTTCAAAAGTGTCAGTACTTCCTCCTCTTTGAATCTCATAGTTTCCATAGCTACTCTACTTTTTCCCCTTAACTCACAGAGTTCAATATCCTTCTCCTTGGTGAATACCGAAGAAAAGAAATTGTTCAATATCTCCCCCATCTCTTTTGGCTCTGCAGATAGCTGTCCATTCTGGTTCTCTAATGGTCCGTGACCTGGCAGCTGCTCCGGTGGAAAGTCGACCCCGGCTCCTACAGCGGGGCTTCACCGACTGTTGTGCGATTCTTCCCCTGGTCCTCTCTCTGGTGACCTGCATAGTTGAGGAGAGAGAACGTGCTGCCAGGCGAATAACACGTTTACGCACCTTAGCTCCACTGTCCCTTTGCTTAGATGACAGTGGTAGGGAGTCAGTGTCTTGCCTACCCTGCTCCTGCCCGGTGCTCCTACCACTCTCCTGCTCCACAGCCAGCTGTGGTGGAGAATCGGGTCCTGACTGCTGCAGGCTCCCCGGTTTCCGCGTTCTTATCTCGGCCCACAGAGTGGGCGCTGCCGGCGTTGCTGGCAGCTCCGGGAATAGTAGGCGCTGACCGACGTCCCATGGCCCTGGGAGGCAGACTTCGATGCCTTCATTCTGGTCTCCCATCATTGTTTCTGTAAGCAAAGTCTAGTACTGAAGCTAACAACTCAAGGTTAGTATCTTACCTGAGGGTCTTTATGAGCTTCCGGTGGAGGAGCGCACTCTCCCCCCCCCCCCCCCCCCCCCCCCCCCCCCCCCCCCCCCCCCCCCCCAGCTGCAATGGTGACCAGACTCACAGTATCTAGTCCCATCTACCTGCACTCAGACCATACCCCTCCATTCCCTTCACGTCCATATACCTTCGATGCCTTCATTCTGGTCTCCCATCATTGTTTCTGTAAGCAAAGTCTAGTACTGAAGCTAACAACTCAAGGTTAGTATCTTACCTGAGGGTCTTTATGAGCTTCCGGTGGAGGAGCGCACTCTCCCCCCCCCCCCCCCAGCTGCAATGGTGACCAGACTCACATGCGGGACATAGACTGCCGCTAACGGCAAGGCTCCCACCTGTGTGTGAGTCGGGGCCCCGGCTCTGTCTACTACCTCTATAGGGTAGCATAGCCGTTAGTCCGCGGTATACCTGCGGCCTGCGGCGTTTAGTCGGAGCTCGTGCTCTGCCTTCGCTGCCCGCGAATGGCAGTCTCCGAGCCCGGATCCGCCTGGTCCACGGGCTTGCCCGGCTTCCGGGTAGCGTTGCCGTCAGCCCGTGGTGACCCTGCGGGCTGCGGTGTAGATTCTGGCTGCCGCTCGGCCGTCACTGCCTGCGAACGGCGAGTGTGAGCCCGGACCCTACCGGGTCAACGAGCTGCCCAACCTGCCCGGTGTAGAAAATGAAGTCGGGGCTGTCGCTGTGCCGTCGCTAGCTGCGAACGGCGTGTAAGCCCGGACCCTCCCGGGTCCGGTGCGAAGTAATGCCGTCAGCCCACAGAGTCCTTACGGGCTGCGGTGTAGAGTCGGGGCTGCCACTCTGCCGTCGCCTGCAAGCCCCTCTCCCTGGTAAATGCCGACAGCCCACAGAGTCCTTGCGGGCTGTGGTGTAGAGTCGGGTCTGCTGCTCTGCCGTTACTAACTTTGAACGGCGAGCCTGCAAGCCCCACTCCTTCTTCCATGCCGCCAGCCCGCGGTGTCCTGCGGGCTGCGGTGTAGAGTTGGGCTGTCTCTGCCGTCCCTCCGACCGGCGAGAGAGAACCCGGACCCACCTGGGTCAACGGGCTCTTCCCGACTCCAGTCTGTTGCTGCCGCCGCTGACTGCCCACATCCCGCGGTCCGCAGTCAGTGCCGAAGCGGCCTGGAGTACTCTGAAAACAGTGACTCCGAAATGAAATACCAGAGCAAAAGAAGGCTACAGATTTTTGGTTATTGAGTAGAGCTCCCTCTCGTGGGAAAATAGCTGTTCTTATGTCTGTCTGTGGCAGCTTTTACAGTCCGGAGTCGCCTTCCAGAGGGAAGTGATTCAAAGAGTTTGTGGCCAGGGTGAGAGGGGTCAGAGATGATTTTACCTGTCCGCTTCCTGGCCCATGCAGTGTACAGTTCGTCAATGGAGGGAAGGCTGCAGCCAATAACCTTCTCAGCTGATCGGACGATTTGCTGCAGCCTCCGGATGTCCTGCTTGGTGGCTGAGCCAACCCAGACCATGATGGAGAATGTGAGGACAGACTCCACAATGGCGGTATAATCATTGCCTGTGGCAGATTGTGCTTCCTCAGCTGCCGCAGGAAGTACATCTTCTGTTGTGCCTTTTTGGCTGTGGAGTCGATGGTGTCCCCCCCTCTCCCCCCCACCCCACCCATTTAAGGTCCTTGGAGATGATGAACGTAAATGAGTCCATAGATGGGACCGTGGTGTTGATGATGGTGAGTGGGGTGAGGGGAGGGGGAGCTTACAGATGTTGTGTGTTAACCAACATCTGTAGCTCCTTGCTCTACAACCAACTGAATGAACCATAACTCCCCCTTTCCGAACCATAGGTTAGACAAGGGGGAGATAGAGCGAGACCTGGACATCCTTGTACACCACTCACTGAAAGTTGACTTACAGGTACAGCAGGCAGTGAAGAAAGCTAATGGAATGTTGGCCTTCATAACAAGAGGATTTCAGTATAGGAGAAAAGAGGTTCTTCTGCAGTTGTTTTGGGCTCTGGTGAGACCACATCTGGAATATTGTGTACAGTTTTGGTCTACTAATTTGAGGAAGGACATCCTGGTGATTGAGGCAGTGCAGCGTAGGTTCGCAAGATTGATTCATGGGATGGCGGGACTGTCATATGAGGAAAGATTGAAAAGACTAGGCTTGTATTCACTGGAGTTTAGAAGGATGAAGGGTGTTCTTATAGAAACATATACAATTATAAATGGACTGGACAAGCTAGATGCAGGAAAAATGTTCCCAATGTTGGACGAGTCCAGAACCAGGGGGCACAGTCTTAGAATAAAGGGGAGGTTATTTAAGACTGAGGTGAGAACAAACTTTTTCACCCAGAGAGTTGTGAATTTATGGAATTCCCTGCCACATAGGGCAGTGGAGGCCAAGTCACTGGATGGATTTAAGAGAGAGTTGGATAGAGCTCTAGGGGCTAGTGGAGTCAAGGGATATGAGGAGAAGACAGGCATGAGTTATTGATAGGGGACGATCAGCCATGTGATAATGAATGCTGGTGCTGGCTCGAAGGGCCGAATGGCCTCCCCCTGCACCCATTTTCTATGTTTCTATGTTTCACGTGAGAGGAAAGCAAGATGGGAGCAGAGCAGGAGAGGTGGGGACAGAGTTAAGTAAAGAGCAGCAGCAAGAGTATTTGACATCACAGTTTTTTATTTATATCAAAAATAATTTATTTAATTACTATCACGATACACAACAAAACCGTGGTGACACACCCACCACCAAATTATACAAACAACTCTGTTACAATCCTTACAAATATAGTGAATAACTACTTTACAACTATGTCCCTCTCTAACACCACCCGGGCGCGGACGTAACCCCAGCGAGCATCTGACTCGGGCAAAGCCTCTTTCTCCTGGCAACCATGACTCACGGATGTCCAGCTTGTCCAGGTCCAGGAACAACCCAACCAGGACATCTCCGGCCCTGCCCACTCCCTAGATCCCGTCACCAGTCCTCCGGTCACTGACAGCGGTGCCACTCCTCCCCCTACGGACCCTTAGGTAGAGTGGCGGTGCTCCTTGCCCTCCGGACCCTGGCTACAAGGGACGCTCCACTGGTCCCCCTACCAATGTGGCGCAGCGGTAGAGTTGCTGCCTTATAGCGCCAGGTGCCTGGGTTCGATCCTGACTATGGCTGCTGTCTGTACGGAGTTTGTGTGTTCTCCCTGTGCCCGCGTGGATTATTTCCATGTTCTCCGGTTTCCTCCTACACTCGAAAGACGTACAGGACAGTATGTTAATTGGCCTGTAAAATTACAAATTGTCTCTAGTGTGTGGGATAATGCTAGTGTACGGGATGATCGCTGGTTGGCGCGGGCTCGGAGGGCCGAAGGGCCTGTTTCCGCGCTGGATCTCTAAATTCTAAAGTCCAAAGCTGCCATCTAACCCTCTGAGTTAGTCCAGCACTTTGTGGCCTTTGGTGTATTAACCAGCATCTGCAGTCCCTTGTTTCTACATCTAAAATGAACGAACCATACCTCCAGAATGAGTTGAGTATAGGAGCAAAGAGTCCTTCTGCAGTTGTACAGGGCCCTAGTGAGACCACACCTGGATTATTGTGTGCAGTTTTGGTCTCCAAATTTGAGGAAGGACATTCTTGCTATTGAGGGAGTGGTACAAGGGAGTGTAGGTTCACAAGGGTAATTTTCGGGATGGCGGAATTGTTATATGTTGAGAGAATGGAGCGGCTGGGCTTGTATACTCTGGAATTTAGAAGGTTGAGAGGGGATATATAAGATTTTACTTCAGAGTCACGTGAGTGACTACGTGAAGAAGCCCTGCCTGGCGCTTGAACGGCATTACGTCGACGCTGACGGCAGAAGCAAGAGCTGCAGAGCGCAGCTCCTCTCAGCGGTAAGAACGGGCCCGCAGGTAAGTGCAATGAATTTTTTAGGGGACATTCTAAAAAAGACGTTATGCTGGCATGTAGAACCAGCAAAAATGAAAGTAAAAAAATCAGAGTCACGCTGGCATACTAATCCAGCATAGATAATAAAAAATTGAAAATGGAGAAGTCTCAGAGGAAGATTTCGCGGGTAAAAAGATCGTCCCGGGGAGAAGCTAAAGAGTCGGGACAAGAGACTAGTGCGGAGCCGGTTCCGATACTGGTGGCCGTTGATTCACCCGTTAGTGAGACTATAATTTCTCCAGAAACAAAAACCACGGAGGAAAATGTTCCTAAGAAAAGTAAAAAGAAATCCGTGAGGCCCGTGGTTTCTGATGATGACTCTGATAATGAAAGTCCTCCGGATAATAAAGCTATATGGCTTAAAATGGAACATATGGAGAGAGTACTCCAAAATATTATGAGACAAGGGTCAAAGTACCCAGAACTTTCCCAAAACAGACCCTGAGGGGTTTGAATATCCAGAATATGGCTATGTGCCAAATTGGGAATTTGAAACTCCAGACCCAGGATTAAGGGTGGAGGAAGTCTCATTTGATGAAGTTCCAGGAGTATCAGGGCTGCAAAAGTCAAACCCTGAAAGTGGTGATGTGGATTATGAGTGCACACCACAAATAAAAAAGAAAAGGCCATATGTGCCTGATATGGCAAGAGATTTTGCTATACCTGAAGGAAGTGGTGAGGCTATGGAAGAAAACCTAGCTGCCAGTATTAATTATATGGTATCTCACCAACTTCAAGATTCTATGATGGCTGAAACAGCAGAATTATATAAAACACCGGAAAATTGCACCTCATTGAAGGTATCTACGGTTAATCCGTCTATATGGACACCTATGACATCAGTCATGAGAGGACAAGAAATAAGGTTTTGATCAAAATCCAAAGAGATACATTGGGCTTATTGTGCAATTCCTTTTATGAAATTAATTGCATGAGGAAAATTGCGATTCGGCCCATATTTCATCCTAGACATGCAGGTCTGTGTCGATCAAGTGGTGTTCAATCTCCTGGTTATCTATTCAGAGAAAACCTGCCTAAACAAATAAGAGAGATGGATGAAGAGGCTAAATCTATTAGCTACATGAGACCCTTCGTTTTTGGACAAAAAAGGTATCTGTTTTATACATCAAGAAGGGGATTTGATTTTGGAAACAGAGACAGGAATATGATAAGAAAATATTACCATCCAACACAGCCTAATGTTCACCCGTATACGGGGAGAAGGAGACCACCACGTTCATATGGAGAGGTACAAAAACTTTATTCTGTTCTTAAAGAAACTGTGGACGAATCTCCAGTTGGTGGGAGGTTACAAATGTTCTATGATGAATGGCTTTCCATCACATCTGACCAGTTTATTTTACAAACAGTTTCAGGAGCTACAATAACATTTAAAGAAGGTGTTGATTCTCCGGTACAAAATAAACCTACTTATGGTTTCATGTTCTCTGCTATTGAGGAAGCAGAAATTAATGTAGAAATTGACAAATTGTTTAAAAAAGGTGTTATTGAAAAAACTGTTGAGCATCAACACCAATTTGTGTCAAATATCTTTCCAAGAAATAAAAAGGATGGTGGTTGTAGAATTATTCTGGACCTTACAAACTTTAGTACATTTGTCCAGTATAAACATTTCAAGATGGAAACATTCAACACTGCAAGACATTTGATATCAGCAGGTTGTTATATGGCTACAATTGATTTAAAGGATGTGTACTATTCAGTACCAATACATCGATTTTTTCGAAGGTATTTAAAATTTTATTGGCTGGGACAGCTGTGGCAATTTAAAGCATTACCTAATGGCTTAAGTTCAGCTCCCAGGCTCTTCACAAAACTGTTGAAACCAGCTTTAGCACAATTAAGAGCACAAAAGCACATCGTTATGGCTTATCTGGATGACATTTTAATTGTCAGTAATAATCAGGAATCAGCTGGAAAATCAGTTTCAGCAACTAAAACTTTATTTGAAAAATTAGGGTTCTTGATTCATCCAATTAAGTCCAAGCTGCAGCCAGCACAGACAATTTACTATTTAGGTTTTGTGATTAATTCAGTTACTATGTTAGTAACTTTGCCAATGGACAAGATTGTTGATATTTCAACGGTATGTTGGGGCCTCATTCACAACCTTATCCCTCCATCTGAGAAGTAGCGAAGGTTATTGGTAAATTAGTAGCAGCATTTCCTGCAGTGGAATTTGGTCCATTACATTATCAAAACCTTCAAAGGGACAAAATACGTGCTTTAAAAAAGCGAGCAGGGCCATTTTTGATAGGCCTATGCAATTAACAAAAGAAGATTTATTGGAATTACAATGGTGGATTGAAAATGTTCCACATGCTGCTAAAAACATTTTAATACAGCAGCCTGAAGTATTTTTACAAACAGATGCAAGTGCTCTCGGATGACAGATACATTTACCAGCTGTGGGGGCAGGTGGACTGTCCAAGAGGAATTGTTTCTCCAAACATATGGTATTAATTATTTGGAGTTATTGGGGGCATTTTATGGATTAAAAGCCTATTGTTCTACAAAAAAAGAATCTGCATGCACAGATACAATTAGACAATAAGACAGCTGTTGCATATATTAATCACATGGGTGGAGTAAGATCGGTATCATGTGATTGTCTGGTCAATCAGATATGGCATTGGTGTATTGAGCACCAAATTTGGATTTCAGCAAGTTATATCCCAGGTAAAGACAATGTGGTGGCAGACAACAGATCAAGGGTGTTTAAAGACAACACAGAATGGATGTTGAACCCAGAAGTTTTCAGTAAAATTGTGATTCGGTATGGGTTACCAGACATTGATCTGTTTGCATCAAGATTAAATCATCAATTGCCTAAATATGTGTATTGGGAACCCGATCCAGATGCAGTAGCAGTAGATGCTTTTTCGCTACATTGGGGAAATATGTTCTTTTATGCTTTCCCTCCATTTGCTCTGGTTCGGCAATGTCTGAAGAAAATAGAACAAGATTCTGCCACAGGACTGTTGGTGATTCCAAATTGGCCCACACAACCATGGTTCCCGTTGATGTTAAATATGATTAAGGAACCATATATGTCAATTCCTAGCTGCAGTGATTTGTTAATAAAACCAGTAACAAAAGAAATTCATCCATTACATGTTTATATGAATTTGTTAATCTGCAGGTTTTGACCAGACCACTATAAGGGCTTGGATTGTCGGATAGAACCATGGATGTTATAGTCTCATCATGGCGAGATAGCACTCAGAGACAATATATGACACATATAAAGAAATGGGAAGTTTTTTGTAAACAATCAACTATATCTTATCATACTGTGAACATTTCAAACATATTGGAGTTCCTTGCTGAGTTGTATTTTGAGCAGCACTTGAGTTATAGTGCCATTAATAGTGCTCGTAGTGCTTTATCATCCTATTTAGGACAAATTTCTGACCATGAATCAATTGGATCTCATCCATTAATATCCAGATTTATGAAAGGAATTTTTAAGAAAAATCCGCCCAAACCAAGATATACAGAAATTTGGGATGTCAGCATTGTACTTACTTTGCTTAGGCAATGGACTTTAATCACAGTTATATCATTGGAAAAGTTAACACTTAAATTAGTAATGTTAATGGCATTGGTATCAGCACAAAGCGTGCAAACATTGCAAATGCTACGTTTAGATTGTATGCATGTGGCTTCAGATAACATTGTGTTTTACGTTTACGATCTGATCAAACAAAGCAGACCAGGGAGAACTGGAGCAAAGGTAATGTTTCAAGCTTACCCTATTGATCCAACGTTGTGTGTAGTTAGACACTTGACTCAATATATAAAAGTTACCAAGCATCTTCGAGGTGATGAAAAAGCGTTAATGATTACGCATAAGAAACCACACACAAAAGCATCAGTACAAACAATTTCAAGGTGGTTAAAACACGTGTTACTTTTAGCAGGAGTAGACACTAATGTGTTTAAATCTCACTCCACCAGGGCTGCAGCTACGTCCGCGGCAAAGTTACAGGACATACCACTCGAACACATTTTAGAAACCGCAGGGTGGTGTAAAGAAGAAACTTTTTCAAAGTTCTACAATAAACCTGTTCGCACAATGACAGGCTTTGGACACGCGGTGTTGGGTTCACTATAATCACCTGCTTTGTTTCACTATCGATTTATATTATCGATTATGTTATCACTTATATCTTTTATCACTTTGTAGTGATTTTCCCCAGATGTAAAAAAGGGGTTATTATTTGTTCTTTTATCATTAAAAGATTTATGAAAATAAACTAAAACTGATCTGGTAAAAGGTTATTTACTCATTTATGTGTTGACCTAGCCCGACTGTTGTATGGAATGACTCTACGACATAAAAAACACAGAAGCTTCAAAATCTTCACGTAGTCACTCACGTGACTCCGAAGTAAAATAGTAAGATTAAACGAGAACTTACCAGTTCGAAGTTTGATCGTTATTTTATGAGGAGTAACGATGAGCGATTACGTGCCCTCCACTCCCGACCCTCATAAAATAAATGATCATCTGGTAGTTCTAAATCTATGTTGAGCCTTACTATCTTACTCCGGCTATTATGTTCTGTGTTTTTCATGCTGCTGCTTTGAAGTATGCCGATCAAGCGCCAGGCGGGGCTTCTTCACGTAATCCCTCATCGTTACTCCTCATAAAATAACGATCAAACTTCGAACTGGTAAGTTCTCGTTTAATCTTACTATTATATGGACACGCTAGAGGCAGGAAACATGTTCCCGATGTTGGGGGAGTCCAGAACCAGGGGCCATAGTTTAAGAATAAGGGGTCAGCCATTTAGAACGGAGATGAGGAAACACTTTTTCACACAGAGAGTTATGAATCTGTGGAATTCTCTGCCTCTGCGGTGGAGGCCGGTTCTCTGGATATGTCAAGAGAGAGAGCTAGAAAGGGCTCTTGAAGATAGCGGACTCGGGGGACATGGGAAGAAGGCAGCAACGGGGTACTGATTGGGGATGATCAGCCATGATCACATAGAATTGTGGTGCTGGCTCAAAGCGGCAAATGGCCTATTCCTGCACCTATTGTCTATTGTCTATAAGAAGGGTCTCAACCCAAAACATCACCCATTTCTTCTCTCCAGAGATGCTGCCTGTCCCGTTGAGTTACTCCAGCATTTTGTGTCTACCTGAGAAGGCAAGATGGGTAGAGAGCACGAGAGGTGAGGAGAGAGTGAAGCGGAGAGCAATGTATGTGCTGCATTCCTTTTGATTATTGAAAGTAACGTTAGTTGATTCTCTTTGCGTTTTGAGGAAGCTTTGCTTTCAGGAGGCCAGGTGTAGCTGAGAGTGGGTGCAGAGAGTGATGGAGTGAAACAAAGAGGTGGACCACTCTCTCAGGTTTCTGTGAGGTGAAAGGAATAGAAAAGCAAAGTGGGCCAGGTATAGAAAGTGTCTCGGTTTGTGGGGAGCTAGTTCTAAGAAATGAGTTGGCAGGGATTTTTTATCAAACTGCTTGAGATGAGAGAAGGGAGGTTTTACCGGAAAATCTTCTCCTGAAACTGAAGTGTGCTAGGTAATTATGCTTGTTTTCCACAATCGACTCAACAACACTTTCTTATTTAAATAAGATTGGTACACAGAACGTGGGATAGTGTTGTATGGGGCAGGCCTTTCGGCCTACCGAGTCAATAGACAATAGGTGCAGGAGTAGGCCATTCAGCCCTTCGAGCCAGCACCGCCATTCAATGTGATCGTGGCTGATCATCCACAATCAGTACCCCTTTTCTGCCTTCCCCCCATATCCACTGACTCCACTATCTAGCTCACACTAGAGAGCCCTATCTAGCTCTCTCTGGAAAGTATCCAGAGAACAGCCCTCTGAGGCAGAGAATTTGACACTCATAACTCCCTGTGTGAAAAAGGTTCCCCATCTCCGTTCTAAATACCTTACCCCATATTCTTAAACTGTAGCCTCTGGTTCTGCACTCCCCCAACATCGAGAACATGTTTCCTGCCTCTAGCGTGTCCAAACCCTTAATAATCTTATATGTTTAAATATGATCCCCTCTCATCCTTCTAAACTCCAGAGTATACAAGCGCAGTCGCTCCATTCTCTCAGCATTTGACAGTCCCGCCATCCCGGGAACTAACCTTGTGAACCTATGCTGCACTCCCTCAATAGCAAGAATGGTTTCCTCAAATTTGGGGACCAAAACTGCTCACAATACTCTAGGTGTGGTGTCACTAGGTCCAGAGGAAATTTACGCGGATGAGGGGGTACGTCATTGAAACCTAGCGTATAGTTAAAGGCCTGGAAACAGTGGATTCTGAAAGGGTGTTTCCACTAGTGGGAGAGTCTAGAACCAGAGGACGGAGCCTCAGAATAAAAGGATGTACCTTTAGAGAAGAGATGAGGAGGAATTTCTTTAGAATCTGAATTAGAATCAGAATAGTACTTTATTTGCCAAGTATGTTTTGCAACATAAGAGGAATTTCATTTGCCAAGTCAGTCATACAAATAAAAAGTAACAGATCACCCAAAACAGATTTTAACATGAACATCCACCACTGTGACTCCTACACATTCCTCACTGTGCCACACCACCCTGGCCATGTTCTCATTGCACTCAGTGGCATTGAGTAGTGGTAGAGAATATTGGTACATCACTGGCCAGTCTAACCCTTGCATCTCTGACCAGGGGCAATGGGCCTTTACAGTCATGTTAAGACTCTTCATTTTTTTTAAATTTCAGACTTTATGTTTAGTTCCTTTGAGAGATAGCGCAGAAATCTGTGGAGAGAATGTTTCCACTAATGGGAGAGTCTACGACAAGAGGTCACAGCCTCAGAATTAAAGGATGCTCTTTTAGGATGGAGTTGAGGAGAAATGTCTTTCGTCAGAGGATGGTGAATCTGTGGAATTCTTTGCCACAGAAGGCTGTGGTGGCCAAGTCAGTGGATATTTTTAAGGCAGAGATAGATTCTTGATTAGTGTGGGTGTCAGAGGTCATGGGGAGTAGGCAGGAGAATGAGGTTAGGAGGGAGAGACAAGTCAGCCATGATTAAATGGTGGAGTAGACTTGATAGGCCGAATGGCCTAATTCTACTCCTATTCCTTATGACCTTATGGAACAGACCCTTCAGACCTCCAAGTCAGCAGTGACCAGTGATCCCCACATATTAACACTATCCTACACACACTAGGGACAGTTTACAATTATAGCAAGCCAATTAGCCTCATTGGCTTGCTTCAAGCCTTCTCTTGAACATCAAAAAAACTAAGGAGCTGATCGTGGACTTTAGGAAGTCACATCATCCGAGGATGTACACACCATTGAGGGTGAATGGGGATACTGTGGATCGGGTGAACTGTTTTAAATACCTGGGAGTCCACAATTCTGAGGATATGACATGAACATCACACACTGCAGCACTCGTGAGTAAGGCAAGGCAGCGCCTTAACCACCTCAGGCAATTGAGGAAATTCAGAGTGTCTCCGAGGATCCTCCAGTGCTTCTACTCAGCGGCTATGGAAAGCATCTTGTCCGGAAATATTACAATCTGGTTTTGGAATTGCTCTGCCCAGGACAAGAAGGCTCTGCAGAGAGTAGTGTGTTCGGCCGAACGCACTATGGGGACTTCACTCGCCCCTCTGCAGGAACTATACATCAGGAGATGCAACTCCAGAGCCAATAAGATCAAGGGAGACCCCTTCCACCCCAACAATGTACTGATCCAGCTGCTACGGTCAGGCAAACGCCTCTGTTGCCATGCTGTGAGAATGGAGAGGTTGAGAAGGAGTTTCTTCCCAGAGGCCATTAGGACTGTAACCTATCTCACCAGGGACTAACTTTACTGTACCACTCTTTTTAAATTGCTGGGTTTTTTTCTTCCCTTTTTCCTTCTGCCCGCAATATTTAATATGTAAAATAACTTGTGATTCTGTTCCATTCTGTTTGTAGGTTGTTTGGTTGTTTGTTTGTTTGTTTTTTTGCACAAAGTCCGCGAGCATTGCCACTTTTCATTTCACTGCACATCTCATATGTGTATGTGACGAATACACTTGACTTGACACAGTACACATAGGATGGGATGGAGGTGTAGAGTGACTGGACGTCCATAGTAAAGATGAGGGAGTGGGGGCCTGGAAAACAGAAGTCATTGAAGAGATGAAGAGCGTGTGAGGTGTCTTGGACATTGGTGGGGAGGGATCGGACCAGGGGGGATAGGATGGAGTCGAGGCATGTGGAAATTAATTCGGTGGGACACGAACAAGCAGAAACAATGGGTCTGCCAGGACAGACCTGTTTGTGGATTTTAGGGGAGAAGGTAAAATCGGGCCGTGCGGGGATGGAGAACGATAAGGTTGGAGGTTTCAGAGGGCAGAGAGCCGGAAGTAATAAAATCAGAAATGGTGTGTGATATTAAGGTCTGTGGGATTTGAATATTGATGTTTCTCACTTGAGGTAGCCCCGGCATTCCCCCCTCTCTGTCCCTCCCCCACCCAAGGCGCACAAGCTTCTCGTTCTCACCCCACAGACAATGGCCGCTAACAATGGCCTTTATCATCGTTACTTTTTGCATATCTTTCATTCATTGTTCATTGTCTCTCCACATCGCCGTCTATATCTCTTGTTTCCCTTGTCCCCAACCGGTCTGAAGAAGGGGCTCGACCCCCAGCGTCACCCATTCCTTCTGTCAAGAGATGCTGCCTGTCCCCGCTGAGTAACTCCAGCTTTTTGCGTCTATCTTCGGACATTGTGTAGTGTTTACTGCCATCTTCAGGTAAAACAGGGTAAATGCAGGGTTCAACATGGCATCACACAGACCAGACTCCTCGCCATTGTCTCAATGGACAATAGGTGCATGAGTAGGCCATTCGGCCCTTCGAGCCAGCACCATCATTCAATGTGATCATGGCTGATCATCTCGAATCAGTACCCCGCTCCTACCTTCTACCTATATCCTCAAACTCCGCTATCTTTAAGAGCTATATAAAGCTCTCTCTTAAAAGTATCCAGAGAACCACCGTCCACCGCCTTCTGAGGCAGAGAATTCCACAGACTCGCAACTATCTAAGTGAAAAAGTATTTCCGTTCTGAATGGCTTACCCCTTATTCTTAAACTGTGGCCCCTGGTTCTGGACAACCCCAACATCGGGAACATGTTTCCTGCCTCTAGCATGTCCAAACCCATAATACTCTTATATGTTTCAATAAGATCCCCTCTGATCCTTCTAAACCAGAGTGTACCTGCCCAGTTGTTCCATTCTCTCAGCATATGAAAGTCCCGCCATCCCGGGAATTAACCAGGTGAACCTATGCTGCACTCCCTCAAATGCAAGAATGTCCTTCCTCAAATTAGGGAACCAGAATTGCACACAATACTCCAGGTATTGTCTCACTAGTGGCCTGTACAACTGCAGAAGGACCTCTTTGCTCCATCAATGCTTCGTGCTGCCCCAGTTTTCGGAGGCCCCCTTCAGTCATGGCCGGCCATGGGTGTCTCCAGGGTGCTATTCCCTATATGGAGGACGCTGTGCATGACTTTGTTTAATGTGGGGAGACTGGTGCACAGACAGCCACCCCACGGTCCTTGACAGATCTGGGTCGGGATCCTGAGTCCAAGACGACCGGAGACCCTTTATCTGGTGCAGCCTTCATCTGCCTTCCCAGCCGTTGTGACGCTCCACTAAGGTCAGACATCGTCCTCCGCCTGTTCCACCGTTCAGGTCTTGGTTGGATTGCTCTTTGTCAGAGACCTCCCCCTCGACCATACCGCCATGGGTGGCCCTACCACGAGCATAGCTCCAGACGGCATCGCTCTCAGGATCTCAGGTCCACACAAGCTTCTCCACCTCGACAAGGTGACAATCCACGGAGAAGCGTCAGTCAACATCAATGTTTTAGTTTAGTTAAGGATACAGTACGCAAACAAGCTCTTCCGCCCACCAAGTCCGCACCGACGAGCGATCCCCGCACATTAACCCAGCCGACACACACTGAGGGACAATTTTTTACATTTTACATGTAGACCAAACCAATTAACCTAAAATACTGTACATGTTTGGAATGTGGGAACTAACCGAAGATCCCGGAGAAAACCCATGCAGGTGACAGGGAGAAGGTACAAACTCCGTACAGACATGCACCTGTAGTCAGGATGGAACCCAGGTCTGTGGTACTGTGAGACAATAGCGTTACCATTGCACCATTTTCAGTTATTTGCATTTTATTGAACCAAATAAAAAACAAGCATGTTATCCAGCTGGGATCCCAGGCAAGAGCTGTTCCTTACAACAGAGGGAGGGTGCAAATCTCTACATTTTGATTACACTGCCTTGGCAAGACTTTACAGTTTGCTATGTTTTGGCGAGAGCGGTTTGGTCGAGAGCTTTGAGTTCTTGGGTGTAAATATCACCAACAATATCTCCTGGATCAACCACAATGAAGCACCAACCTCCCTTCCATTGGCTCATGAGGTCATAAGTGACAGGAGTGGAATTAGGCCATTCAGCCCATCAAATCTATTCCGCCATCAAAAAGGGCTCATCTATCTCTCCCTCCTAACCCCATTCTCCTGCCTTCCCCCGTAACCTCTGACACCTGTATTAATCAAGATTCTATCTATCTCTACCTTAAAAATATCCACTGACTTGGCCTCCACAGCCTTCTGAGACAAATAATTCCACAGATTCACCACTCCATGATTAACAAGATTTCTCCTCGTCTCCTTCCTAAAAGAACGTCCTTTAATTCTGAGGCCATGACCTCTCGTCCTAGACTCTCGCACTAGTGGAAACATCCTTTCCACATTCACTATATCCAAGCCTTTCACTATTCTGTATGTTTCAATGAGGTCCCCCATCATTCTTTTACACTCCAGCGTGTACAGGCCTAGTGCAGACAAATGCTCATCATAGGCTAACCTACTAATTCCTGGGATAATTCTTGTAAACCTTCTCTGCACCCACTCCAGAGCCAGCACATCCTTCCTCAGATATGGTGGCCTGGACATTACATCCGTTTTTGTATACAAGCCCTCTTGAAATAAATGTTAGCATTGAATTTACTTTCTTTGCTACTGATTGCCTTGCAGATTAATTTTTGAGAATCCTGCACCAGCACTCCCAAGTCCTATTGTACCGCCAATTTCTGGATTCTCTCCCCATTTAGAAAATCTACCTAGATCAACATCTACTAATTCCACCGGGTGGCGCACCAACAATCTGTCTGTCCCCTCTCAGTTGTTATTATTTTAAGTAAGTTTTATAAGTATGTTTTAATTTTTCTTGGTCTGTTTTATATGTGGGGTGGGGGGGGGGGGGGGGGGGGGGGGGATAGGGGGAAACATTTTTCAGTCACTTACCTCGACAGAGATGTGACTTTTCTCCTTATCGTATCTCTATCCCCCCTGTGGCCTGACAGCATGGAGTGGTGCATCCTTTCCTGAAGACAGGCATCGTGGATCCTGCGATCCATTGCCGAGCATCACCAATGGAAGAGCTCCAACCATGGGGGCTTCAACAGCCCCAATCACGGGTGAACAAAGGAGGAAGATGATTGAGCATTATTACCTTCCATCACACTGAGGAATGTGGATTCCACTGTGTTGGATGTTTATGTTAAATGTTATTTGATGTGGCTCTGTGTCGTGTTGCTTTTCACTTTGTATGACTGTATGGTAACTCAAACTTCATTGTACCTTAATTGGCGCAACGGCTAATTAGCTAATGTGATCCCACTTTTTAAGAAAGGCGGGAGAGAGAAAACAGGGAATTAGACCAGTTAGCCTGACATCGGTGGTGGGGAAGATGCTGGAATCAATTATAAAATATGAGATAGCTGAACATTTGGATAGCAGTAACAGGATCGGTCCGAGTCAGCATGAATTTACGAAGGGGAAATCATGCTTGACTAATCATCTGGAATTTTTTGAAGATGTAACTAGGAGAATGGACAAGGGAGAGCCAGTGGATGTAGTGTACCTGGACTTTCAGAAAGCATAAGGTCCCAGATAGGAGATTAGTGGGCAAAATTAGGGCACATGGTATTGGGGGTAGAGAGCTGACATGGGTATAGAAGCAGCACCTTCGACCCGTCCTCGCGGCCTTCCATCAGGGTCTGGAGCGGCGTTTCCTGACGGGACCGGCCTGAACCACGGCTTCGGCAGCGGCACAGCGCTGGAGCGCTATCGTGGAGCGGGCGATGCCTCGCCCGGGTCACCGCACTGGAACTCTGGGACCGTCGATAAAAAAACATCGCGGAGCTGCGGTCTGTGGAATTGCCAGCTGCGGGCGGCGGGGCTGAACTTTACATCAGGAACCTGGGATCTCTCGCCGAAATCACCAGTGGTGACGCTCCATCCAGCGCGGCCTGTCGGCTGTGGAAGCCGCGGTCTGCGGTAAGGAAGTGGCCGTTCCAGGCATCCCAAGACGCTGAGAGGATTCTCCCGACGCCGGAGCGCCATCACCTGGCGAGAACGGCCTGGAACATCGGGCTTCCGTAAGGCGACTGCGGAGGCCTCAATAGGCCCGACTATGGGTGGACATGGGGATGGGGACTGGACTTTGTGCCTTCCCTCATAATGGGGGGATGTTTTTATGTTTAAATTTCTTTATTATTGTCATGTTGTATTATTTTTTAATGTGCTGCAATGGCAATCCGCATTTCCCCACACCAATGAGTGTATGTGACAAATAAAGAACCTTTGAACCTTTGAGAAGTGGTTGGCAGACAGGAAACAAAGAATGGGGATTAACGGGTCCCTTTCAGAATGGCAGGCAGTGACCAGTGGGGTATCGCAAGGCTCGGTGCTGGGACCGCAGCTATTTACAATTTACATCAATGATTTGGATGAAGGGATTCAAAGTAACATTAGCAAATTTGCAGATGACACAAAGCTGGGTGGCAGTGTGAACTGTCAGGAGGATGCTATGAGAATGCTGGGTGAATTGGACAGGTTGGGGGAGTGGGCAGATGAAGTTTAAATGCAGATAAATGTGAGGTTATCCACTTTGGGAGCAAAAAGAGGAAGGCAGATTACTATCTAAATGGCATCAAGTTGGGAAAAGGGGAAGGATCTGGTGGTCCTTGTACATCAGTCTATGAAAGTAAGCATGCAGGTACAGCAGGCAGTGATGAAAGCGTATGGACCGTTGGCCTTTATAATAAGAGGATTCAAATATAGCAGCGAAAAGGACCTTCTGCAGTTGTACAGAGCCCTAGTGAGACCACACCTGGAGTATTGTGTGCAGTTCTGGTTCCCTAATTTGAGGAAAGACATTCTTGCTATTGAGGGAGTGCAGCGCAGGCTTACAAGGTTAATTCCCGGGATGGCGGACTGTCATATGCTGTGAGAATGGAGCAGCTGGGCTTGTACAATCTGGTGTTTAGAAGGATGAGAGGGAATCTCATTGAAACATATAAGATTGTTAAGGGCTTGGAAAACACTAGAGGCAGGAAACATGTTCCCGATGTTGGGGGAGTCCAGAACCACGAGCCACAGTTTAAGAATAATGAGTAAGCCATTTGGAACAGAGACAAGGAAACGCTTTTTCTCACAATCATGGAATCATAGAAAATAGGTGCAGGAGCTGGTCATTTGGCCCTTCAAGCCTGCACCACCATTCAATATGATCATGGCTGATCATCCAACTCAGTATCCTGTACCTGCCTTCTCAGTATCCTGTACCTGCCCCCCTGATCCCTTTAGCCACAAGGGCCACATCTAACTCCCTCTTAAATATAGCCAATGAACTGGCCTCAACTTCCTTCTGTGGCAGAGAATTCTACAGACTCACCATTCTCTGCATGAAAAAAGATCTTCTCATCTCGGTCCTAAAAGACTTCCCCCTTATCCTTAAACTGTGACCCCTTGTTCTGGAGTTCCAACATGCTGCATCCAGCCTGTCCAACCCCTTAAGATTTTGTAAGTCTCTATATGATTCCCCCTCAATCTCCTAAATTCCAGCGAGTACAAGCCGAGTCTATCCAGTCTTTCTTTATTTGGAAGTCCTGCCATCCCAGGAATCAGTCTGGTGAACCTTCTCTGTACTCCCTCTATGGCAAGGATTTATTTCCTCAGATTAGTAGATCAAAACTGTACGCAATACTCCAGGTGTGGCCTCACCAAGACCCTGTACAACTGCAGCAGAACCTTCCTGCTCTTATACTCAAATCATTTTGCTATGAATGCCAACATACCATTCGCTTTCTTCACAGCCTGCTGCACCTGCATGCCTACTTTCAATGACTGGTGTACCATGACACCCAGGTCTCGTTGCATCTCCCCTTTTTCTAATCGGTCACCATTCAGATAATAATCTACCCTCCTGTTTTTACCGCCAAAGTGGATAACCTCACATTTATCCACATTATACTGCATCTGCCATGCATTTGCCCACTCACCCAACCTATCCAAGTCACCTTGCAGCCTCCTAGCATCCTCCTCACAGCTAACACTGCCCCCCAGCTTTGTGTCATCCGCAAACTTGGAGATGTTGCATTCAATTCCCTCATCCAGATCATTAATATATATTGTAACTAGCTGGGGTCCCAGCACTGAGCCTTGTGGTACCCCACTAGTCACTGCCTACCATTCTGAAAAGGACCCGTTCACTCCTACTCTTTGCTTCCTGTCTGCCAGCCGGTTCTCGACCCTCATCAATACTGAACCCCCCAATACCCGTGTGCTTTAAGTTCGTATGCTAATCTCTTATGTGGGACCTTGTCGAAAGCCTTCTGAAAGTCCAGATATAACACATCCACACGTTCTCCCTTATCCACTCTACTAGTTACATCCTCGAAAAATTCTATAAGATTCGTCAGACATGATTTACCTTTCATAACTCCATGCTGACTTTGTCCAATGATTTGCAGAGTTTTGAGTCTGTGGAATTCTCTGCCTCAGAGGGCGGTGGAGGCAGGTTCTCTGGATGCTTTCAAGAGAGAGCTGGAAGGGGCTCTTAAAAGTACCTGAGTCAGGGAATATGGGCAGAAGGCAGCAAATGGGACTGATTGTGGATGATCAGCCATGATCACATTGAATGGCGGTGCTGGCTCGAAGGTTCGAATGGCCTAATCCTGCACACATTGTCTATTGTCTAACGGCCGCAAAAATACAGGGAGCATGGAAAGGAAATTTGACGGGAAGCAGGTTGGGAGGAAGCGCAGTCAACGCAGCAGATGGAGTCCGCTGGCTGGGAATGGACTCTGGCCACTCGCCTTTTCCCTGATATTATTGAGAGAAGCGGAGAAAGGGAAGGGAAGAGTCGGAGCTCAAGCGGTGAAAGTGGGAGCCGGTTAGAAACTGGCAGTGAGGAAGATGAGACATTAAAGTGGGGAACGAGAGCAGGAAGCAGCGCTGATACAGACATGATGTTGCCGAGAGAGAGAGGCGAGGGAGCGGTCTGGCTGCGACTGCAATAAGCAATGCTCCACTTATCCTACAGACAGGAAGGTGGAGCCTGATTCCTGCGGGCTTTCACCTGGAACCTGGAATATCTAACGCACCCATTCTTTGAATCATCCGTTCGAAGAAAAACGTGTCTGGTGTTGGAAGTGGAAAAGCCACAAACACAACGGAGTTATGTCGACGGACTTTAGGACCCGGGGGAGCCCGGAGCTCAGGACCCGCCGCCCGCGGCCGCTGCTGAACCCGCGGGAAGGGCGATTGTTTCAATCTTTATATTTTCACAAAAGTAATTTCTGTTCCGTTGCTGGACGCGGTTAACGCGTTAAAATGAACGGATCGACGGACAGCTCTGATTTCAGTTGCTGTTTATTTCATTCTTCCCGCATTTACATTCCCCCTGGTTTTATTTCCGCGCTCACTGGGGTTTCACGGCGCGGAATTTGGGGATTAAATGGGAGCCGTTTGTTCAGCGCCGACCTGTTGTCCACCGGGTTTCTGCCCCACAGCCCCTGAGCCCCGCTCCTGACGCCGGTCCCGGGACCCGACCCCTTTACACACCCGGAGCGGAACCGGAGCAGATTCTCAGCCACTGGTTTTCCTTCCAAGGCCCGAAGAAAGGATAAAGTTTCTCCGTGAATTTATTCCCAGTGAAGGTGTGGAGATGGGACTTGGTGTCCGCGTCGTAAAATGAAACTGTCCCGGACTCGTAACTGAGATAAACTCCCACCCTCCCGGGGATGGGACGGGCGGGGAGAGGGGATGAAGGGGAGGTGAGTGCTTTAAACACGTCATCAGTCCGCCTGATGATCCAGACTCCAGTCTCCGGGGTCAGTGTGACCCGTCCCTTCCTCTCCACAGACTCTGCGGCGACTCCCAGACCCCAGCCCCGACTCCCCGCCACCTCCACCTCCCAGTAATGTCTCCCCGATGTGAATCCCTCCGATCCCAGCACACACGCATACACTGTAAACCTCTTCCCGGTGTCAGGGAGACTCCTCTCGGTCCGGGTCCATCTCACCCTCTTCCGATCCTCAGACACCTCGAGCACCTGATGCGCTGTTTCTACATCCAGGGTGACGGAGACTGGGGGGAGAAGCAGAGAATCAGAGAGTCCCCGGGGGTCGGGGGGAGACTCGGGCACAGGCGGGCGGACAACTGACACCTTGCCCGGGCTGTCACCCAATTACGTGAGATGGACAACACAAACCTTTCTCCGCGTTTCACTCAGAGGAAAGTGGAGGCTCGTGGATTGCAGGAGCGGGTCGGGCGGTGGAGTTGGGATTGTGTGTGTAAATAGAGAGAGAGAGAGGACGATGGAGAGATTTCGGGTGGGCATTTGGAGCGGTTGGGCAGGGTTTTGTGAGATCTCGCTGTTAGGTGGTGGAGAGGGAATCAGATTATCAAGTAGCGGATTGAGATAAGTGGTAATAGGAAGTATTTATAAAGGCAGGCAGGATATCGGATGTAATATTGGAGAATTGGGGCCAGTGTGGAACTGGCACACAGGAGCAGTTGGAGCCTGGGGCAGAGTCGTCATCATCACACTGAATAGAGGCGATTTCAGATGCCAGTTGTGATCCTTCTGCTCGTGGTCTCTGCAGCAGAGGGCGAGACTGAAGGAGGGGTGGCTCCCACCACTGAAAAATGTCGGGATTGAATAGGCCTTGTGCGACACAGAATGTGTGGAGGCTCGCGATTGTAGGGTCGCTGAAGGAGAGGAGATTCATGGGTGGAAATGATCCAGGACCTGTAACCAAGAATTCATTCAACTCAGGCTAAACCAATATATGGGCTTTCATGGGGCATTGGACATGTTCCCTCATGGTGGGCGAGTGGTGAAAGTGAAGGCATATGATATCCGATATGACCTGGATAATTGGATCCAAGATTGATGGTTTAAGGAGGCAGAGGGTTTGGCATCAGGATAGTTTTGTGATTGAAAGGTATGGAATGGTAGTGGCTATCTGTGCGCAGTGGTCTTCAGACTGGGATTGTTGGTGGTTACGATATATATTAACGACAACTTTCCGTGCATAGGCATGAGAAGTACATTTGTACCGACATGAAAACTGATGTGCTCTGGGGTCGCGTGGAAGGCTATGAAGACCACAGCATGCTCTAAGTCAGATGGAAAGTAGGCAGACCATGTGCAGATGGGATTTAATCGTGACAAATGCAAGGTGATACATATATGAACGTCAAATAGTGACAGGTCATATGCTGGACATTGATTGGCCCAGGGGTCTGAGGCCATAGTTCCCTGAAAGTTGCAATGGCTGCATAAAGTTCGGAAGGCACATGACATCCTTGCACATGTGTGCAAGAGGATCTTTACCTGGACAAGTAGCAGGGTGTTTTCCATCGAGACAAAAGCCTAGATTAAGGTGAATGTTAGTTTTTCCTGACGAATCGAATTCAAGCAATGCCTCAATATGATAGAAACATAATAACAGTGAATCTCGCGATTCCAACAGGAGGCAAAACTGACTCACCAGACACTTCAGTCACTGACAGGTCTGACTGAGTTAAGGGACAGATTATCCAGCTGGGATCCCAGGCAAGAGCTGTTCCTTACAACAGAGGGAAGGTGCAAATCTCTACATTTTGATTACACTGTCTTGGCAAGATTTAACAGTTTGCTATGTTTTGGCGCGAGCGCTTTGGTCGAGTTCTTGGGTGTAAATATCACCAACAATATCTCCTGGATCAACCACAATGAAGCACCTACCTCCCTTCCATTGGCTCATGAGGTCATAAGTGATAGGAGTAGAATTAGGCCATTCAGCCCATTAAATGTACTCCTCCATTCAATCATGGCTGATCTATCCCTCACTCCTAACCCTATTTTCTTGCTTTCTCCCCATAACATCTGACTCCTGTGCTAATCAAGGATCTATCCAACTCTGCCTTAAAAATAGCCACTGACTTGACCTCCACAACTCTCTGTGGCAAAGGATACCACAGATTCACCACCTTCTGACGAAAGACATTTCCCCTCATCTCTTTCCTCAAAGAACTTCCTTTAATTCTGAGACGATGACCTCTAGTCCTAGACTCTCTCACTGGTTGAAACATCCTCTCTACATCCACTCTATCCAAGCCTTTCACTATTCTCTTTATTTCAATGAGGTGCCCCCTCATTCTTCAAAACTCCAGTGAGTACAGGCCCAGTGCCGACAAACGCTTATCGTAGGTTAACCTACTCATTCCTGGGATCATTCTTGTAATCCTCCTCAGGCCCTTCTCCAGAGCCTGCACATCCTTCCGCAGATATGGTGTCCAAAATTGCTCACAATATTCCAAATGCAGCCTTACCAGCGCCTGATAGCCTCAGCATTACATCCCTGTTTATGTATACTAGCACTCTTGAGTTTGCTTTCTTTACTACCAATTCGACTGCAGATTAACCTTTTGGGACTAATTTTAACTAGATTTAGATAAATCACTTTAAAATCAACTGAACAAGTAACTGGGTGTTTTCGTCCAAGCCGAAATCCCTGTCTTAGATCAATGCTAGTTTGTCTGATGAGTCTCATTCATACAATGCTTCAATGTGGTGGAGAGTTATGCCCCTGTCCCACTTAGGAAACCTGAACGGAAACCTCTGGAGACTTTGCGCCTAATGGTCGAAATTGACAAAAACCTCCGGGAACTGCATGGAAACCTTTGGTGGGGCACAAAGTCTCCAGAGGTTTCCGTTCAGGTTTCCAAAGTGGGACAGGGGCATTAATAACAATGAAGTCTGTAACTCCAGCAGGGGGCAGACATGAGATAACCAAAGTCAGTCGTCACAGACAGGACAAGCAGGATCAGTGGCACATATAATCCTTCTCTGATGGAACCCTGTGGTTTTTATGACAATCTTGGTCATCAAATTCCTGCCAGTTTTCAAAATCTCTGATTTAATTAGGTCAAGTTTACTTTGCTGGCTACCTGGTAGAATTCAAACTCGTATCGTGGCGTGTTTCTGCGGTGCGGATGGGGTTAAGATGTTTTAGTTCATCTAGCAGTCTGTGTCTTGGTTGTATTGTGCTCCTGTGTTGGATGTGCTCAGGGTTCGGACATCTCCAGCTGACCGCTTGACTGTGAAGCTTCCCAACAGGTGAGATTGGTGCTGGTATAAAACTTTAGTTCCCCTTCAGTTCATCACTACGGTCAATCTTTGCATCTATTTACAACTTAAATATGTCACCCACAAAAGGAGAAAGGAATCCAAATGGTTTACCTTGGTGAATCGCAACAATGGGTTCTCTCAACACTGCATTCAACCAGAAGAGGTGATTAAATCTTTCATCCAGTAAGGCACCATCTCTCAGTGACAATGTCTGGGTATCATCACTAATTCTGCAAATATTAAATAACCGGTTATAATCTGTGCGTCGACATGTTTATATGACTTTACAGATCTGTGCAGAGCTTAACCGAAGAGCATGTCCTACCTCCACTTGCGACCAGCTTCCTCCTGAAACAAATAAAGCAGAAATTGACTGAGGGAACAGACATTTCACGCAGGTTATATCACATTGTTGAAAATTACAATTTTCTGACTCGCGCTCACGTTGTCACACAGAGGACATTACATTGATGGGACCAATGCAGGAGGTATGATAAATCTTTGTGACATTTATGCTATAACTCACAGACGAAATGTGCAGGAAATTCTGAATGTGTTTTGAATTTTCTGCTGAGTAATGTCATAAGGTTATAAGTAATAGGAGCAGTATTAGACCATTCAGCCCATAAGTACTACTCCTCTATTCAATCATGGCTGACCCAACTATCCCTCCTCCTACCCTCATTCTCCTGCCATGTCCCCATAACCTCTGACACACGTAGTAATCAATAATCGAAACATATCTGCCTTAAAAATATCCACTGACTTGGCCTCCATAGCCATCTGTTGAAAATAATTCCACAGATTCACCACTCTCTGAATTCCTCCATATCTTCTTCGAGGAACGTCCTTTAATCCCGAGGCTCTGACCTCTGGTCCTAGACTCTCCCACTAGTGGAATCATCCTCTCCACATCCACTCTATCCAAGCCTTTCACTCTTTGGTCAGCTTCAATGATGTTCCTGCTCATTTTTTCTAAACTCCAACGAGTACAGGCCCAGTGTCGAAAAACACTTATCATATGTTAACCAACAATAAGCTGTTAATCATGATTGGTTGGAGGAAATTTAAGATTAACGATGGATTAGATTGGGTGTGGATGGAGAATGTATCACCGGTTCTGCAGATACCAAAACACAAAGGCAAAATTCAAAGTGGCATGGAGCAAATCCTGTCGGAAATTCAGTGATCAGAATGTGGAATTTGCGCCCACAGGTCTGGTCGATGCAGACAGTAATGTTACGTAAGGGATGTAATGCTGAGGCTTTGCACGGCCCTGGTCGCACAGCATTTGGAGTATTGTGGGCACCATGTCTGAGGAAGGATGTGCTGGTGGTGAAGAGGATCCAAAGGAGCTTTACTGGAATGATCCCAGGAATGAGTGGGATAACATGTGATGAGCGTTTGACGGCACTGGGACCGTACTTGTTGGAGTTTCGAAGGATGAGGGGGGACTTCATTGAAACTTACTGAATAGAGAGAGTCCTGGAAAGGGTGGATGTGGAGAGGATGTGCGCATGGGTGGAAGAGTCAATGACGAGAGGGCATAGCCTCAGAATAAAATGACGTACATCCTCAAACAATTCCAGAAGATTAGTCAAGCATGATTAATACCCCTTCGTAAATCAATGCGGATTCGGACCGATCCAGTTACTGCTATCCAAATGCGTTGCTATTTAATCTTTTATAATTGAATCCAGCATCTTCCCCACCACCGATGTCAGGCTAACTGGTCTATAATTCCCTGTTTTCTCTCTCCCGCCTTTCTTAAAACGTGGGATAACAGTAGCTACACTCCAATCCACAGGAATTGATCCTGAAACAATAGCACATTGTAAAATTATCACCAAGGTGCCCACGATTTCTAGAGCCACTTCCTTAAGTACCCTGGGATGCAGACCATCAGGCCCTCGGGAGAAGGCAGGAGAATGGAGTTGAGAGGGTGAGCATGATCAGACATGATTGAATGGCGGAGTAGACTTAATGGGCCGAATGGTCTAATTCGTCTACTATGAATTATGAGATAGCAGAGTGTGTTTGTATGGGGGATGTTGGCATAATTATAGGAATTGATAAAAGTTGCATTTGTGCAAATATATCGCTTCCAATGTTGTGACTGCAGTTTCATTGAACAAGATTGAAATATAACCCCTGACCTTCAGAAATAACACGCTGTCTGTTTGTTCCATTCGCCCCTGCAGCTTTGAGAGTTCCTCCTCAATAGAGTTTAAATTCTCTTGAATGTCTTGAAGATTTTTCTCCATTGGACTTAGAATCTTCTCCTCATCCTCCTTGATCTCTCCGAGAATGTGCTGCTCTTTCTTCACGAGAATCTGGTGCAGTTCAGCAAACTGAGATGTGACGTGAGACTTGAGGCTTTGTGACTGCTCCTGTCAAATGAAAGGTGAAGATTGATCTAATATATTTCTGTATTCTATTTCGTTGTTCAGTGGAAGGTGACCATTTGGCACATCGATATCTATGCTGTTCCTTAGAACAATCCCATTAATCTCATTTCCTCACGTTTCCCTGAAACACAATGGCCCTCATGTCCACATTAACTCCAGCAGACTCACAGATCACCCGCCTTCAGCAGCTTCATTACAGCAACCAATTAAACCAACATGTCTGGGAGATGTGGGCGGAAGGCGCCCTGGTCATGGGGAGATGATAGAAACATGGACAATGGGTGCAGGAGTAGGGTCATTTAGCCCTTCGCGCTAGCACCACCATTCAATAGACAATAGGTGCAGTTGTAGGCCATTCAGTCCTTCGAGCCAGCACCGCCATTCAATAGACAACAGACAATAGCTGCAGGAGTAGGCCATTCAGCCCTTCGAGGCAGCACTGCCATTCAATAGAGAATAGGTGCAGGAGTAGGCCATTCAGCCCTTCGAGCCAGCACAGCCATTCAATAGACAATAGACAATAGGTGCAGGAGTAGGCCATTTGGTCCTTCGAGCCAGCACCGCCATTCAATAGATAAAATCTCAAGAATCAACACACCTGTTTAAATTCCCTTTTAAAATTGGATAGGTATATGGATGGGAAGCGAATGGAGGGGTATGGTCTGAGTGCAGGTAGATGGGACTAGGGGAAAACAAATGGTCGGCACGGACTGGAAGGACTGAGAGGGCCTGTTTCCGTGCTGTAATTGTTATATGGTTATATGGTTAAATTGCTACAGAAAAATTTAAATATTTGGGAATCGAAATTACCAGAAAATATAAATCTTTATTTAATGCAAACTATATGCCCCTACTTAATAAATTAAACGCTTTGATTAAATTTTGGAAAACTCTTCCGATGTCTTTAGTAGGCCGAATAAATGCTATAAAAATTATCTTTCTACCACAAATGTTATATCTATTTTAATCAATACCAATATACTTACCTAAAAAGTTTTTAAAAAAAAACTGGATTCTGATATCACAAATTTTATCTGGGAATATAAATCCCATAGAATTCAAAGACGACATTTGAGAAAACCTAAATAATTTGATGGATTAACACTCCCTAATTTTTTGTATTATTATTGGGCAGCAAATGTCAAAAATGTGATTCACCTGTTGGACAACTCTGCCCAACGGGTGGATTGGATAGTAATGGAGAGAGAGGATTGCTCCCCTTTTAATATAGGAGCGATCCTTCTCTCAACAATGAAACTGAATAATACAATATACAGTAAAAATCCAATTATTCATAGTACTATTGGAATTTGGAAACAAATAAAATTAGCCCTTAAATTAAGAAATCTATCGCTTCTCTCTCCCATAGTTAATAATCCGTCATTTAAACCATCCACTATTGATAAATCATTTACACATTGGGAAAGAATAGGAATTAAAACGTTTGGAGACATGTATGAAAATGGAATTTTTTATCATTCCAACAACTACAACTTAAATACAATCTGAGAAGTAATTAATATTTTAAATATTTTCAAATCCGTGATTATTTGAAAAAATATACACAAGAATATCAAAATCTGTCTCCAGACCTATTAGACGAAGCAATTAATATAAGGGCGAACTCAACTAATTTAATATCATACTTGTATAATATCATCCTAAATATAGAAATACCATCATACTATAGAATTAGAAGAGATTGGGAACAAGAACTAGGTATAAAAATCTCAAAACTGAGTTGAGATAAACACTTGCTATATGTGCACAAATGCTGGATCAATGTAAGACATATTCTAATCCAATTCTAAACCTTACACAGACTATATTATTCAAAAACTAAAATAAGTAATTTTTTTTCCAAATGACTCCCCCATTTGTGATAAATGGCTATCCCAAGAAGCAACAATAGCACATTCCTTTATTTTTTGCACAAGTATCCAAACATTTTGGAATGAAATCTTTGACATTTTTACAAAATTATTTAAAATAAAACTGAAATCGAATGCAGAATTGATTATTTTTGGAACTGAGCTGACTTCGTTCCAAAAGAGCTTCCGTAATGACGGCAAAAAAACTTATACTTAAATTCTGGAAAAACAGTCTCACACCAACGATAAGAATATGTCTGAAATGTTACACCTCGAAGACATGAGATCCCTCCTAGCAAGCAAATCAGACCATTTCCAAAAGATTTGGTCTCCATTTATTGACTTATTACAAGCATAGGGTGCAACATAACTTTGAAAATAAATGGTTTCAGGACCTGGTGAGGGGTGTGTAAAGATACGAAGTAGGATATTTTATCTTATTTTACATTTATCTTATTTTACTTTCTTATATTTTCTGTTTTATATTTTTCTCTTTCTTTTCCTTTGGTTTTCTTTTTTTTATTCTTTCTCTTGTTTTACGCTTTTATGAGTTTTTCCTGATCACTCTTTCACGCATTTCTTATCTTATCTAACTTTCTCCATTTATCTTCTTCTTAAAGTTTAACAAGAAGCGGTACATGAAATTTGTGTTATTTTTGGCTTGTATCACTGTAATGTACATGACTTCTAATAAATATAATTAAAAAAATAATAATAAATTATCTTGAATGTCTTGAAGATTTTTCTCCATTTGACTTAGAATCTTGACCTCATCCTCCTTGATCTCTCCGAGACTACACTGCTCTGTTTCAATGAGATTCCCTCATCCTTCTAAACTCCAGAAGCCCAGCCGCTCCATTCTCTCAGCATATGACAGTCCCGCCATCCCGGGAATTAACCTTGTAAACCTACGCTGCATTCCCTCAATAGCAAGAATGTCCTTCCTCAAATTAGGGGACTAAAACTGCACACAATACTCCAGCTGTGGTCTCACTAGGGCCCTGTACAACTGCGGAAGGACCTCTTTGCTCCTATCTTTGATTCCTCTTGTTATAAAGGCCAACATGCCATTCGTTTTCTTCACAGCCTGCTGTACCTGCATGCTTACTTTCATGGACTGACGTACACGGACCCCCAGATCCCGCTGTACTTCCCCTTTTCCCAACTTGAATCCATTTAGATAGTAATCTGCCTTCCAGGTTTTGCTACCAAAGTGGATAACCTCACGTTTATCTGCATTAAACTTCATCTGCCATGCATCTGCCCACTCCCCCAACCTGTCCAAGTCACCCTGCAATCTCATAGCATCCTCCTCACAGTTCACACTGCCAGCCAGCTTTGTGTCATTCGCAAATTTGCTAATGTTACTTTGTATCCCTTCATCCAAATCATTGATGTATATTGTAAATAGCTGCGGTCCCAGCACCGAGCCTTGCGGTACCCCACTAGTCACTGCCTGCCATTCTGAAAGGGACCTGTTAATCACTACTCTTTGTTTCCTGTCTGCCAACCACTTCTCTATCCATGTCAGCACTATACCCCCAATACCATGTGCCCTAATTTTGCCCACTAATCTCCTATGAGGGACCTTATCAAATGCTTTCTGAAAGTCATGGTAATCCAGAATCAGTACCCTGTTCCTACTTTCTCCCCTTATCCCCTGGTCAAGCATGGGACAGGAAAACAACTGAAAAATAAGAGAGATGGAGATCTAGGGGCAGCGATGGGAGGTGGGCAGAGTTGTGTGAGAGAGGGAGGGCAGGGTTGTACCTGGGGAGGGGGTGGTGGGGTGGGAGGAAAGACTTGTTCCAGGGGAGGGGGTGGGGGGGAGTTGCGCCAGGGAAGGTGAAAGGTTTGGTGGTGAGGAGTGGACAGAGCAATACCAGGGGAGGGTGTGTGTAGGGGGGAGGGGGGTGTGGGGTAAGGGGAGAGTTGTACTAGGAACGGGTTAGAGAGCACGGGGGAGGGGGGACATGGAAGCACGTAGACAATACCAGAAGACAGGGTCGAACCGAATTCACTGGAGCAGCGAAACAGCGCAACTAACTGCTGCCACACTGCGCTGTAGTGCATTAACCAAAATACAAAACTACACAACACGATCAGAAATGCCACACAGCAAGGCCTCACCCGGACTTGGGAAATCTTCTGCTTCTGTTGCTCTTCCATTTCCTGGATGGCTGATTTATTTGTTGTCAGAGATTGTATGGAAGATTTAACCCGATCCTGGGAATCAGAGGGAAAGGGGGTTAGACAATAAACATTCAACTATACATTCAAACAAGTGATCTTTGTCGGTTTGCTTTTACCGTGTAGGTTTCAACAGCTTCATCTACCGGCATGAAGCTGTGAGACTTGTGGTCCCGCCCAGCTGCACAAATCACACAGATCAGTTTCTTGTCCGTTTCACAAAACAGCTTCAGTTCTTCCTGATGTTTGTCGCAGTGATGTTTACTTTCCTTCTCTTCCGTATTCAGGCTCAGTGTTCGAACTTTCTCAGTCAGTCTCGCCAAGGCCCGATTACCTTTGAGGGTGCGGTCTGTAAACTCCTCTCTACATTCGGGGCAGGAGTTTTTTTCCTCCCTGTCCCAACTCTGTGTGATACAGGAGCGGCAGAAGTTGTGTCCACACTCCAGTGACACCGGATCGGTGAAGAAATCCAGGCAGATGGGACAAATTGTCTCCTCTGTTAAATTCTCGACCTGCTCTTTAGAAGCCATTTGAACTCCTGCCACTTCCTGGTTTGAAACTGCTTTCACTGATTGGGAGCTGCTGATCCCTTGTGATCCCTCTGTACCGCGAGTGTCTACCGCGCACGCTGCCGTCTCCAGCACATTTGCTGCAGGTTTTCAGGGTGAACGTGTTCTAGGTGACCGTGTCCTGACCTCAAACACCCATGGAGGGTTTAGTGAGATGTTAAACAGACCGGTATATAAATGTGAACGCAGGGAATGGTATGGGACAGTTTAGAGCAGGACAGAAAATGACACGGCCAAAAAAGAAACTAACTGGGGTGTAAAACGATGGTTAAATATAAACTTAGAGTGAAGTCAAGTCGGATTTATTGTCATCTGCACAAGTACTGCGATGAACAGCTGCGATTAAAATCTCATCGCCGTTTCAGCAGCATCACACGCACAAATACTCAGTGCTACACAAAATATAAATTAAACGCAAATTACAACCACATTGCACATACATTCTGTAAGTTAGTAAAACAAAAATATATAAACTGCTCCAAAGACAAGGCATTAATGCAAAACACAATTAAAAATAAACACGTCCACGGCAGTGCAGGCGGTAGTGCAACTCGTGTGCGTTGGAAATGCCGGACCGGTCCATGATGCGAACAGTCAGGATACATTCTACAGCGCTTATGTGGAGGCTTCTTCGAGTATCAGGTTATATCCCGGAATATCCACAATACGAAGACACAATCCGTATGGAACAAAGAACAGTGCGCATAGGAGCAGCCCTTCGGCCCACAGTGTCTGTGCGAATATGTTACCTGTTTGAACATAATCTATATCCTTCAATTACCTGCATACTCACGTGCCTATCCAAACATCTCTTCACCGCCTGTCTCGTATCAGCCTCCACCACCATCCCTGGCAGCGCGTTCCAGAAACTCACCATCATTGAGGTAGAAAACCTGCCTCGCACATCCCCTTTAAACTTTGCCCCTCTCATCCTATAGCCATGCTCTCTACTATTAAATATTTCCCTCTCGGTAAAAGGTTGTGATTGTGTACCCTGCCCACCCCTCTCATAATTCGATAGACTCCCATCAAGTTTTCCCTCAACCTCCGGCGGTCCGGAGAAAACTTTCCATAGTCGGTCTGACCTCTCCATTCTCTTAATTAAATCATAATTCTGGTAAACCTCCTCTGCATCGTTGCCAAGTACTTCATATCCACTATCACATGCAGGGACTCTATCACCATCGACATTCCGGGAGCTCCGAAATAGGTGCGGGTGATGAGGAGGGGAGGGGGGAATGGGTGATGTGAGAGTAGGTGCAGGGTAAGAACAGGGAAATTAGGGCGGCGGTGGGCAGAATTGGTATTCAATGAGAGACGGCTGCGAGTTGAGACACACGGCACTGCAGATGCAAACTGCTGGACGAACGTAGCGGGTCAGGGGCTATCTGTGGCAACAACAGGTGCGGTGGCGAGGCAGAGATTACGTTACTGAACGAGGAATCCAGAGGCACATCCAGAGCCGCAAATTCAAGTGTCTCCACGGCACCTTAAATGAATGGTTGAAATTAAATCCTCTCTACCATGGAAAAGTCTTTATTAATAATTAATAAATGGTGGTAGTTGCAGCTTTTTAAAAGAACAGCGGAATAGTTGCTGCCTTACAGCGCTTATAGCGCCAGACACCCGGGTGTTGTCTGTACGGAGTTTGTACGTATGTTTAGTTCAGTTTAGTTTAGTTTGGCGATTCAGCCCGGAAACAGGCCCTTCGGCCCACCGGGACCAGCAAACCCCGCACAGTAACACTATCCTACACCCACTAGGGACAATGTTAACATTTACCAAAATTAATGAACCTGCACGTCTTTGGAGTGTGGGAGGAAACCGAAGATCTCGGAGAAAACCCACGCAGGTTACGGGGAAAACGTACAAACCCCGTACAGAC
This sequence comes from Okamejei kenojei, assembly GCA_035221665.1. Classification (NCBI taxonomy): domain Eukaryota; kingdom Metazoa; phylum Chordata; class Chondrichthyes; order Rajiformes; family Rajidae; genus Okamejei; species Okamejei kenojei. The sequence goes on along the minus strand of JAVHYY010000324.1, from coordinate 100,121 downwards.
AGCACCCAAGATAGAATGTAGGCGGAGGCAGTAAGGCTACTGGGAGAAGTGGAAGGGCGTGGAGAGAGAAAGCAAGGGCTATCAGAAGTTAAAGAATTCAATGCTCATACTCCTGGGATGTAAACTACCCAAGCGAAACCTTACTCTCTCTCTCCATCCCATTCCCCTTCCCAGTTCGCCCAATAGTCTTACTGTCTCCGCCGAGATTCTATCCTTGTCTCGCCCCCTCCCCTGTCTGAAGAAGGGTCTCAACGCGAAACGTCGCCCATTCATTCTCTCCAGAGATGCTGCCTCACCCGCTGAGTTACTCCAGAATTGTGTGTCTACCTTCGATTTAAACCAGCATCTGCTGTTCTTTCTTACACATTTGGACTTTAGCCCTGCTCCCTCCGTCATCCAACATTATGGTTTCGTTGGGCCAAAATTATATTCATAAAATGGGTGAAAAGACTTAAACGAAAGAGAATAATCGGAATTGGATTGAGCAAATGACCATATCGATAAATGGACAAATATCGTTATCGTGTTCAGTAATATTTACGATTACACAAAAAAAAATTCTCCGAAAAAGGGCTTATTTTCCCTGTAAATTGATCTTTACTTTTCAACAGGCAACGTCCTCCTTTATAAGACACAAAATACTGAAGTAGATCAATGGGCCAGGCAACATCTCTTGAGAACATGGACATTTCTGGAGATCCATGTTCTCCAGAGATGCTGCCGGATCCGCTGAATTACTGCAGAGGTTATTTTTTAACTCCTTTTGTGTGTTAACCAGAATCTGCAGTTCTTTGCTCCGACTTGATGCCCAGTTGAACTCACATAATCAGCCTGCACACGACCCATATCTCTCTATTCCATGCACTTCAATGTGCTTATCTGAAAGCCAATTAAACGCAACCACCGTATCAGCCTCCACCACCGCCCCTGGCAATGTGTTCCAAGCCCCACTACTATGTGTAAATAACCTGCCCCCAACACCTCTATTGAACTGTGCTCCTCTCACCCTACAGCTCTGCCCTCTAGTCTTGGACGTTTCCATCCCGGGAAAAGGGTTCTGGCTCACTTCCATTTTAACTTACTCCATCTCCCAAGGCACAGCGGGAACTGCACATCTCCACTGTTACCTCCTCCAATCTCACCATTCCGTCGCCCAAATTCTCCTTCAAGACAAGAGGCGATCAGCGTGTCCGTCGTTCAATTTATTGAGTTGTCTTCAACGTGTATGTTCGTTTTGTTTAGTTTGGAGATACAACGCGGAAACAGGCCGTTCGGCCAAGATCCCCACACATTAACACTACCGCAGGGACAACTTTACATTTACATCTAGTCAATTATACTGCCAACCTGTACGTCTTTCGAGTGTGGGAGGAATGCGAAGATCTCCACGCGGTCATGGAGAGAACATAAAAATTCCGTACAGACATCACCCGCACTCAGGATCGAGTCCGAGTCTCTGGCGCTGTGAGGCAGCAACTCTAGCGCTGCGCCACAGTTTCGTTAAATTTATTGTGTTACCTTCAGTGCCCATGGGAGTAGGAGAACTGGGAAGGGGAAGGGGATGGAGAGCGATAGCAAGGGCTATCTGAAGGCCACCGGGTTTCTGCCCCAAAGCCCCCGAGCCCCGCTCCTGACGCCGCTCCCGTGAGCAGACCCTTTGACACACCCGGAGCAGATTCTCAGCCACTGCTTTTCCTTCCAAGTCTAGACGAAAGGATAAATATTCTCAGTGAATTTATTCCCAGTGAAGGTGTGGAGACGGGACTTGGACAAGGGAGAGCCAGTGGATGTAGTATACCTGGACTTTGAGACACCATTTGATAAACTCCCACATAGGAGATTACTGGGCAAAATTAGGGCACATGGTATTGGGGGTAGAGTGCTGACATGGAAATAAAATTGGTAGTTAGACAGGAAACAAAGAGTTGGGATTAACGGGTCCCTTTCAGAATGGCAGGCAGTGACAATAGACAATAGGTGCAGGAGTAGGCCATTTGGCCCTTCGAGCCAGCACCGCCATTCAATGTGATCATGGCTGATCATCCCCAAACAGTACGCCGTTCCTGCCTTCTTCCCATATCCCCTGATCCTCATATCCTTTGCAGATGACACAAAGCTGGGTGGCAGTGAGAACTGCGAGGAGGATGCTATGAGATTGCAGGGTGACTTGGACAGGTTGGGGAGTGGGCAGATGCATGGCAGATGAAGTTTAATATGGATACATGTGAGGTTATCCACTTTGGTATCAAAAACAGGAAGGCAGATTACTATCTAAATGGCGTCAAGTGGTGAAAAGGGGAAGGACAACGGGATCTGGGGGGTCCTTGTTCATCAGTCTATGAAAGTAAGCATGCAGGTACAGCAGGCAGTGAAGAAAGCGAATGGCATGTTGGCCTTTATAACAAGAGGAGTCGAGTATAGGAACAAAGAGGTCCTTCTGCAGTTGTACAGAGCCCCAGTGAGACCAGGCCTGGAGTATTGTGTGCGGTTCTGGTCCCCTTATTTGAGGAAGGACATTCTTGCTAATGAGGGAGTGCAACGTGGGAATACAAGGTTAATTCCCGGGATGGCGGGACTGTCATATTCGGAGAGAATGAAGCGGCTCGGCTTGAATACTCTGGAATTTAGAAAGATGAGAGGGGATCTAATTGAAACATATAAGATTATTAAGGGTTTGGACACGCTAGATGCAGGAAACATGCTCCCGATGTGTGGGGAAGTCCAGAACCAGGGGCCACAGTTTAAGAATAAGGGGTAAGCCATTTAGAACGGAGACGAGGAATCACTTTTTCTCACAGAGAGTTGTGAGTGTGGAATTCTCTGCCTCAGAGGGCAGTGGAGGCCGGTTATCTGGATACCTTCAAGAGAGAGCTACATAGGGCTCTTAAGGATAGCGGAGTCAGTGGATATGGGGAGAAGGCAGGAACGGTGAACCAAATGGGAATGATCAGCCATAATCACATTGAATGGCGGTGCTGTCACGAAGGGCTGAATGGCCTACTCCTGCACCTATTTATTGTCTATTGTCTATTGGTGTCCGCGTCGTAAAAGAAAATTATCCCAGACTCCAGTCCGATGGGTTAGGATTTGGGGTGAGAGGGGAGAGGGGAGAGGGGAGAGGGGAGAGGGGAGGTTTTGTAGAAGGCAAGATTTTGTTTTACATAGTGGCACAGAGGCTGGCAACTCCCTGGTTTCAGAGGTTGCTTAGAACATATTAGTGTAATATTGGAACAAATTCAACAGCCAAGCTTGAGAGGAGAGATTTGCATGTAGTGTTTTCGGACCTGGCAAACACGTATGTATCAGTGAAAGTGTAGAAAACTGGGAAAGTGTAGAAAAGAGGAGGTTTAGCTGGAGGGATCCTGTGCTGCATGGAGGCGGGTCGTGTAAGTTTCCTCATCAGGGCTATTTATGATGTGCTGCCATCAACGCAAAACCTCAAGCAATGGGTGGGTGTTGACCCGACATGTCCCGTGTGTTCAGAGGTGAAACTTTGAGGCATATTTTATCAGTAGGTAGACAAAAATGCTGGAGAATCTCTGCGGGTGAGGCAGCATCCGTGGAGCGAAGGAAATAGGCAATGTTTCGGGCCGAAACCCTTCTTCAGACTGTTATCAGTATGTGGGATTAGTCTTTCTCGCGGTCTGTATACCTGGCGGCATAACCAAGTTTTGAAGTGCATAGCTGTTACAATTGGGAGGAGGAGAGTACAGGTGAATTCAGTAGGGATCAGGATGGGAGTGTAGCGATTCATTTTGTCCCTGGGGAAGAGAAAGGTAGAGGAGGGAAGTTTGCAGACAGGTATGAGTTAGGCCAGTTACGGGGAGCCAATGATCGCGAGATGCGGGTAGATTTAGGAGGAAATTCCTCCTAAATGTCCTTGTTCCACAGGGAATAATTACTACTAGTTTGAGGCCTGATATAGTGTTATATCAGTTAGTCAGCGGATAGTGTATTTTATAGAACTGACGGTGCCTTGGGAGAACTTGCTGGATGAGGTTTACAAAAGTAAAAGGCTTAGATATGTTCAGTTGGCAGCAGAAGTTGAGCAGCGAGGATTGAGAGCAAGAGGCATCGGGTAAAGGTGGGCTGTAGAGGATTCATAGCGAGATCGACCACGTCGTTATTCGGAGAGCTAGGAATTTGCGGACAGAGATTACATCAGGCTACAAAGCAAATGTCAGAGGCAGCAGAGCAAGGCAGTAGGTGGATTTTGTGGAGAAGAAATAGTGCCAGTTGGGGAAAGAAAAAGAACGTATGATAGGTTATAAAAAAGATATAGTCAAGGATAATTGTTGAGAAAAGATATACAAGTATGTTGCCAGGACTGGAGGGTGTGAGCTACAGGGAGAGGTTGAGTAGGCTGGGTCTCTATTCCATGGAGCGCAGGAGGATGAGGGGGGATCTTATAGATGTGCAAACTCCGTCCAGACAGCACCCGTAGTTAGGATCGAACTCAGGTCCCTAGGTATGTGAATCAGGAACCAGAGGACATACTGTAGGTTTAAGGTGAAGGGGGAAGATTTAATAGGAAACTGAGGGGTAACCTTTTCACACCAAGGGTGGTGGGTGTATGGAACAAGGTAGTTGAGTCTGGGACTATCCCATCATATACGAAATAGTTCGTCAGGTACATAGATAGGACAGGTTTGGAGGAATATGGACCAAGCGCAGGCAAATGGGTCTGGCGTAGGTGGGATATTGTTGGCCGGGTGTAGGCAAGTTGGGCTGAAGGGCCTGTTTCCACACTATTAATGTATGACTCTATTACTCTATGACTATGACATGCAGTATGTGTTTTTTTTTGTAATTGTAGTCTGTGCAAGTGTATCCCGGTCTGATGCAAGGGATATATTTGTGATGTTACAAGCTTAATGATGGGCGAGGATTAGTGGAAGATAGGATGTAAGATGACTGGGCTTGTATTCACTTGAATTTAGAAGGGTGAGAGGGGATCTTATAGAAACATATACAATTCTTAAAGGACTGGATAGGTTTAATGCAGGAAAAATGTCGGGGGTGTCCAGATCCAGGGGTCATAGTTTAAGGGGTAGGCCATTTCGGACTGAGATGCAGAAAAACGTATGCACCGGAAAGTTGTGAATCTGCCGCATTCTCAGAAGGCACTGGAGGCCAATTCACTGGATGTATTCAAGAGAGAGTTAGATATTGCTCTTAGGGTTAATGGAATCAAGGGATATGGGGAGAAAGCAGGAACAGGGTTCTGATTTTGGATGATCTGCCATCATCATATGAAATGGCGGTGCTCGCTAGAAGGGCAGAATGGCCTACTCCAGCACCTATTTTCTATGTGTCTTTGTTTCGACGTTTTTATGGTGACATTGTGGAGAGTGAATACATGTATCTGGGATTTAAATAAATGTTCATGTGTTGGCCAATCGGCGGATTAAAAGCTGATTTATTTAACTCGGATAAAAGTGATGCAAGTTGGTAAAACAGGCCAGGGCAGATTTTTCACAGTAAATTGTATCGCCCTGTGTTATTTTTAGCAGACTAGAGAGGCATTGGAATGCAGACACACTGCTCCATGACAATGCATCAGGGATGGGCAGGGTGGTGACGAACGTGTTTGGCATATTTGTTTGGGTCCGTGAAGGTATGAAATACAGGATTTGATACAACTGTACAAGACACTAGATTCAGGGACGGTTTCTTCCCAGCTGCTATCAGGCAACTGAATTGAGAATCTGCAGAATTCCCTGCCACAGAAGGCAGTGGAGGCCAATTCACTGGATGGTTTCAAGAGAGTTAGATTTTGATCTTGGTGCTGTAGGAATCAAGGGATACGGGGAAAAGGCTGGAACGGGGTACTGATTGGGGATGATCAGCCATGATCACATTGAATGGCGGTGTTGGTTCAAAGGGCCGAATGGCCGAATGGCCTACTCCTGCACCTGTTTTTCTATGCTTCCATCTATTATGACTGTACTGACTAACGATAAATTGGAATGGTTCTAAGATTTATCAACTACCAGTCACCTTGGAGATCGATGCTGATTAGCCACGAGATCTGTGCCTCAATATCTCTCTGAATAAGTATTCTTGTGTTATTTGGTGTGTGTGTGTGCCTGCGTGTGTGTTTCCTTTCTGTCCATGTTGCATGGAATAATGATCACAAGTATAATATTATCGTAGGTACACAGAGATGAGAGGATGTTTGTGGTTGTATATCTGTATCGGTGGCTGCATGTTTTAATTAAAGTGTCCATTATTTATATCATTCTTTGTATCTAACTAACACCTAGCGATCTCTAATGTATCAGAACAAATAAATTATATCAACTTACCTTGCGAAATACCACAGGACATTTCACACAATGCTCTGTTCAATAAAAAGGGTTGATCGAATTTTGCAAATTCCAGTGCCCCATCTGCTACTGACAACGTGTTACTCTCATCACCAATCCTGTAAATATAAGCAGCTGGGTTACAAAATGAACTACAGTGATCTTCTGGGTTATTTTTTATAACATTGTGCATGGTTTCAGTTAACAACATTTCCTACCTCCTCTTCCGAATAATTTCCTCCTGAAATCAAACGAAAACCATTTTTTATAGATTTTTTACTGACCATACCTAATTGAACAACAGTTTTCTACTAATTGTTGGAAGTTGCTGGAAATTCTCCACTAACACAGCTTCTGACACACGGATGGCACGAGAATGTCACTGAGAGGATAAGGAATCACATCTGGGCACCATATCTGAGGAAGGATGTGCTGGCTCTGGAGAGGGTTCTGAGAAGGTAAAGAAAATGTTCCCAGGAATGAGTAGGTGAACATGTATTGAGTGACGGTAGACAAAAAATGCTGGAGAAACTCAGCGGGTGAGGCAGCATCTATGGAGCGAAGGAATAGGTGACGTTTCGGGTCGAGACCGTTCTTCAGCCTGATGTGGAAGAGGCAGGGGGGGGCGGGAAGAAGAAAGGAGAAGGCGGAGAAAATGGGCCGTGGGAGAGCTGGGAAGGGGAGGGGAAGGAGGGAGAGATAAAGGACTACCTGAAATTGGAGAAGTCAATGTAAACTACCCAAGCGAAATATGAGGTGCTGCTGCTCAAATTACTGTGGAAAATATGAGGTGCTGCTTATCCAAATTCACCCTGGCCATGGAGGAGGCCCAGGACAGAATGGTTGGATTCGGAATGGGAGGAGGAGTTGAAGTGCTGAGCCACCGGGGGATCAGGTTGGTTAAGGTGAACTGTGCGGAGGTCCATCGGGCAGTGGTCAGCACGGAATGTACTGCAGGCACTCGATGGATCCGGTGGCGTGGTTCCCTGAGCAGGCTGCCCAGCTTGTCTGGTGAAATGCCTCATCGCCAGAACTCACCAACAAGCACCAAGACCTGGCTTGGCTGGCAGTGAAGGGAGCACTTCCAGTCGGATCTTTCCTGCAACGTTGGAACCTCACTACCAGCGCACGCTCATCCGGGACGGCTGCTATGGAGAAGAGACGGTTGCCCACCTCTTTGCAGAGTGTGGATTTGTAAAGAGTCTGGAGAGGTTTGCAACGGTCCCTGACATGGTTTATTCCGAACAGCTCCGTCACAGAGCACTCTGTGATTTACGGACTGTTCCCAGGGAAGTATTCAGAGACTGACATCGAGTGCTGCTGGAAGGTCATCAACTCGGTGAAAGACGCCCTTTGGTCTGCCCAAGCTCTGTTCACCACTCAGCAGAGCGAGATGTCTGTCAGGGAATGTTGCCGACTGGCCCGCTGCAGGCTGCAGGCTGCAGGAGTACGTGCTGAGGGACGCAATGAAGCTCGGTGCAGCCAACCCAAGGCTCGGTGGGGGAGGGCCACAGTCTAGGGTCCGCTGCTGCACGCGGGGGGCAGGGGGTGTAGGGGAACCCCATCAAAATAAGGGAAGGGATTCCACGCCAGTTGGTCACATGAGTGGCAAGGGTGGGGGATACATTTGTGAAATTTCAGCAATGTGTGTAAACAGTATTGAATGTTTGAATAGCCCCTGAAAATGTCGGATTGGTTTTTGTTTGCACGGTCGATGTGTTGTATATATTTATTACCTGAATAAAGTCTATTTTGAAATTTAAAACTGTAAATCATCTATACACTGCAAGGGCAAGGAAGCGAGGGGGCAAGATCATCTCTGACCCCTCTCACCCTGGCCAAAAACTCTTTGAATCACTTCCCTCTGGAAGGCGACTCCGGACTGTCAAAGCTGCCACAGCCAGACGTAACAACAGTTTTTATCCACGAGTGGTTGCTCTACTCAACAGCCAAAAATCTGTAGCCTCCCTTTGATCTGGTATTTTGTTGGTTCACATGCTTGATCAATGGTGTTTTATCATTAATGTTTTATTATTATTAAACTTTAGTGTTTTCTGAGTCATTCATAACTGCCACTGTATGTCATGTTGTTACTTGTGGGTGGAGCACCAAGGCAAATTCCTTGTATGTGAATACTTGGCCAATAAACTTACTTACATTACTTACTTGAAAAAAAAGGTTCACCCAGGATGAAGCTATCCCATTGCACCTCGGGTTGCTGTCGCCTGCGATGTCCCCAAATGCGGGATACTCGACTGCAACATTTTTGGGACTTTTAGAATAATAACTCACTAGAGAGCCCCTGTATTGTTCTTGGGTGGGGCAGGTGACTAGAAGTTTCAGTTTAAAAATTGGTAAGATTGGAATGGTATTTTGGTCAGGTTTTAATGCGTAAACTTTAGTTTAAAAGACACAGCATGGAGACAGGCCCATCGGCCCACCGAGTTCACACTCACCACCTCCCCCCCTCCCCCCTCCCCATTCACAGTAGTTCTACGTTATTCCACTTTTACACTGCAACACACGAGGGGCATTTTAGAAGGGGGGAACTAACTCACAAAGAAGTGTCCGGAGGAACCCCCGTGGTCGCAGGGAGCACATGCAAACTCCATGTGGAGTCATAGAGTGGAAACAGGCCCTTTGGCCCAACTTGCCCCCACCGGCCGACATGTCCCAGCTACCCTAGTCCCACCTGCCTGCATTTGGTCCATATCCCTCCAAACCTGTCCTATCCATGTACCTGTCTAATGGTTTCTTAAGAAGACTAAACACAGACTACCTCCTCTGGCAGCTTGTTCCATACACCCACCGCCCTTTGTGGGAAAATTGTACCCCTCAGATTCCTTATTTCTTATTTAGAGACCCCGTGTATCCAACCTCCAGACTAAAGGTCTACTTCTAGAATAGGGACCCAGCCTACTCAACCTCTCCCTATAGCTCAGACCCTCTGGTTCTGGCAACATTCTCGTAAATCTTCTGTGTACCCTTTCCAGATTGACAACATCTTTCCTCCAACATGGTGCCCAGAACTGAACATATAGGTACCACACCAGACGAGGATAGGATCGAACCCAGAGTCTCTGGCGCTTTGAGGCAGTAAATCTATCAGGTACACCACTGAGCCGCTCTAAGTTAGTAAAATACCACCTTGACCTTTACAAATCAAATTGTGACAAAATGCTTACCAGATTTAACAGTATCGATGTATTCTCTCCACACTCCAAAAGGTAAAATGCAGTTGAAATGTCCCATCGAGAGGCTGCCTTCAGCTTCCGACACTTTCTGACCTATTTCGTTAAGGCTGCAAAAAAAGTAAAGTCTGTCATAAATTGATCATTTGCACCACCTGTCCAAGGGTAGAAAGTTTCAGTGAAGAAATTGTCCTACCTGCTTTTCCGAGAGGTTTCCTCCTGAAATTAATACAACATAAAGATGAATTATGTAGGAAGGAACTGAAGGTTTGAATGGAAGATAGACACAAAAAGCTTGAGTAACTCAATGGGATAGGCAGCATCCCTGGAGAGAAGAAATAGATGACGTCTCGGGTCGAGTCCCTTATTCAGACTGTAAGTCACGGAAAATGGAAGAGATTTAACTTTACTTTCGCCTTCCATCACAGTGAGGAGTGGTGGATGTTTATGTTAACATTTTGTGTCTATCTTCTGTACCGTTCTATGTTCTTTGTTTCGGAGGCGGAGCCTGTGCCTGGTGATGCCGAGTTATTGTGTCTGGTGCAGGGGCCACCTGGAAATGGGCGTAAAGGAAACGTGCAATTAAGAGAGGCGAACAAAACATTTGGAGGGAAGATTGAGGGGGTTTGGAGCCAAGGGAGGGAGGGGGGTGGGATGGGGAGGACAGAATTAAAAAAATGTGAGGCACAAGTCGCTGCTGGTTACGTGCCCGGAGAAGATTTAACAGATTATTATACTCATGACTTTTAACTGATCAGGGGCGCAACGCATAACTTTTGATCAAAACCTATAAAACTACACCCATTATCAGTCACGATGTCAAAGGATGGAAACGAAAGACACAAAGTGCTGGATTAGCTCAGCAGGTCACGGTGTAGCTCTGGAGAACACGGGTTGGTGAATAGACAAGGGACGAAAGGTTTGGACCCGAAACGTCGCCTAACCATGATCCCCAGAACTGTGCCTCACCTGCTGAACTACACCATGTGTGTTTTTCTGTAAATCAGCAGTTCCTCGTGTCACGGTGCCAATTAATGGAACTCCACGCCAAAAGGTCTGAAGTTTTGCTCTTTGCTATATCTTGGGTTATGTATCCAGATTATTATCTCTGGTGTTTTAAGACCATTGATCTTGATTCATCCCCAGTTCCTCTCAACTAATAATCATCAAAATGTTTTACCGTGTTGATATATCACCGCTGTTGATCGATTACCGGGTCACAGAATCAGTCGATATGACGAGGGCGGATGAGATGGTACAGGGAGCGAAGGTGGAGTGAAATAGATGGAGAGGAACATTGGTGCATGTTGTAACACACGGACCTCTTGCTGAAGTTTTGTGACAGGTGAATGGTGGAACCTCAGTAGGTGACCGCTACACAGCAACATCCCACTCATACACATAATTACACACAGACACGTAATTAAACAGGCTGGCTGCACGCACATAAATCAAACAGGCTGGCTGGACGCAAAGGAAACGGTTTATGTTCCCATCACCATACACCACTGGCCCTTTTATTCCACTTTCTTCATCTTCACCGATAGTATCCAGCCCGGTATTACATCCCAGCATCTAATCATAATTGCATGTTTTCCCGTCCCATGACAGAACCACCTGTCCACGTGAAGGCAATATACCTCTATCATTTTATCATACCACATTCTCACACACTAACTGCATAGTAGCGGTAATTTACAGAGGCCAATATAACCTACAAACCCGCACGTTTTTGCGATATGGGGCGAAACCAGACACCCGGTGGTAACCCACGCGGTCACTGAGAGAACGAACAAACTCCACACAGATAGCAACCGAGATCAGGATCGAATCCTGCGCTGTGGGGCAGCAGCAACCCAGTGCGCCTCCTCTCTGCCCTGGCCCTTTCTAATAAAAGCAGCTTTTCTTTCCAGCCATTGGATGCTGCTCGACCCGCTGCGTCTCTCCAGCAGTTTGTTTCTTATGCTCTCCTTTCCTCCTCCAGGCATAATCGGGCAGATACAATGTTTTGTGTAAGAAGGAACTTCAGATGCTGGTTTACACCGAAGGTGGACACAAGATGCTGGAGTGACTCAGCGGGTCAGGCAGCATCACTGGGGGGGGAGGGGGGGGGGGGGGGGGAATAACTATATAACCATATAACAATTACAGCACGGAAACAGGCCCTCTCGGCCCTTCCAGTCCGTGCCGACCATTTGTTTTCCCCTAGTCCCATCTACCTGCACTCAGACCATACCCCTCCATTCCCTTCACGTCCATATACCTATCCACTTTACTTTTAAATGTTAAAATCGATCCTGCCTCCACCACTTCTGCTGGAGCTCATTCCACACAGCCACCACCCTCTGAGTAAAGAAGTTCCCCCTCACCTTACCCTTAAACTTCTGTCCCTTAATTCTCATGTCATGCCCTCTTGTTTGAATCTTCCCTACCCTCAATGGGAAAAGCTTATCCACGTCAACTCTGTCTATCCCTTTCATCATTTTAAAGACCTCAATCATGTCCCCCCTTAACCTTCTGCGCTCCAAAGAATAAAGACCTAACTTGTTCAACCTTTCTCTGTAACATAGTTGCTGGAACCCTGGCAACATTCTAGTAAATCTCCTCTGTACTCTCTCTATTTTGTTGACATCCTTCCTATAATTAGGCGACCAAAATTGTACGCCATACTCCAGAATTGGTCTTACCAATGCCTTGTACAATTTTAACATTACTTCCCTACTCCTATATTCAATGCTCTGATTTATAAAGGCCAGCACACCAAAGGCTTTATTTACCACCCTATCTACATGCGATTCCACCTTCAGGGAACTATGCACAGTTATTCCTAGATCCCTCTGTTCCACGGCATTCCTCAATTCCCTACCATTTACCATGTACGTCCTATTTTGATTTGTCCTGCCAAGATGTAGCACTTCACACTTAACAGCATTAAACTGCCGTCTTTCAGCCCACTTTTCCAAATGGCCCAAATCTCTCTGTAAGAGGTGACGTTTCATTTTGAGATGTCCTCGGGTCTGGAGTCCGGTCCCTGACACTGCAGCGCGTTGATGGGACAAGCGCGGTCTCTCAGGTGTGTTTAGCGCCTCCCCGAAAGTGAAGTCAGGAAGTGGCCGGAGAAGAAATGGCGGCCAAACCGCAGGTTGAGAGTTTACGCGAAGATCTAATTTGTCCCGCCTGCCTGGATATCTTCACCGATCCGGTGTCCCTGCAGTGCGGACACAACTTCTGCGGCGCCTGTATCACGCAGTGTTGGGAAAGAGAGGGGAGAAACTCCTGCCCGGAATGTGGAGAGGAGTTTGCAGACAGCACCCTCATTGTGAATTGGGCCTTGTCAAGTCTGGCTGAGAAAACTCACAAATTAAAGCTGAATCAGAAGGAGACGGAAAATAAATTTGACTGCGAGAAACATCAGGAAGAACTGAAGCTGTTTTGTGAAACTGACAAGAAATTGGTTTGTGTGATTTGTCGCGACGCGCGGGAACACAGAGAGCACCGCTTCATACCGATAGAAGAAGCTGCTGAAAACTACAAGGTGAATGCAAACATCTTATGATCACTTGATTTCTACGTATTTTTTTCTCATGTACAACTCTTTCATGTCGGTTTTTTTTTTTACAAACCCATTTTCAGGCTCAGATGAAATCTTCCATGGAATCTCTCACGAAAAAAAAATCTGAGATACAGGAAATGGAACAAATGCAGAAAAGAAAGATTTCTGGAGTTAGGGTGAGGTCTCGTCCTTCGCTGTGTGATCCCGTGTAGATTTGCTCCCCCTTGTGGTAATATAACAATATCCACATTTCTCTTCACAGGAACAGTCCCGCAGTCTGCAGTCCCACATCACATCACAATTCACTCAAAAGCGACAGATTCTCGCTGAGGAAGAGCAGCGTTTACTCAAAGCTCTCAGGAAAGCAGAGGCGAAGAGTCTAGATAAGATGGAGAAAAATCTTCAATCAATTCAACAGAACCTAAATTCCATGCAGGAGAAGCTCACAAAGCTACAGGAACGAATCGATCAAAAAGACAGTGTGATATTTCTAATGGTGAGAATTTCTTTTCAGTTTAGGCCAATCCGAGTGCACACATAAAATGCACAACCTCTCGGGAATAAGTGGAGACCTTGACACTAAATGTTTGATTGTTCCTCTGTTTCCCAAGTTAAATATTACATTTAAACGGACACTAAAATCCAGGTACACTTGCTTGCTGTGACTGTGCCTGTTGTAGCGGGTGTGTGAGGCAGTGTGGGAGAACTGGGAAGGGGTAGGGGGGAGGGGAAGGAGGGAGAAAGCAAGGGCTATCTAAAGTTAGAGATGTCAATGTTCATACCACTGGGGTGTAAACCACCCAAGCGAAATATGAGATGCTGTTCCTCCAATTTGCGCTGGGTCTCACTCTGGCAATGGAGGAGGCCTTGGACAGAAAGGTCATATTGGGAATGGGAGGAGGAGTTGAAGTGCTGAGTCACCGGGAGATCAGGTGGGTTAAGATGGACAGAGAGGAGGTGTTCAGCGAAACGATCGCCGAGCCTGCACTTCGTCTCGCCGATGTAGAGAAGTTGTCACCTGGAACAGCGCATGCAGTAGATGAGGTTGGAGGAGGTGCAGGTGAACCTCTCCCTCACCTGGAAAGACTGCTTGGGTTCTTGGATGGAGTCGAGGGGGATAGATAAAGGGACATTTGTTGCATTTCCTACGGTTGCATGGGGAAAGTACTCGGGGAGGGGTGGTTTGGGCGGAAGGCAAGAATTGACCAGGGAGTTACGAAGGGAACGGTCTCTGCGGAAAGCAGAACGGAGAGGAGACAGGAAGATGTGGCCACTAGTGGGATCCCGTTGGAGGTGGCAACAAATTCGGAGGATTAAATGTTGAATGCGACGGCTGATGGGTGGAAGGTGAGGACAAGGGAGACTCCGTCGTTGTAACGAATAACCATATAACCATATAACCATATAACAATTACAGCACGGAGACAGGCCCTCTCGGCCCTTCCAGTCCGTGCCGATTATAATAGGGGGAGGTGGACTAAGAGTGGAGCTGTTGGATATAGAGGATACCATTCGGTCCTACGAGCCAGCACCGCCATTCAACATGATCATGGCTGATCATCCCCAAGCAGTACCGCATTCCTGCCTTTTCCCCATATCCCCTGTGACTCCGCTATCTATAATGGAAGAGGGGAACCCCAGTTCCCTAAAGAATGAGGACATCTCCGATACCCTAGTATGGAACACCTCATCCTGGGCGCAGATGCGGTGTAGATGGAGGAATTGGGAGTAGGAGATAGAGTCCTTTCATAAACCAGGGTGAGAGGAAGTGTAGTCCAGATAGCCATGTGAGTCAGTGGGTTTGTAGTAGATGTCGGTCAGTAGTCTGTTGCCTGCGATGGAGATGGACAGATCTAGAAACGGTAGGCAGATGTCAGAAATGGTCCAGGTGAATTTGATTGCCGAATGGAAATTGGTGAAGTGGATGAAGTCAGTGAGTTCTGCATGGGTGCAGGAAGTAGCACCAATGCAGTCATCAATGTAGCGGAGGTAGAGTTTGGGGATTGGGCCAGTGTATGCCTGGAACAGATATTGTTCGACATACCCTACAAATAGGCTGGCATAGCTAGGGCCCATGCACGTGCTTTAAGGCTTTGAAGGCTTTAAGACCCTTGTGGGGTGACTGGACATCCATGGTGAAGATGAGGGAGTGGGGACCTGGTAAACGTAAGTCATGAAGGAGATGTTAGGTGAGCGTGTGACGTGTCATGGACATAGGTGGGGAGGGATTGGACCAGAGAGGATAGGATGGAATCAAGGTATGTGGACATTAGTTCGGTGGGACATGAACAAGCAGAAACAATGGGTCTGCCAGGACAGTCCTGTTTGTGAGAATCTAAATCCTGTTTGTATCATCAGTGTTTAATAACTTTGGGATGTTTTGCTTGATCCATTGTATGAAATCCTTTGATAATGTAAAATCCATTAACAAGACATTCCTTTTAGAGTTGCAGGTAAATATGTCCCATGTGGTATACTTTTCCTGTCCATTTAATTCAAATATTTTCTTCCTCCTTGTTCTTTATCATCAGGTCAAAAACAGATAGGAGTATAATTAGGCCATTCGACCCATCAAGTCGACGCAGCCATTCAATCATGGATGATCTAACTCTCCCTCCTCACACCATTCTCCTGTCTTCTCCCCATAACCTCCGACACCCGTACTAATCAATAATCTATCTATCTTTGCCTTTAAAATATCCACTGACGGCCTCCACAACCTTCTGTGGCAAATAATTTCACAGACTCGCCACTTTCGGACTAAAGAAAATTCTCCTCATCTGCTTCCTAAAAGAACGTCCTTTAGTTCTGAGGCTATGACCTCCAGCCCTAGACAATCCCACTCGTTGAAACATCCTCTCTGTATCCACTCTATCCAAGCTTTTCACTATTCTGTATGTTTCAATGAGGTCCCCACTCATTCTTCTAAACTGCAGCGAGTATAGTCCCAGTGCCGACAATCACACAATATATGTTCACCTACTTATTCCTGGGAACATATTGGATACTTCCTCTGAGACTTCTCCAGAGCCAGCATATCCTTCCTCAGATATGGTGCCCAGATGTGATTTATTATCCTTTCTGTGACATTCTCGTGCAATCCGTGTGTCAGAAGCTCTGTTGTACAATAGGTGCAGGATAGGCCATTCGAGCCAGCACCGCCATTCACTGAGATCATAGCTGATCTTTCACAATCAGTACCCCGTTCCTGCCTTCTCCCCATATGCCTTGAATCCCCTATTTCAAGAACTCTGTCTAACTCTCTCTTGAAAGCATCCAGAGAATTGGCCTCCATTGCCATCTTAGGGATAGAATTCCACAGATTCACAACTCTCTGTTGAAAAAGTGCTTCCTCATCTCCGTTCAAAATGGCTTATCGCTTGTTCTTAAACTGTGGCCCCTGGTTGTGTGCTCCCCCAATATCGGGAACATGTTTCCTGCCTCTAGCGTGTCCAATCCCTTAATACTCTTTTTGTTTCAATAAGATCCCCTCTCAGCCAACTAAATTCCAGTGTAAAGTGTAAAATTCCAGTGTTAGTGGAGAATTTCCAGTAGCTTGCAACAGTTAATAGAAAATACTGTTCAGTTGTGTATGGTCACTAACATTTTGTGTCTGTTTGATTTCAGGAGGAAATTAGTCGGAGGAGGAGGTAAGAAATGTTCTTAACTGAAACTATGCATAATTTTATGAAATAACTCAGAAGTTCACTGTAGTTCATTTTGTAACCCAGCTGCTTATATTTACAGGGTTAGTGATGAGGAACACACATTGTCAGTGGCTGATGGGGCAAAGAGAGTTGCAAAATTTGATCATCCCTATTTATTGAACAGAGTGTTGCCAAAAATGGCTTGCATTCCGCAAGGTAATGTTGATATAATTTATTTGTTCTGATACATTAAAATCACTAGGTGTTAGTTAGATACAAAGAGTGATATGAATAATGGACATTTTAATTAATGTCCCTAACCCTAACCCTAATGTACACCACTGCCACTTTGAGGTGCTAACCCGTAACAATTCCAGTGGTGTCCATTCCCTCCTGCCAGCTGTCTTTTCAAGCTGTCACGTGGACTTTCCCTAGTTGTCAGCTGCTCTGTTCACAGCAGTCACTTGCTGGGCTAGATGTTAAATTACAATTAAAACACAAAGTACTTGTGCTATATTTCCTGGATAAGCATTCAACTAAAAAAGCAAGCCCAAAACCAAAATATGATCTAACTAAATACACCAACCTGCAATAAATGACTCCATATGCAAACACCCCAACCCATCCCTACCCTCCACCTGCATCCCCCCCACCCAAATTCCTCCCCGTCCCACACCCCCTCCACCTCCACCTTCCCTCCCCTCCTCCTCGTCCTCCCTCACCTCCTCCTACTCCTCCCCCTCCTATCCCCTCTCCCCCCCCCCCCCCCCCCTCCCCCCCCCCCCCACACCACCCATATATATAATTAAAAGTCTCATCATGACCACTTCCTGTTCGCACTGCATATTGATTTTAGAAAAAACGCTACCACTTACAGCTGTGATTTTTGGCCATCTTACTCAGAGTCCCCCTCCGCCGCGCAGGACAAGATGATTTTTCCCATCGGTGAAAAATAAAAGACTTATTAATGTTTACAAAATGTTGAGATTCTCTCTCCTGTCAAGTATGCCCTTCCGGTGGGAGGGGGAGGGGGGGGGACTATAAAACCCGGAATTGTGTGCGTGGCTCAACCTCTGCAAGATGAGGGAGGGGGAGGTCACCTTGCTGGCCTTGCACCCTCCTTGAAATGGTAGGAAACTGCTTTTGAATTCAGTGGCCTCGCACCCTGCTTGAAATGGTATGAAACTGCTTTTGAATTTGGTGGCCTTGCACCCTGCTTGAAATGGTAGGAAACTGCATTTGAATTTGGTGGCCTTGCACCCTGCTTGAAATGGTAGGAAACTTCATTTGAATTCGGTGGCCTGGCACTCTGCTTGAAATGGAATTGCAAGGAATAGCCGTGAGTCAACTGCCAGCCCACCAGCCTCAGTCACTACCAGGCTTGAGTGACTGAGCTGTCAGCCCAATAATCCATTCATCCCACAATGTCCATACTAGCCCTCTGTAAACCTGTCCCTTATGCCCACAACACCCATACTAGCGCTCCACCCCCCCGGCCACCAATATTGGAATTGGTGGAGAGGTGGAATATTGCGTTGTGGGACCAGCCCTTCCGTGTGAACATTGTACCAACGGGTCCCACTTAGTCTAGTTCTAAATAAAGGAAGCTGCAGTCAATTAGCTCGCTGTAACAAATGCTAAACACCTGCATTCTATATTCCACTAATCCTAGCCCATTTCTCAGCTTGTATCATCACAAATATCTCCCCTGCATGAGACCCTGGTGTTGATGCCCATCCATTATTTTGATTGCAGCTTCTGTGCCCAAATTCTTCTCTGCCTACTCCCTCGATCTCAGGTTCATACATCAGCTTATTCTCTGTTGTCTGGATTTCACTTTCCACGTTTCAATCGCCCCTTCAAATATGCTCCACCACAAAACGAATTAAACCTTTGGCAAAAAGTTTTTATCCTACCCAGGGTCACGAGATTGATCCCTGGGATAGCGGGACCGTCATATGAGGAAAGATTGAAAAGACTAGGCTTGTATTCACTGGAGTTTAGAAAGATGAGCGGGAATGTTATAGAAACATATGACATTATAAAAGGGCTGGACAAGCTAGATGCAGGAAAAATGTTCCCAATGTGGGGCGAGTCCAGAATCAGGGGCCACAGTCTTATAATAAAGGGGAGGTCATTTAAGACTGAGGTGAGTAAACACTTTTTCACTCAGAGAGTTGTGAATTTGTGGAATTCCCTGCCACAGCGGGCAGTGAAGGCAAAATCACTGGATGGATTTAATAGAGAGTTTGATAGAGCTCTGGGGGGTAGTGGAATCAAGGGATATGGGGAGAAGGCAGGCACGGGTTATTGATAGCGGACGATCAGCCATGATCACAATGAATGACGGTGCTGGCTCAAAGGGCCGAATGGCCTCCTCCTGCACCAATTTTCGATGTTTCTATGATTCCGATTTAGCAGGGAGAAACTCCGGGAAATGTGTTTGTTGGCCACCCGCCTGAGACTGAGTCCTCCTGGTCCCGGGGCCGCGCTGCCCGAGTCTCCCCTCGACCCCCGGGGACTCTCTGATTTTCTTCTTCTCCCCCCAGTGTCCGTCACCCTGGATGTGGAAACCGCGCATCCAGAGCTCGAGGTGTCTGAGGATCGGAAGAGGGTGAGATGGACCGAGACCCGGAGGAGTCTCCCTGACACCGGGAAGAGGTTTACAGGCTGGACGTGTGTGCTGGGATCGGAGGGATTCACATCGGGGAGACATTACTGGGAGGTGGAGGTGGCGGGGAGTCAGGGCTGGAGTCTGGGAGTCGCCGCAGAGTCTGTGCAGAGGAAGGGAGCGTTCACACTGATCCCGGAGCATGGAGTCTGGAACATCAGGCGGCGGGATGACGTGTTTGATACACTCACCTACCCTCTATCCCATCACCTCGCCCGTCTCAACCCCAGGAGGGTGGGAGTTTATCTCAGTTACGAGTCCGGAACAGTTTCATTTTACGACGCGGACACCAAGTCCCATCTCCACACCTTCACTGGGAATAAATTCACGGAGAAACTTTATCCTCACTTCTGGATTTGGAAAGAAAACCAGTGGCTGGGAATCTGCTCTGATTCCCGCTGCTGTTGTGTAAAAGGGTTGAGTCCTGGTAGTCCAGTCATTCCTGGTTTGAATATACACAAAAGGCTGGAGAAACTCAGCGGGTGCAGCAGCATCCAAGGAGCGAAGAAGGTAGGCGATGTTTCGGGTCGAGACCCCTCTTCAGAAACTGATTTACTAAAGTAGCAGCTGTTATTATCTCTCGATCACTCTGTACCGCGAGTGTCTTCCGCACACGCTGCCGTCTCCAGCACCTTTGTTTTTCAGGGTGAACATGTCCTGACCTCAAATACCCATGCAGGGGTTTCGGGAGATGTTAAACAGACGGGTATATAAATGTGAACGCAGGGAATGCTATGGGACAGTTTAGAGCAGGACAGAAAATGACACGGCCAAAAAAGAAACTAACTGGGGTGTAAAACGATAGTTAAATATAAACTTAAGAGTGAAGTCAAGTCGGATTTATTGTCACCCGGACACGTCTCATCGCCGTTTCAGCAGCATCACACGGACAAATACTCAGTGCTACACAAAATATAAATTACACGCAAATTACAACCGCATTACACATACACTCTGCGAGTTAGTAAAAACAAAATTAAAAACAGCTCCTAAGACAAGGCATTAATGCAAAACACAATTTAAAATAAACACGTCCATGGCAGTGCAGGCGGTAGTGCAACTCGTGTGCGTTGGAAATGCCGGACCGGGCCATGATGCGAACAGTCAGGATACATTCTACAGCGCTTATGTGGAGGCTTCTTCGAGTACCAGGTTATATCCCGGAATATCCACAATACAAACACAATCCGTATGGAACAAAGAACAGTACGTATAGGGAGAGCAAGATAGGGCTCTTAAAAATAGCAGAATCAGGGGATATGGGGAGAATGCAGGAACGGGATACTGATTGGGAATGATCAGCCATGATCACATTGAATGGCGGTGCTGGCTCGAAGGGCCGAATGGCCTACTCCTGCACCTATTGTCTATTGTCTATTGTTTTTTGTATACTATTCTTATAACAAATGTAAAGCACTTTGGTCAACGAAATTTGTTTTTTAAATGTACTATATAAATAAATGTGACTTGACTTGACTTGACTTACCCGCATACTCACTTGCCTATCCAAACACCTCTTCACCGCCTGTCTCGTATCAGCCTCCACCACCATCCCTGGCAGCGCGTTTCAGAAACTCACCATCATTGGGGTAGAAAACCTGCCTCGCACATCCCCTTTAAACTTTGCCCCTCTCATCCTATAACTATGCTCTCTACTGTTAAATATTTCCCTCTCGGTAAAAGGTTCTGATTGTGTACCCTGCCCACCCCTCTCATAATTCTATAGACTTCCATCAAGTCTCCCCTCAAACTCCGGCGGTCCGGAGAAAACTTTCCATTGCCAGTCTGACCTCTCCATTCTCTTAATGAAATCATAATTCTGGTAAACCTCCTCTGCATCGTTACTGAATGTTTGCCTTGGTGCATGTCATCAACCTCTCCTCCCCCCCCCCCCCCCCCCCCCCCCTTGATTTACAAGGTTAATTCCCGGGATGGCGGGATTGTCATATGCTGAGAGAATGGAGCGGCTGGGCTTGTATACTCTGGAGTTCAGAAGGAAGACATGGGATCTTATTGAAACATATAAGATTATTAATGGTTTGGACATGCTGGAGGCAGGAAACATGTTCCCGATGTTGGGGGAGTCCAGAACAAGGGGCCACTGTTTAAGAATAAGGGGTAAGCCATTTAGAACGGAGATGAGGAAACACTTTTTCGCACAGAGAGTTGTGAGTGTGGAATTTTCTGCCTCAGACGGCAGTGGAGGCCGGTTCTCTGGATACTTTCAAGAGAAAGCTAGATAGGGTTCTTAAAGAGGGATATGGGGAGAAGGCAGGAACGGGGTACTGATTGCGGATGATCAGCCATGATCACATTGAATGGCGGTGCTGGCTCGAAGGGCCGAATGGCCTACTCCTGCACCTATTGTCAATTGTCTATTGTCTATCGACTAGCGATCACCTTGTTTCGCATCCTGCACAACATACAGAAGCCATGGACAACATACAGAAGCCAGTTTCACTACAAATCTGCACATCTTTGGATGTGTGGGAGGAAACCGGAGTGCCTGGAGTAAACTCACGCGGTCCCAGGGAGAACGTGCAAACTGTGTATGGACGGCACCCGTGGTCAGAATCGAACCTGGGTCTCTGGCGCTGAAAACAGCAGCAACTACCGCTGCGCCACCGTGCCGCCCTGGTGTCGGATAGACCGAGGCAGAACTGGCCTTTAGAACAAGGGACAGCAATTCTTAATTTTAATGATGCCCAATATTTACAGCAGACCTGATTTGGGGAGAGGGTTCGACGGTTCGCGAAGTGATTGGATGGAGGCGATGATTGTGACAGACCTTGATGGCCACTACTGCTGGGACCGTGAAATGGCCCCAAAAACTCGGCAACTATTGGTTATAGATTCACTGGGCTGTTTCTTTACATTATGCGCTGCTAAACGGGTATTGGACGAAGGTAGACAAAAATGCTGGAGAAACTCAGCGGGTGAGGCAGCATCTATGGAGCGAAGGAGATAGATGACATTTAGGGTCAAGACCCTTCTTCAGACTCTTGTTATTATTGTTATTGTCATTTACGAATAATCTCACTGATCTGTGTGCAGAAAATAGTCTCACTGTATCTTGGTACACATGATAAGAATGTTGGGGGAGTCCAGAACCAGGGGCCACAGTTTAAGAATAAGGGGTAAGCCATTTAGAACGGAGATGAGGAAACATTTTTTCACACAGAGAGTGGTGTGTCTGTGGAGTTCTCTGCCTCGGGGGCAGTGGAGGCCGGTTCTCTGGATACTTTCAAGAAAAAAACTAGATAGGTCTCTTTCTGATAGCGGAGTCAAGGGATATGGGGAGAAGGCAGGAACGGGGTACTGATTGTGGATGATCAGCTATGATCACATTGAATAGCGGTGCTGTTCGAAGGGCCAAACGGCCTACTTCTGCACCTATTGCCTATTGTCTATTGTCTATTGATTAAACCGAAGTTGGACACGGAAAGTTGGAATAACTCAGCAGGGCAGGCGGTACCTCTGGAGAGAATGAATGGGTGACGTTTCGGGTCGTGACCCTTCTTCAGACTAGTCAGGGAAAATGGAAAGCGAGAGATATAGACGATGATGTTGTAGAGAGATGAAGACCAATGAATGAAAGATGTGCAAAAAAGTAACGATGATAAAGGAAACAGGCTATGGTTAGCTGTTTGTTGGGTGAAAACGAGAAGCTGGTGCGACTTGGGTGGGAGAGGGATAGGCTTTCAAAGGATGGAACTCAGTGGGTCACACTGCATCTCTGGAGAAAAGGAATAGATGATGTTTCATGACAAGATCCTTATTCAGACTGAGAGTCAGGGGAGAGAGAGAGAAACTAGAGATATGAAGAGGTACAGATCAATTCAGAGCCAGCGCCAATGACTCAGGAAAGGTAGAGTACACAATGGTCCATTGTTGGCTGTGGTCAAGGTGATAATGGAGGGACATGAACAGTGAAACTAGCAAGACTTAGGGTGGGCGAGGGATGGAGAGAGAGGGTGACTTGAAGTTAGAGCTTGGGTTTTCTCCGGGATCTCCAGTTTCCTCCCATGTAGAGCGGCTGTAGGCTAATTTGCTTGGTCTCATTATAAATTGACCCTGGTGTGTGTAGGGTAGTGTTGGTGTGTGGGGATCTCTGGCCGGATTTGTTGGGCTGAAGGGCCTGTTTCCGTGTTGTATCTCCAAAACTAAATAAATCTCCATTACGCCACAGTGGCACAGCGGTAGAGTTGCTGCCTCACAGCGCCAGCGACCCAGGTTTGATCCTGACTACGGGTGCTCTGTATGGAGTTTGCATGTTCCCCCTGTGAACTAGGTGGGGTTTCTCCAAGATCTTCAGTTTCCTCCCACACTCCAAAGACGTACAGGTGTGCGGGTTAATTCGGCTTGGAATGAATGTAAATTGTCCCTAGTGTGTGTAGGATAGTGTCAGTGTGCGGGGATCGCTGATTGGCGCGGACTCGTTGGGCTGAAGGGCCTGTTTCCGCGCTGTATCTCAAAACTGAAAAAAAAGACTCTTTTTAACGTGGAACTGCCTGTCAAAGGGTTAAGAACAAATTTAGGTCAATTGCTGATTTCAAAGGAAGTTGTCAAAAGGTAAGAATGTGACAGGATCGGATTACAGTGGTGGGTAATTAAACCGAACCACGAAAACAGACAGAATGATTAACAAAGAGAATGATGAAATCTCTGCAAAGAGGCAAGAAAAAACATTGTACCAGCACCAATTGTGGGAGGTGAGGAACGAGGGAAGGATGAATCATCTCTCTTCTGAAAGACCTTGCAGGTGAACAAGGAAACAACTCTGAGAGGAAACCCAATAAACAGAAACCTTCTCTGGACGCCCACTGAACTGGAAAATTACCGGCTAGGGGAACACTTTGGCAGCAGATATACTGGAGTGTTTGATAAAATTAAGCGACGATCAGGAAGGAAAGTGTTCACAAGATTCATTCCCAGGATGGCGGGACTGTCATATGCTGAGAGAATGGAGTGGCTAGGCTTGTATACTCTGGAATTTAGAAGGATGAGAGGGGATCTTATTGAAACATATAAGATTATTAAGGGTTTGGACAAACTAGATGCACGAAACTCCCGATGTTGGGGGTGTCCAGAACCAGGGGCCACAGTTTAAGAATAAGGGGTAAGCTATTTAGTACGGTGAAGGGGAAACACTTTTTCACACAGAGGAGTGGGTCTGTGGAATTCTCTGCCTCAGAGGCCGGTTCTCTGGAAACTTTGTAGAGAGAGCTAGGTAGGGCTCTTGAAGATAATGGAGTCAGGAGATACCGGGAGAAGGGAGGAACGGGGTACTGATTGTGGATGATCAGCCATGATCATATTGAATTGTGGTGCTTGCTCAAAGCGGCAAATGGCCTATACCTGCACTTATTGTCTATTGTCTATAAGAAGGATCTCGACCCAAAACATCACCCATTCCTTCAATCCAGAGATGCTGCCTGTCCCGTTGAGTTACTCCAGCATTTTGTGTCTACTTGAGAAGGCAAGATGGATAGAGAGCACGAGAGGTGAGGAGAGAGTGAAACGGAGAGCAATGTATGTGTTGCATTCCTTCTGACTATTGAAAGTAACGTTAGTTGATTCTCTTTGCGTTTCCAGGAAGCTGTGCTTTCAGGAGGCCAGGTGTAGCTGAGAGTGGGTGCAGAGAGTGATGGAGTGAAACAAAGAGGTGGACCACTCTCTCAGGTTCAGTGAGGTGAAAGGAATAGAAAAGCAAAGTGGGCCAGGTATAGAAAGTGTCTCGGTGTGTGGGGAGCTAGTTCTAAGAAATGAGTTGGCAGGGAATTTTTATCAAACTGCTCGAGATGAGAGAAGGGAGGTTTTACTAGAAAATCTTCTCCAGAAACTGAAGAAAGTGTGCAGGGTAATTCTACTTGTTTTCCACAATCGACTCAACAACACTTTCTTATTTAAATAAGATTGGTACACAGAACGTGGGATAGTGTTGTATGGGGCAGGACTTTCGGCCTACCGAGTCAATAGACAATAGGTGCAGGAGGAGGCCATTCAGCCCTTCGAGCCAGCTGATCATCCGCAATCAGTACCCCGTTCTTGCCTTCCCCCCATATCCACTGACTCTGTTATCTAGCTCACACTAGAGAGCCTTATCTAGCTCTCTCTTGAACGTATCCAGAGAACAGCCCTCTGAGGCAGAGAATTCGACACTCATAACTCCGTGTGAAAAAGGTTCCTCATCTCCGTTCCAAATGCCTTACCCCATATTCTTAAACTGTAGCCTCTGGTTCTGCACTCCCCCAACATCGAGAACATGTTTCCTGCCTCTAGCGTGTCCAAACCCTTAATAATCTTATATGTTTAAATATGATTGCCTCTCATCCTTCTAAACTCCAGAGTATACAAGCCCAGTCGCTCCATTCTCTCAGCATTTGACAGTCCCGCCACCCCGGAAATTAACCTTGTGAACATATGCTGCACTCCCTCATTAGCGAGAATGGCCTTCCTCAAATTTGGGGACCAGAACTGCACACAATACTCCAGGTGTGGTGTCACTAGGTCCAGAGGAAATTTACGAGGATGAGGGGGTACGTCATTGAAACCTAGCGAATAGTTAAAGGCCTGGAACAGTGGATTCTGAGAGGGTGTTTCCACTAGTGGGAGAGTCTAGAACCAGAGGACGGAGCCTCAGAATAAAAGGATGTACCTTTAGAGAAGCGATGAGGAGGAATTTCTTTAGAATCTGAATTAGAATCAGAATAGTACTTTATTTGCCAAGTATGTTTTGCAACATACGAGGAATTTCATTTGCCAAGTCAGTCATACAAATAAAAAGTAATAGATCGCCCAAAACACATTTTAACATGAACATCCACCACTGTGACTCCTGCATATTCCTCACTGTGCTATACCACCCTGGCCATGCTCTCATTGCACTCAGTGGCATTGAGTAGTGGTAGAGAATATTGGTGCATCACTGGCCAGTCCGACCCTTGCATCTCTGACCAGGGGCAATGGGCCTTTACAGACAAGTTAAGACATTTCAGACTTTAAGTTTGGTTCATTTCAGAGATAGCGCCGAAATCTGTGGAGAGAATGTTTCCACCAATGGGAGAGTCTACAACTAGAGGTCATAGCCTCAGAATTAAAGGATGCTCTTTTAGGATGGAGTTGAGGAGAAATGTCTTTAGTCAGAGGGTGGTGAATCCGTGAAATTCTTTGCCACAGAAGGCTGTGGTGGCCAAGTCAGTGGATATTTTTAAGGCAGGGATAGATTCTTGATTAGTGTGGGTGTCAGAGGTCATGGGGAGTAGGCAGGAGAATGAGGTTAGGAGGGAGAGACAAGTCAGCCATGATTGAATGGTGGAGTAGACTTGATGGGCCGAATGGCCTAAATCTACTCCTATTCCTTATGACCTTATGAAACAGACCCTTCAGACCACCCAGTCAGCAGTGACCAATTAGGAGGCAGAGGCAGCAAGCCAATTAGCCTCATTGGCTTGCTTCAAGCCTCCTCTTGAACATCAAAAAAATTAAGGAGCTGATCGTGGACTTTAGGAGGGCACATCATCCGAGGACGCACACACCATTGTGGATAAATGGGGATACTGTGGATAGGGTGAGCTGTTTTAAATACCTGGTAGTCCACATCTCTGAGGATATGACATGGACATCACACGCTGCAGCACTCGTGAGTAAGGCAAGGCAGCGCCTTTACCACCTCAGGCAATTGAGGAAATTCAGAGTGTCTCCGAGGATCCTCCAGTGCTTCTACTCAGCGGGTGTGGAAAGCATCTTGTCCGGAAATATTACAATCTGGTTTGGGAATTGCTCTGCCCAGGACAAGAAGGCTCTGCAGAGAGTAGCGTGTTCGGCCGAACGCACTATGGGGACTTCACTCGCCCCTCTGCAGGAACTATACATCAGGTGATGCAACTCCAGAGCCAATAAGATAATGGGAGACCCCTTCCACCCCAGCAATGGACTGATCTAGCTGCTACGGTCAGGCAAACGCCTCTGTTGCCATGCTGTGAGAACGGAGAGGTTGAGAAGGAGTTTCTTCCCAGCGGCCATTAGGACTGTAACCTATCGCACCAGGGACTAACTTTACTGTACCACACTTTTTAAATTGCTGGGGTTTTTTCTTCCCTTTTTCCTTCCGCCCGCAATATTTAATATGTAAAATAACTTGTGATTCTGTTCCATTCTGTTTGTAGGTTGTTTGGTTGTTTGTTTGTTTGTTTTTTTGCACAAAGTCCACGAGCATTGCCACTTTTCATTTCACTGCACATCTCGTATGTGTATGTGATGAATACACTTGACTTGACACAGTACACATAGGATGGGATGGAGGTGTAGAGTGACTGGACGTCCATAGTAAAGATGAGGGAGTGGGGCCCTGGAAAACGGAAGTCATTGAAGAGACGAAGAGCGTGTGAGGTGTCTTGGACATTGGTGGGGAGGGATCGGACCAGGGGGGATAGGATGGAGTCGAGGCGTGTGGAAATTAATTTGGTGTGACATGAACAAGCAGAAACAATGGGTCTGCCAGGACAGTCCTGTTAGTGGATTTTGGGGAGAAGGTAAAATCGGGCCGTGCGGGGCTAGGGAATGATAAGGTTGGAGGCTTCAGAGGGCAGAGAGGATGGAGTCGAGGAAGTGGATGGAGTCGAGGCAAGTAGATATTAATTTGGTGTGACATGAACAAGCAGAAACAATTGGTCTGCCAGGACAGTTCTGTTAGTGGATTTTGGGGAGTTAAAATCCCCAAGTTAAAATCGGGCCGTGCTGGGCTGGGGAACGATAAGGTTGTAGTTTTCAGAGGGCAGAGAGCCGGAAGTAATAAAATCAGAAATGGTGTGTGATATTAAGGTCTGTGGGATTTGAATATTGATGTTTCTCATTGAAGTAGCCCCGGCATTCCCCCCTCCCCCATCCAAGTCGCACAAGCTTCTCGTTCTCACCCCACAGACAATGGCCGCTAACAATGGCCTTTATCATCGTTACTTTTTGCTGATCTTTCATTCATTGTTCATTGTCTCTCCACATCGCCGTCTATATCTCTCATTTCCCTTGTCCCCAACCAGTCTGAAGAAGGGGCTCGACCCCCAGCATCACCCATTCCTTCTCTCCAGAGATGCTGCCTGTCCCCGCTGAGTTACTCCAGCTTTTCGTGTCTATCTTCGGACATTGTGTTGTGTTTACTGCCATCTTCAGGTAAAACAGGGTAAATGCAGGGTTCAACATGGCATCACACAGACCAGACTCCTCGCCATTGATTCAATACACAATAGGTGCAGGAGTAGGCCATTCGGCCCTTCGAGCCAGCACCATCATTCAATGTGATCATGGCTGATCATCTCGAATCAGTACCCCGCTCCTACCTTCTACCTATATCCTCAAACTCCGCTATCTTTAAGAGCTATATAAAGCTCTCTCTTAAAAGTATCCAGAGAACCACCCTCCACCGCCTTCTGAGGCAGAGAATTCCACAGACTCACAACTATCTATGTGAAAAAGTGTTTCCGTTCTGAATGGCTTACCCCTTATTCTTAAACTGTGGCCCCTGGTTCTGGACAACCACAACATCGGGAACATGTTTCCTGCCTCCAGCATGTCCAAACCCATAATACTCTTATATGTTTCAATAAGATCCCCTCTGATCCTTCTAAACTCCAGAGTGTACATGCCCAGCCGCTCCATTCTCTCAGCATATGAAAGTCCCGCCATCCCGGGAATTAACTAGGTGAACTTATGCTGCACTCCCTCAACAGCAAGAATGGCCTTCCTCAAATTAGGGAACCAGAATTGCACACAATACTCCAGGTGTGGTCTCACTAGGGGCCTGTACAACTGCAGAAGGACCTCTTTGCTCCATCAATGCTTCGTGCTGCCCCAGATTTCATAGGCCCCCTTCAGTCATGGCAGGCCATGGGTGTCTCCAGGGTGCTATTCCCCATATGGAGGACGCCTGTGCATGGCTTTGTTTAATGTGGGGAGACTGGTGCATTGACAGCCACCCCATGGTCCTTGACAGATCTGAGTCGGGATCCAGAGTCCAGGATGACCGGAGACCCTTTATCTGGTGCAGCATTTATCCGCCTTCCCAGCCGTTGTGATGCTCCACTAAGGTCAGCCATCGTCCTCTGCCTGTTCCACCGTTGAGATCTTGGTTGGATTGCTCTTTGTCAGAGACCTCCCCCTCGACATTACCGCCATGGGTGGCCCTACCAGGAGCTTAGCTCCAGACGGCATCGCTCTCATGATCTCAGGACCACACAAGCTTCTCCACCACGACAAGGTGACAATCGATGGAGAAGCATCAGTCAACATCAATGTTTTAGTTTAGTTCAGATACAGCACAGAAACAGGCCCTTCCGCCCACCATGTCCGCACCGACGAGCGAGCCCCGCACATTAACCCAGCCGACACACACTGGGGGACATTGTTTTACATTTTACATGTAGACCAAACCAATTAACCTAAAATACTGTACGTGTTTGGAATGTGGGAACAAACCGAAGAAAACCCATGCAGGTGACAGGGAGAAGGTACAAACTCCGTACAGACATGCACCTGTAGTCAGGATGGAACCCAGGTCTCTGGTACTGTGAGACAATAGTGTTACCATTGCGCCATTTTCAGTTATTTGCATTTTATTGAACCAAATAATAACCAAGCATGTTATCCAGCTGGGATCCCAGGCAAGAGCTGTTCCTTACAACAGAGGGAGGGGGCAAATCTCTACATTTTGATTATACTGTCTTGGCAAGACTTTACAGTTTGCTGTATTTTGGTGAAAGCGCTTTGGTCGAGAGCTTTGAGTTCTTGGGTGTAAATATCACCAACAATATCTCCTGGATCAACCACAATGAGGCACCAGCCTCCCTTCCATTGGCTCATGAGGTCATAAGTGATAGGAGTAGAATTAGGCCATTCAGCCCATCAAATCTATTCCGCCATCAATCATGGTTGATCTATCTCTCCCTCCTAACCCATTCCCCTGCCTTCTCCCCATAACCTCTGACACCTGTATTAATCAAGATTCTATCTATATCCACCTTAAAAATATCCACTGACGTGGCCTCCACAGTCTTCTGCGACAAAGAATTCCACAGATTCAACACTCCCTGATTAACACAATTTCTCCTCATCTCCTTCCTAAAAGAACATCGTTTAAGTCAGAGGCCATGACGTCTAGTCCTAGACTCTCCCACTAGTGGAAACATCCTCTCCACATTCACTCTATCCAAACCTTTCACTAATTTGTATGTTTCAATGAGGTCCCCCATCATTCGTCTAAACTGCAGCGAGTACAGGCCCAGTGCAGACAAATGGTCATCATAGGCTAACCCTGGGATAATTCTTGTAAACCTCCTCTGAACCCTCTCCAGAGCCAGCACATCCATCCTCAGATATGGGGCCAAAATTGCTCACAATATTCCAATTGCAGTCTTACCAGCGCTTCATGGAGCCTCAACATTACATCCCTGTTTTCGTATAAAAGTCCTCTTGAAATAAATGCTGGCATTGAGTTTGTTTTCTTTGCTACTGATTTGAGTTGCAGATTAACTTTTTGAGAATCCTACACCAGCACTCTCAAGTCCCATTGTCCTGCGGATTTTCACCTGGAATCTGGAATTTCTAACGCACCATTCTTTGCAACATCCGTTCAAAGGTAAATGTATCTGGTGTTGGAAGTGGAAAAGCCACAAACACAATGTAATTTAGTTATGTCGACGGACTTTATGACCCGGGGGAGCCCGGAGCTCAGAACCCGCCGCCCGCGGCCGCTGCTGAACCCGCGGGAGTGGCCGATTGCTTCAATCTTTAAATTTTCACAAAAGTAATTTCTGTTCCGTTGCCGGACGCGATTAACGCATTAAAACGAACGGATCGACAGACAGCTCTGATTTCAGTTGCTGTTTATTTCACTCTTCCCACATTTACATTCCCCCTGGTTTTATTTCCGCGCTCACTGGGGTTTCACGGCGCGGAATTTGGGGATTAAATGGGAGCCGTTCGTTTAGCGCCGACCTGTTGTCCACCGGGTTTCTGCCCCACAGCCCCTGAGCCCCGCTCCTGACGCCGGTCCCGGGACCCGACCCCTTTACACACCCGGAGCGGAACCGGAGCAGATTCTCAGCCACTGGTTTTCCTTCCAAGTCCAGAAGAAAGGATAAAGTTTCTCCGTGAATTTAGTCCCAGTGAAGGTGTGGAGATGGGACTTGGTGTCCGCGTCGTAAAATGAAACTGTCTCGGACTCGTAACTGAGATAAACTCCCACCTTCCCGGGGATGGGACTGCCGGGGAGAGGAAATCGAGGGCAGGTGAATGCAGAACAACCACCATCCCACCGCCCGATGCTCCAGACTCCAGTCTCCGTGTTCAGGTCTTCCTTTCCCTTCCTCTCCACAGATTCTGCGGTGACTCCCAGGACCCAGCTCTGACTCCCCGCCACCTCCACCTCCCAGTAATGTCTCCCCGATGTGAATCCCTCCGATCCCAGCACACACGCCCAGTATGCAAACCTCTTCCCGGTGTCAGGGAGACTCCTATCGGTCCCGGTATTCCTCACCCTCTTCCGATCCTCAGACACCTCGAGCCACGGATTCGCTGTTTCCACATCCAGGGTGACGGAGACTGGGGGGAGAAGCAGAGAATCAGAGAGTCCCCGGGGGTCGGGGGGAGACTCGGGCACAGGCGGGCAGACAACTGACACCTTGCCCGGGCTGTCACCCAATTACGTGAGATGGACAACACAAAGCTTTCTCCGTGTTTCACTCCGAAAAAGGTGAGTCTCATGGATTGCAGGAGCTGGTCGGGCGACGAAATTGGGAATGTGTGTGTAAATAGAGAGAGAGGATGATTGCGAGATTGCGGGTGGGCATTTGGAGCTGTTGAGCAGGGTTTGTGAGAGAGATCTCGCTGTTAGGTGATGGAGGGGGGATCAGATTATCAAGTAGCGGATTGAGATAAGTGGTAACAGGAAGTATTTATAAAGGCAGGCAGGATATCGAATGTAATATTGGAGAATTGGGGCCAGTGTGGAACTGGCACACAGGAGGAGTTGAGGCCTGGGGCAGAGTCGCCATCATCACACTGAATAGAGGCGATTTCAGATGCCAGTTGTGATCCTTCTGCTCATGTTCTCTGCAGCAGAGGGCGAGACTGAAGGAGGGGTGGCTTCCACACTGAAAAATGTCGGGATTGAATGGCCCTTGTGCAACACAGAATGTGTGGAGGCTCGCGATTGTAGGGTCGCTGAAAGAGAGGAGATTCATGAGTGGAAATGATCCTGGACCCGTAACCAAGAATTCATTCAACTCAGGCTAAACCAATATATGGGCTTTCATGGGGCATTGGACATGTTCCCTCATGGTGGGCGAGTGGTGAAAGAGAAGGCATGTGATATCCGATATGACCTGGATAATTGGATCCAAGATTGACTTGGTTTAAGGAGGCAGAGGGTATTGCATCGGGATAGTTTTGTGAATGAAAGGTATGGAATGGTAGTGGCTATCTGTACACAGTGGTCTTCAGCAGGGATCTGTCCTGGTTTGTTGGTGGTTATGATATATATTAACGACCACTTTCCGTGCCGTAGGCATTTGAAGTACATTTGTACTGACATGGAAATTGTTGGTGCTCTGGGTCGCGTGGAAGGCCATCAAGGCTGGTCAGCCTCACTTGGTGTATTGTGTGCAGGTCGACACGCTCAAGGAAGGATGTGTTTGTGCTGGAGAGGGAACAGAGGAGATTCATTGGGTCAGAATCCAATACATTGATTCATTGAGTCTGAAGTTGGATCTCGACCCGAAATGTCACCCATTCCTTCTCTCCAGAGATGCTGCCTGTCCCGCTGAGTTACTCCAGCATTTTGTGTCTACCTTCGATTTCAACCAGCATCTCCACTTCCTACAAAGATTCATCGGGATGTTGCTTGTGTTGGTGGACTTTCATTACATGGGAGAAATTTGTCACAAAATCTCAATGTTTCAGGTGTATGCGCGTAAGAGGATCTTTGCCTGGCCAAATACCTTGGTGTTTTCCACCGAGACAAAAGCCTAGACTGATGTCAATGCTAGTTTCCCTAATGAATCTAATTCAAGAAATGCCTCAATATTATAAGCGGTTAATAACAGTGAACCTCACGATTCCAACAAGAGGCAGCCCTGAGTTACCAGAAACTTCAGTCACTGACAAGACAGACGAAGTTCAGGGACAGATTTCCTTCTCTAAAAATCGCCCATAATTTTTGATAACAATCCTGGTCAGCTCATTGATAATGGATTTTAATCCTTATCAGGTCATAAGGTCATAAGTGTAGAATTAGGCCATTCAGCCCATTAAGCCTACTCCACCATTCAAGCATGGCTCATCTACCCCTCACTCCTAACCCTATTTTTTGGCCTTCTCCCCATAACCTCTCACCCCTGTGCTAATCAAGAATCTATCCATCTCTGCTTTAAAAATATGCCCTGACTTGAGTTGGCAAACAATTCCACAGATTCTCCACATACTGAATAAATACATTTCTCCTCATCTCCTTCCTCACAAGAGAGCAGACAGCACCCTCAGGGTCAGTAGGGCCTTGGCGAGACTGTCTGAGAAAGCTCAAGCACTGAGCCTGAATCGGACAGAGATGAGAAGTAATCTTCACCCGCGATCGTCATTTAATTCTGAGGCTATGACTTCTGGTCCTAAACTCTCCCACTGGTGGAAACATCCTCTCTAGATCCACATTATACAGGCCATTCACTACTCTGTATTTCAATGAGGACTCCCCTCATTTTTCTAAACTCCAGTAAGTGCAGATCCAGTGCCGACAAACGCTAATCGTAGGTTAGCCTACTCATTCCTGGGATGATTCTTGTAATCCTCCTCAGGCCCCTCTCCAGAGTAGGCACATTCTTCCTCAGATATGGTGTCCAAAATTGCTCACAATATTCCAAATGCGGCCTTACACAGAGCCCGATAGAGCCTCAGCATTACATCCCTGTTTTTGTATACAAGCCCTCTTGGGTTTGCTTTCTATTTAACCAATTCGAATTTCAGATTACCTTTTGCGACTAAATTTAACTAGATTTTGTTTAATCCATTTTAAATCATCTGAACAAGTAACTGGGTGTTTTCGTCTGAGACGGAATCCTTGGCTGAGGTCAATGCTAGTTTGTCTGATGAGTCTCATTCATACAATGCTTCAATGTGGTGGAGAGTTAATAACAATGAAGTTTGTTACTCCAGCAGGGGGCAGACCTGAGTTAACTAAAGTCACTGACAGGTGAAGCAGGATCAGTGGCACACACATCCTTCTCTGATGCAACCCTGTGTGTTTTTATGACAATCCTGATCATCTAATTCCTACCAGTTTTCAATACCTCTGATTTAATTTAGTAAAGTTTACTTTGCTGGCTACCTGGTAGAATTCAAACTCATATCTTGGAGTGTTTCTGCAGTGCGGATGGGAGTAAGATATATTCTATCATCTAGCAGTCTGTGTCTTGGTTGTATTGTGCTCCTGTGTTAGATGTGCTCAGGGATCTAACATCTCCAGCTAACGACTTGACTGTGAAGCTTCCCAACAGGTGAGATTGGTGTTGGTATAAAACTTTAGTTCCCCTGCAGTTCATCATTACGGTTAATCTTTGCAACTATTTACAACTTAATACGTCACCCACATAAGAAGAAAGAAATCCATATGTTTTACCTTGGTGATTCGCAACAACGATATCTTTCAACACTGTATTCAACCAGAAGGGGTGATCGAATCTTTCATCCTGTATGGCACCATCTATCAGTGACAATGTCTGGGATTCATCACTAATTCTGCAAATATTGAATAACCGATTATAACCTGTGCGTCGACATGTTTATGTGACTTTTCAGATCTGTGCAGAGTTTAACTGAAGAGCATGTCCTACCTGCTCTTGCAACCAGCTTCCTCCTGAAATAAATAAAGCAGAAATTGACTGAGAGAACAGCAATTTCACGCAAGTTATTTCACAGTTGAAAATTACCAATTTCTAACTTGCGCTCACGTTGTCACACAGAGGACATTACATTGATGGCATCAATGCAGGAGGGTTATAACCATATAACCATATAACAATTACAGCACGGAAACAGGCCCTCTCGGCCCTTCCAGTCCGTGCCGACCATTTGTTTTCCCCTAGTCCCATCTACCTGCACTCGGACCATACCCCTCCATTCCCTTCACGTCCATATACCTATCCATTTTACTTTTAAATGTTTAATGTTTGTGAAAATTATGCTTTAATCAGAGGAGGCAATGTACAGGAGAGTCTGCAGGGTGTGGTGGAGACGCCCCTCAAAATAAGGGAAGGGATCCCACACCAGTGGGCCACATGAGTGGCAAGGGTGGGGGATAAATTAGTGAGATTTGAGCAATGTATGTAGATTGTATTAAATAATTGGTATAGCCTCCGAAAATGTCGGATGAATTTTTTTGCACGGTTCATGTACTGTATATATTTATTACCTGATTAAAGTCTATTTTGAAATTAAAAAAAAGGAAAGTCTGGACGTGTTGTGAATTTTCTGCTGAATAATGTCATATGGTCATAAGTGATAGGAGCAGAATGAGACCATTCAGCCCATCAAGACTACTCCACTATTCAATCATGGCTGACCTATCTCTCCCTCCTAACCCCATGCTCATGCCTTCTCCACATAACCACTGACACCCATATTAATCAAGAATCTATATACATCTGCCTTAAAAATACCCACTGACTTGACTCCAGAGCCATCTGTGGCAAAGAATTCCACAGAGTCACCGCCCTCTGACTAAAATTACTCCTCATTTCCTTCCTAAAGAAATGTCCTTTAATTCTGAGGATATGACCTCTAGTCCTAGACTCTACCACTAGTGGAAATGTCTTTGCCACATCCACTCTATCCAAGCCTTTCACTCTTCGGTCAGTTTCAATGACGTCCCCGCTCATTTTTTCTAAACACCAGCGAATACAGGCCCAGTGCCAAAAAACGCTTATCATATGTTACCCAACAATAAGCTGTTAATCATGATTGGTTGGAGGAATTTAAGATTAACGATGGATTAGATTGGGTGTGGATGGAGAATGTATCACCGGTTCTGCAGATACCAAAACACAAATGTAAAATTCAAAGTGGCCTGGAGCAAATCCTGTCAGAAATTCAGTGATCAGAATGTGGAATTTGCGCTCACAGGTCTGGTCGATGCAGATGGTAATATAATGTAAGATCACGTATCAGGATGAGGAAACCACAAAGGGTGTGAGGCACTGGTCGGGTACAGGTTGCTGTCATCAAGCAATTTGTTTTGCAGTATAAAAACTTGCAGGAGTAAATTAAAAGGAAAATCAGCAGAACTAAACAGTTCACGAGTCACGACATACAAGAGAACTCCCAGAGATACAACAAGTATATTAATAGCAAAAGTATAACTCGGGAGAGAATGGGTCCCTCTGAGGTCAAATGGGACAACTAGAGAGAATAAGTGTGGTGGAAAGAACTGCAGATGCTGGTTTAAATCAATGGTAGACACAAAATGCTGGAGTAACTCAGCGGGTTAGGCTGCATCTCTGGAGAGAAGGAACGAGTAAGCGCTGCTCTTTCTTAGTGAGAATCTGGTGCAGTTCAGCAAACTGGGTTGTGATCTGTGACTGAAAGTTGTTGTGTGACTGATCCTGTCAGATGAAAGGTGAAGATCAATATATTATGTCATTCTCCTGCATATCTTCACGAAATGGAAGGTCGCATAGGCAACCCAATCTGGAGACATGGAGTGTAGACAAAGGCCCTTCGGCCCACAATGCCCATGCTTGCCACTGTACCTACCTGCACCGCTCCCATTTGCTTGCATTTAATCCATAGTTTTCATTATCCTAGCAATTCAAGGGCTTGTCTGAAAGCTACTGGATGTTGTGAATGTAATCAGCATTACCCTCCTTTCTATTCCCACAATCCTATTCCTTGTACTATTCCATTTAACGTGCCCATTAATTCCCACTCATTCGCCCTCACTCACATTCACTGTCCACGTCAGTACACTACCCCAAATACCATGTGCTCTAATTTTGCCCACTAATATCCCATGTGGCACCTTAAAGGCTTTCTGAAAGTGCAGGTACACTATGGAGAATGTATTACCGGTTCTGCAGATACCAAAACACAAATGTAAAATTCAAAGTGGCCTGGAGCAAATCCTGTCAGAAATTCAGTGATCAGAATGTGGAATTTGCACCATGATGCAGATAGTAATGTAACCTAAGGGATGTAATGCTGAGGCTTTGTATGGCCCTGGTCGGACAGCATTTGGGAGTATTGTGAGCAATTGTGGGGCACCATGTCTGAGGAAGGATGTGCTGGTGCTGTAGAGGACCCAAAGGAGCTTTACTAGAATGATCCCAGGAATGAGTGGGTTAACATGTGATGAGCGTTTGACGGCACTGGACCGTACTTGCTGGAGTTTCAATGGATGAGGGGGTACCTCACTGAAACTTACTGAATAGTGAAATGCTTGGATAGGGTGGATGTGGAGAGGATGTGTGCACTGGTGGAAGAGTCAATGATGAGAGGGCACAGCCTCAGAATAAAAGGACGTAACTTAGGAACGAGATGAGGAGGAATTTATTGTTTGAGAAAGAACTGCAGATGCTGGAATAATCTAAGGTAGACAAAAATACTGGAGGAACTCAGCAGGTGAGGCAGCATCCATGGAGCGAAGGAATAGGTGACTTTTCGGGTCGAGACCCTTCCTATTGAGTCAGATGGTGGTGAACCTATGGAATTCCTTTCCACAGGAGGCTGGGAAGGCCGTCAACGGACATTTTAGGGTACAGAAAGATGGATTTTTGATGAGTATGGGTGTCAGGGGTTATAGACAATAGACAATAGACGGAGGATTAGGCCATTCAGCCCTTTGAGCCAGCACCGCCATTCACTATGATCATGGCTGATCATCCACAATCAGTACCCCGTTCCTGCATCTCCCCATATCCCTTGACTCCGCTACCTTTACGAACTCTATCTAGCTTTCTCTTGAAAGCATCCAGAGAATTGGCCTCCACTGAGGCAGAAAATTCCACAGATTCACAACTGTTTGGGTGAAAATATTTTTCCTCATCTGTTCTAAATGGCCTACCCCTTATTCCTAAACTGTGGCTACAGCTTCTTGACTCCCCGAACATCAGGAACATGTTTCCTGCCTCTAGCGTGCCCAATCCCTAAATAATCTTATATGTTTCTATAAAATCCCCTCTCAACCTTCTAGATTCCAGTGTATACAAGCCCAGTTACACCATTCTTTCAACATATGACAGTCCCACCATCCCGGGAATTAACCTCATGCACCTACGCTGCACTCCCTCAATACAAGTATGTCCTTTCCCAAATTTGCAGACCAAAACCATATAACAATTTCAGCACGGAAACAGGCCCTCTCGGCCCTTCCAGTCCGTGCCGACCATTTGTTTTCCCCTAGTCCCATCTACCTGCACTCAGACCATACCCTCCATTCCCTTCCCGTCCATATACCTATCCACTTTACTTTTAAATGTTAAAATCGATCCTGCCTCCACCACTTCTGCTGGAAGCTCATTCCACACAGCCACCAACCTCTGAGTAAAGAAGTTCCCCCTCATGTTACCCCTAAACTTCTGTCCCTTAATTCTCATGTCATGCCCTCTTGTTTGAATCTTCCCTACCCTCAATGGGAAAAGCTTATCCACGTCAACTCTGTCTATCCCTTTCATCATTTTAAAGACCTCAATCAAGTCCCCCCTTAACCTTCTGGCTCCAAAGAATAAAGACAATACTCCAGGTGTGGTCTCACCAAGGCCCTGTACAACTGTGGAAGGACCTCTTGGACCCTATACTCAACACCTCTTGTTATAAAGGTCAACATGCCATAAGCTCTCTTCACTGCCTGCTGGACCTGCATCTTTACTTTCAGTGACTGATGAACAAGGACACACAGATCTCGTTGTACTTCCAGTTTTCCTAACTTGACACCATTCAGATAATAATCTGCCTTCCTGTTCTTTCCACAAAAGTGGATAACCTCACATTTATCCATATTAAACTGCACCTGACATGCATCTGCCCACTCACCCAACCTGTTCAAGTCACCCTGTATCCTCATAGCATCCACCTCACAGTTCACACTGCCACCCAGCTTCGTGTCATCTGCAAATTTGCTAATGTTACTCTTAATGCATTCATCTAAATCATTGATGCATATTGTAAATAGCTGCTGTCCCAGCACTGAGCCTTGCGGTACCCCACTACTCGCTGCCTGCCATTCTGAAAGGGACCCATTAATCTGTATTCTTTGTTTCCTGTCTGCCAATCAATTTTCTGTCCATGTCCTTACACTACCCTCAATACCATATGCGCTAATTTTCCCCACTAATCTCCTATGTGGGACCTTATCAAAGATATTCTGAAAGTCCAGGTACACTACATCCACTGGCCCTACCTTGTCCATTTTCCTAGTTACATCCTCAAACAATTCCAGAAGATT
Organism: Okamejei kenojei; assembly: GCA_035221665.1. Taxonomy (NCBI): domain Eukaryota; kingdom Metazoa; phylum Chordata; class Chondrichthyes; order Rajiformes; family Rajidae; genus Okamejei; species Okamejei kenojei. The sequence continues at coordinate 60,272 of JAVHYY010000324.1, read as the reverse complement.
AGTCAAGCATGATTAATACCCCTTCAAATATCCATGTGGATTCGGACCGATCCTGTTACTGCTATCCAAATGCATTGCTGTTTCATCTTTTATAATTGAATCCAGCATCTTCCCCCACACGATGTCAGGCTCACTGGTCTATAATCCCTGTTTTCTCTCTCCCACCTTTCTTCAAAAGTGGGATAACATTAGCTACCCTCCAATCCACAGGAATTGATCCTGAAACGATAGCACATTGGAAAATTATCACCAACGCGTCCACGATTTCTAGAGCCACTTCCGTAAGTACCCTGGGATGCAGACCATCAGGCCCTGGGGAGAAGGCAGGAGAATGGAGTTGAAAATGTGAGCAAGATCAGCTATGATTGAATGGCGGAGTAGACTTAATGGGCCGAATGGTCTAATTCGTCTACTATGAATTATGAGATAGCAGAGCGTGTTTGTATGGGGGATGTTGGATAAATATAGGAATTGATAAAAGTTGCATTTGTGCAAATATATCACTCCCAATGTTGTGACTGCAGTTTCATTGAAGGAGATTGAAACATAACCCCTGACCTTCAGAAATAACACAATGTCTGTTTGTTCCATTCGCCCCTGCAGATTTGAGAGTTCCTCCTCAATAGAGTTTAAATTCTCTTGAATGTCTTGAAGATTTTTCTCCATTGGACTTAGAATCTTCTCCTCATCCTCCTTGATCTCTCCGAGAATGCGCTGCTCTTTCTTCACGAGAATCTGGTGCAGTTCAGCAAACTGAGATGTGACGTGAGACTTGAGGCTTTGTGACTGCTCCTGTCAAATGAAAGGTGAAGATTGATCTAATATATTTCTGTATTATATTTCATTGTTCAGTAGAAGGTGACCATTTGGCACATCGATATCTATGCTGTTCCTTAGAATAACCCCATCAATCTCATTTCCTCACGTTTCCCTGAAACACAATGGCCCTCACGTCCACATTAACTCCCACCGACTCACAGATCACCCGCCTTCAACAGCTTCATTACAGCAACCAATTAAACCAACATGTCTGGGAGATGTGGGCGGAAGGTGCCCTGGTCATGGGGAGACCATAGAAACAAAGACAATAGGTGCAGGAGTCGGCCATTCAGCCCTTCGAGCCAACACCGCCATTCAATATGATCATGACTGATCATCCAGAATCAGTACCCCGTTCCTGCTTTCTCCCCATATCCCCTGATCAGGCATGAGACGGACAAAACGGAAAATAAGAGAGATGGGGATCCAGGGGGTAGCGCCCCTGACGGTGGTAAAACGAGGCAACGCCTCCCCCGATGCAGAGAATTTTTGAGATTTATACTTTGAAATGACACAATTTCCTTGCTTGTTTACCCTTAAGTTATACTGTAAGAAGGATGGGGGGTGGGCAGAGTTGTGTGAGAGAGGGAGGGCAGGGTTATGCCTGGGGAGGGGTGGTGGTGGTGGGAGGACAGACAGGACAGGGGAGGGGTAGGCGGCAGTTGCGCCAGGGGAAGGAGTGGGGTGTGGGGGGAGAGTTGTACTAGGGGAGGGGTAGAGAGCGGAGGGGTTGGAGGGGACATGGAGCGTCACGTGGGCAATACCTGAAGCCAGGGATGAACCCAATTCACTGGAGCAGCGAAACAGCGCAACTAACTGCTGCCACGCTGCGCTGCAGTGCATTAACCAAAATACCAAACTACACAACACGAACAGAAATGCCACACAGCAAGGCCTCACCCGGACTTGGGAAATCTTCTGCTTCTGTTGCTCTTCCATTTCCTGGATGGCTGATTTATTTGTTGTCAGAGATTGTATGGATGATTTAACCTGATCCTGGGAATCAGAGAGAAAGGGGGTTTAGACAATAAACATTCAACTATACATTCAAACAAGTGATCGTAGTCGGTTTGATTTACCTTGTAGATTTCAACAGCTTCATCTATCTGCATGAAACGATGTTTTGCTGTGTTCCCGCCCAGCTGCACAAATCACACAGACCAGTTTCTTGTCAGTTTCACAAAACAGCTTCAGTTCTTCCTGATGTTTCTCGCAGTGATGTTTACTTTCCTTCTCTTCCGTATTCAGGCTCAGTGTTCGAGCTTTCTCAGACAGTCTCGCCAAGGCCCGACTAACCCTGAGGGTGCGGTCTGCAAACTCCTCTCTACATTCCGGGCAGGAGTTTCTCTCCTCCCTGTCCCAACTCTGTGTGATACAGGAGCGGCAGAAGTTGTGTCCACACTCCAATGACACCGGATCGGTGAAGAAATCCAGGCAGATGGGACAAATTGCCTCCTCTGTTAAATTCTCGACCTGCTCTTTAGAAGCCATTTTAACTCCTGCCACCTCCTGGTTTGAAACTGCTTTCACTGATTGGGAGCTGCTGATCCCTTGTGATCCCTCTGTACCGCGAGTGTCTACCGCGCACGCTGCCGTCTCCAGCACATTTGCTGCAGGTTTTCAGGGTGAACGTGTTCTAGGTGACCGTGTCCTGACCTCAAATACACATGGAGGGTTTAGTGAGATGTTAAACAGACCGGTATATAAATGTAAACGCAGGGAATGTTATGGGACAGTTTAGAGCAGGACAGAAAATGACACGGCCTAAAAAGAAACAATCTGGGGGGTAATGTTTAAATATAAACTTAGAGTGAAGTCAAGTCGGATTTATTGTCATCTGCACAAGTACTGCGATGAACAGCTGCGATTAAAATCTCATCGCCGTTTCAGCAGCATCACACGCACAAATACTCAGTGCTACACAAAATATAAATTAAACCCAAATTACAACACGTTACACATAAATTCTGCAAGTTAGTAAAAACAAAATTAAAAACTGCTCCAAAGACAAGGCATTAATGCAAAACACAATTAAAAATAAACACGTCCACGGCAGTGCAGGCAGTAGTGCAACTCGTGTGCGTTGGAAATGCCGGACCGGGCCATGATGCGAACAGTCAGGATACATTCTACAGCGCTTATGTGGAGGCTTCTTCGAGTATCAGGTTATATCCCGGAATATCCACAATACGAAGACACAATCCGTATGGAACAAAGAACAGTGCGCATAGGAGCAGCCCTTCGGCCCACAGTGTCTGTGCCGAATATGATGCCAAGACCAACTCTTACCTGCTTGAACATAATCTATATCCTTCAATTACCTGCATACTCACGTGCCTATCCAAACATCTCTTCACCGCCTGTCTCGTATCAGCCTCCACCACCATCCCTGGCAGCGCGTTCCAGAAACTCACCATCATTGGGGTAGAAAACCTGCCTCGCACATCCCCTTTAAACTTTGCCCCTCTCATCCTATAGCTATGCTCTCTACTGTTAAATATTTCCCTCTCGGTAAAAGGTTGTGATTGTGTACCCTGCCCACCCCTCTCATAATTCGATAGACTTCCATCAAGTCTCCCCTCAACCTCCGGCGGTCCGGAGAAAACTTTCCATAGTCGGTCTGACCTCTCCATTCTCTTAATGAAACCATAATTCTGGTAAACCTCCTCTGCATCGTTGCCAAGTACTTCATATCCACTTTCACATCCAGTGACTCTATCACCATCGACATTCCGGGTGCTCCGAAATAGGGTGATGAGGAGGGGAGGGGGAATGGGTGATGTGAGAGTAGGTGCAGGGTAAGAGTGAGAGGATAAGGAACAGGGAAATTAGGGCGGCGGTGGGCAGAATTGGTATTCAATGAGAGACGGCTGCGAGTTGAGACACACGGGACTGCAGATGCAAACTGCTGGACGAACGTAGCGGGTCAGGGGCTATCTGTGGCAACAACAGGTGCGGTGGCGAGGCAGAGATTACGTTACTGAACGAGGAATCCAGAGACGCAAATTCAAGTGTCCCACTGCACCTTAAATGAATTATTGAAATTAAATCCTTTCTATCATGGAAATGTCTTTATTAATAATTAATAAATGGTGGTAGTTGCAGCTTTTATAAAGAACAGCGGTGTAGTTGCTGCCTTACAGCGCCAGAGAGCCGGGTGCTGTCTGTACGGAGTTTGTACGTTCTCCCCGTGACCGCGTGGATTTTCTCCGAGATCTTGCACCTGTAGTCAGGATCGAACCCAGGTCTCTGGCACTGTGAGGCAATAGTCCTACCATTGCACCATATTCCATTCCATTTTGCATTTTATTGAACCAAACAAAAGAAAAAAACAAGCATGTTATCCGGCTGGGATCCCAGGCAAGAGCAGTTCATTACAACAGAGGGAGGGTGCAAATCTCTACATTTTGATTACACTGTCTTGGCAAGACTTTACAGTTTGCTATGTTTTGGCAGAGCGCTTTGGTCGAGAGCTTTGAGTTCTTGGGTGTAAATATCACCAACAATATCTCCTGGATCAACCACAATGAAGCACCAACCTCCCTACCATTGGCTCATGAGGTCATAAGTGACAGGAGTAGAATTCGGCCATTCAGCCCATCAAATCTATTCCGCCATTCAATCATGGCTGATCTATCTCTCCCTTCTCATCCCATTCTCCTGCTTCTCCCCATAACATCTGATTCCACTATTAATCAATAATCTATCTGTCTCTACCTTAAAAGTATCCACTGACTTGGCCTCCACTTTCTTTTGTGGCAAATAATTCCACAGATTCACCACCCTCTGATTAAAAAAAATTATCCTCATCGCCTTCCTAAAAGAAAATCATTTAATTCTGAGTCCATGACCTCTCGTCCTAGACTCTCCCACTAGTGGAAACATCATCTCCACATTCACTCTATCCAAGCCTTTCACTAATCTGCATGTTTCAATCAGCTCCCTCATCATTCTTCTAAACTCAAGCGAGTACAGGCCCAATGCTCATCATAGGCTAACCCCACTAATTCCTGGGATCATTCTAGTAAACCCTCTCCAGAGCCAGCACATCCTTTCTCAGATATGGGGCCAAAATTGCTCACAATATTACAATTGCCGTATTCCCAGCGCTTTATGGAGCCTCAACATTACATCCCTGTTTTTGTATACAAGCCCTCTTGAAATAAATGCTGGTATTCAGTTTGCTTTCTTTGCTACTGATTTGCCTTGCAGATTAACTTGTTGAGAATCCTGCAACAACACTCCCAGGTCCCGTAGTACCGCCGATTTATGAATTCTCTCCCCATTTAGAATATCTATCCACATCTACATCTACTAATTTCACCGGGTGGCACCACCGGCAGTGGCTGCCTCGCCAACAGTCTGTCTGTCCCCTCTCCGTTTTTATTATTTTAAGTATATTTTATAAGTATGTTTTAATTTTTCTTGGTTTGTTTTATGTGGGGGGAGGGAGAACTATTTCAGTCACTTACCTCGAAGGAGATGCGATTTTTCTCCGTATCGTATCTCTGTCGTCCCTGTGGCCTAACAGCGTGCAGTGGTGCGGCCTTTCCTGAAGACCGGCCCGGAGCTTCAAGCCCCTAGCGCGGCGCGGACGTTAAACATAGCGGAGCCTGTGATCCTTTGCCGAGAATCACCAATGGAAGAGCTCCATTGGTGATTCTCAGTTCAACAGTCCTGACCAGCGGTGAACAAAGGAAGAAGATGATTGATTTTTTTACCTTCCATCACAGTGAGGAATGTGGATTCCACTGTGGTGGATGTTTATGTTACATTTTATTTTAGGCGGCTGTGTGTGTTTGTTGCTTTTCACTTTGTTTGGCTGTCTGGTAACTCAAATATCACTGTACCTTAATTGGAGCAAGAGGCGCAAAAATGCAAGGAGAGTTCACTGCCTCAGAGGCCGATGGAGGCCGGTTCTCTGGAAACATTCAAGAGAAAGCTAGTTAGGGCTCTTAAAGATAGCAGAGTCGGGGGATATGGGGAGATCATATTGACTGGCAGTGCTGGCTCGAAGGGCCGTATGACCTACTCCTGCACCTATTGGCTATTGTCTAAAGTGTAAAGGAGATTTAGACTTTTGGACTTTAGAGATAGCAGGTCCTTCGGTCCACCGAGTCTTCGCTGACCAGCGATCACCTTGTTCACCCACACTATCCTACACACACTAAGGACAATTTCCCAACTTACCGTAGCTAATTAACCAACAAACATCTGCAACTTCGGAGTGTGGGAGGAAACGGGAACACCCGGAGGAAACCCATGCGGTCACAGGGACAACGTACAAATTCCGTACTGACAGCACCCATAATTTTTTTCGTGGAAAAAAAGCTGTTTTTATGCCTGGCTGTGGCAGCTTTGACAGTACGGAGTCGCCTTCCAGAGGGAAGTGATTCAAAGAGTTTGTGGCCAGGGTGAGAGGGGTCAGAGATGATTTTGCCCGCTCGCTTCCTGGCCCTTGCAATGTACAGTTCGTCAATGGAGGGAAGGCTGCAGCCAATAACCTTCTCAGCTGATCGGACGATTCGCTGCGGGTGTCTTGATTAGTGGCTGCGCCAAACCAGACCATGATGGAGAAGGTGAGGACAGACTCTACAATGGCGGTATAGAAGTGGACCATCATTGCCTGTGGCAGATTGTTCTTCCTCAGCTGCTGCAGGAAGTACATCCTCTGCTGTGCCTTTTTCACTGTGGAGTCGATGGTGCCCCCCACTCCCGCCCACCCCCACCCCCTTAAGGTCCTTGGAGATGATGGTTCCCAGGAACTCAAAGGACTCCACATATGTGACTGTGGTGTTGTTGATGGTGAGTGGGGTGAGGGAAGTGGGAGCTTACAGATGTTGTGTGTTAACCAACATCTGTAGCTCCTTGCTTCTACAACCAACTGAATGAACCATAACTCACGCGAGACGAAAGCAAGCTAGGCGGAGAGCAGGAGAGGTGGGGACAGAGTTAAGTAAAGAGCAGCAGCAAGAGTATTTCACGTCACAGTTTTTTTTGTATTAAAAATAATTTATTTAATTACTATCACGATACACAACAAACCCGTGGTGACACACCCACCACCAAATTATACAAAATACTCTGTTACAATCCTTACAAATATAGTGAATAACTACTGTACAACTATGTCCCTCTCTAACACCACCCGGGCGCGGACGTAACCCCGGCGAGCATCTGACTCGGGCAAAGCCTCCTCCTCCTGGCAACCGTGACTCGCGGATGTCCAGCTTGTCCAGGTCCAGGAGCAACCCAACCAGAACATCTCCGGCCCTGCCCACTCCCTCGATCCCGTCACCAGTCCTCCGGTCACTGACAGCGGTGCCACTCCTCCCCCTACGGACCCCTAGGTGGAGTGGCGGTGCTCCTTGCCCTCCGGACCCTGGCTACAAGGGACGCTCCACTGGTCCCCCTACCAATGGGCGGCACTGTGGCGCAGCGGTAGAGTTGCTGCCTTATAGCGCCAGGCACCTGGGTTCGATCCTGACTACGGCTGTTGTCTGTACGGTGTTTTGTGTGTTCTCCCTGTGCCCGCGTGAATTATTTCCCTGTTCTCTGATTTCCTCCCGCACTCCAAAGACGTACAGGACAGTAGGTTAATTGACTTTCAGGAGGCCAGGTGTAGCTGAGAGTGGGTGCAGAGAGTGATGGAGTGAAACAAAGAGGTGGACCACTCTCTCAGGTTCAGTGAGGTGAAAGGAATAGAAAAGCAAAGTGGGCCAGGTATAGAAAGTGTCTCGGTGTGTGGGGAGCTAGTTCTAAGAAATGAGTTGGCAGGGAATTTTTATCAAACTGCTCGAGATGAGAGAAGGGAGGTTTTACTGGAAAATCTTCTCCTGAAACTGAAGAAAGTGTGCAGGGTAATTCTGCTTGTTTTCCACAATCGACTCAACAACACTTTCTTATTTAAATAAGATTGGTACACAGCACGTGGGATAGTGTTGTATGGGGCAGGCCTTTTGGCCTACCGAGTCAATAGACAATAGGTGCAGGAGTAGGCCATTCGGCCCTTCGAGCCAGCACCGCCATTCAATGTGATCATGGCTGATCATCCACAATCAGTACCCCGTTCCTGCCTTCTCCCCATATCCACTGACTCCGCTATCTAGCTCACACTAGAGAGCCCTATCTAGCTCTCTCTTGAAAGTATCCAGAGAACTGGTCCCCACCGCCCTCTGAGGCAGAGAATTCCACACTCACAACTCTCTGTGTGAAAAAGTTTCCTCATCTAAATGCCTTACCCGTTAATCTTAAACTGTAGCCTCTGGTTCTGCACTCCCCCAACATCGGGAACATGTTTCCTGCCTCTAGCGTGTCCAAACACTTAATAATCTTATATGTTTAAATATGATCCCATCTCATCCTTCTAAACTCCAGAGTATACAAGCCCAATCTTGACTCCCGTAGCCGGCGGTGTACGGGCCCTCTGCGTCGAGGCGATCAGCTCCTGCATCGGGGGGATGTCAGCTCCCCCGCGCCGGGCGATCTGACCTCGCATCGGGGCTGGTCGAACCTTCGGCGTCATTGGAGCTTCCCGACAAGCCTCACCCGAGACTGCGAGCTCTTGATGGTAAGTCCGCAGGCCATTGTTGGAGAGGTTTGAGGCAATGGATCGGCTCCGATGTTAAGTCCGCGCCCCGCGGTGGGACTCACGACAGTCGGAGGAGGCCTCCCGCTCCATCGATGGTAGGCCGCAGAACGCCCGGAGAATGTGATCCGAAAATTAATCACAGCTCCGGCAAGGTAAGAACCTGAAGAAAAGTTTCCCCCGATCCCATCCCCCTCCACCACATAAAACAAACCAGGGAACATTAAAACAAACTTTTACCAAACACTAAAAATAAAAAAAAGATGAAAAAAAGAACAGACTGCCGGCGGAGCAGCCATCATACGGCGCCCCTGGTGGTATGAGGGTGGTGTCACAGGGTGGTGAATCTGTGCAATTCTTTGCCACAGAAGGCTGTGGTGGCCAAGTCAATGGATATACTTAAGGCAGAGATTTAAGGCAGAGATTGACAGATTCCTGACTAGTACATGTATCAGGGTGTTTTGGGGAGAAGGCAGGAGAATGGGGTTAGGAGGGAGAGGATTGAATGGCGGAGTAGACTTCATGGATTGAATAGTATCTGGTCGAATAGTACCCACACCACCCTGGCCATGCTCTCATTTCACTCAGTGGCATTGAGTAGTGGTAGAGAATATTGATACATCACTGGCCAGTCCGACCCTTGCATCTCTGACCAGGGGCAATGGGCCTTTACAGCCAAGTTGAGACTCTTCATTTTTTTTAAATTTCTGTCTTTTAGTTTAGTTCATTTGAGATATAGCGCAGAAATCTGTGGATAGGATGTTTCCACTAATGGGAGCGTCTACGACAAGAGGTCATAGCCTCAGAATTAAAGGATGCTCTTTTAGGATGGAGATGAGGAGAAATTTCTTTAGTCAGAGGTTGGTGAATCTGTGGAATTCTTTGCCACAGAAGGCTGTGGTGGCCAAGTCAGTGGATTCTTGATTAGTGTGGGTGTCAGAGGTCATGGGGAGTAGGCAGGAGAATGGGGTTAGCAGGCCCGTACGAAGCTTTCCAAAAAGGGGGGGTGGCATGACAGGATTACAAAAAATTTAATGTGAAATAATGTGCGTGCTGCGCACATCACAAGCGCGAAGCGTGAAGTCCCCTCGATGCCGGGGTCCAGGGCCCTGGAAGCTCCGGGGTTTTTAGATGCTCTCTAAATTCTGAGCCTTAATTTGGGAGCATTTTTGCACCAAATTCATGAGCAATATTTCGGAAATTAACAGGAAACTGAGAGGTAGCTTTTTCACACTGGGTGCTGGGTGTATGGAACGAGCTGCCAGAGGAGGTAGTTAAGGCTGGGACTATCCTAATGTTTAAGACACGTACATGGATAGGACAGATTTAGATGGATATGGGCCAAACGTATGTGAGTGGGACTAGTTTAGATGGGACATGTTGGTCGGTATAGGCAAGTTGGGCTGAAGGGCCTGTTTCCACACTGCATCATTCTATGACTAAAAAGTTAAGAAGAAAAATGCATGTAGATAAGTAGAGCAGATTTGAAAGAGGAGTGAAATGTAAAGGCAGAGAGAGGTTTATGGGTGGAAAGGAACATAGGAAAGGAGGGGGGGAGAGTGGGCTTGGGCAGGTGGGTGAAGGGAAAATAGACACAAAGTGCTGGAGTAACTCAGTGGGTCAGGCAGCATCTGTGGAGAACATGGATAGGTGACGTTTCACAGAGTGCTGGAATAACTCAGCGGGTCAGGCAGCATCTGTGGAGAACATGGATAGGTGACGTTTCATAGAGTGCTGGAGTAACTCAGTGAGCCAGGCAGCATCTCTGGAGAAAAGGTATAGATTATATTTCGGGTCAAGACTGTTCTTCAGTAATATTCATGATATGACACGCATAGACATTCCTGAATGTTACCCAAACCATCGTGAGCTAGTTTGTTACAGTGCTTGCCCTCTCCTATAACATGTCTTCTGCCTTGGGTGAAGCAGGACAGGACACAAGCTTTGGGACACGTGTGTGAAGCTGTTGCTGTCTGTCCCAGCCTGACGAAAAATCTTGACTGAGGGGATGTGGAGGGGATGTTTCCACTAGTGGGAGAGTCTAGGACTAGTGGCCACAGCCTCGGAATTAAAATACATTCCTTTAGGAAGGAGATGAGCAGGAATTTCTTACGTCAGAGAATGGTGAACTGTGGAATTCATTGCCACAGACAGCTGTGGACGTCAAGTTAATGGACATTTTTCAGGAAGAGATTGATAGATTCTTGATTGATAGGGGTGTCAGAGGTAATGGGGAGAAGGCAGGAGAATGGGTTTGAGAGGGAAAGATACACTAGCCCCACCTGCCCACGTTTGATCTATATCTCTCCGAACGTGTCCTATCCATGTACCTGTTTAACTGTTTCTTAACTGTTGCGATAATCCCCGCCTCAACTACCTCCTCTGGCAGCTTGTTCCATATATCTTCCACCCTTTGTGTGAAAAACATACCCCTCAGATTCCTATTAAATCTTTTGCCCTTCACCTTAAACTTATGTCCTCGGCTCCTCGATTCACCTACTCTGGGCAAAAAACTCCACCATATCTATTCAAATCATGATTTTTATAAACATCTATTAGATCATCCCTCATCCTCCTGTGCTCCATGAAATAGAGTCCCAGCTTACTCAACCTCTCCCTATAGCTCTGGCCCTCTAGTCCTGGTAACATCCTCATAAATCTTCACTGTACCCTTTCCAGTTTGATGACATTTTTCCTATAACATGGTGCCCAGAACTGAATACAATACTCTGAATGTGGCCTCACCACCTTCTTATGCAACTGCAACATGACCTTCCAAACGCTATACTCAGCCTGACCCGCTGAGTTACTCCAGCACTCTGTGAAACGTCACAGAACAGGGCAAGATTAGCAAGTTTGCTGATGATACAGAAGTGAGTGGTTTTGCATATAGTGAAGGTGGTTGTGAAAGATTGCAGCAGATCTGGATCAGTTAGCCAGGTGGGCAGAGGAATGGTTGAGGGTTGCTTGGTCCCTTGAAAGTCTTGTCGCAGGTATATCAGGTGGTCAAAACGTATTTTGCCACTTTGGCCTTCATCAGTCAGAGTATTGAGTATAGAAGTTGGGAGGTCATGTTGCAGTTGTATAAGATGTTGGATCAGTCCAATCAGGGTTGTGTCATCCGCAAACTTAAGAAGCTTGACAGAAGTGCCTGTGGAGGTGCAGTCATTAGTGTGGCGAGAGTAGAGGACAAGGACAGTACGCATCTTGTTGTGCTCCTATGCTGAGCATTTGTGGGTCCGAGATATGCTTTCCCGTCTCACATGTTGCTTCCTGTCTGTCAGAAAGCTGGTGATCCACCGACAGAGGGGTTCAGGCACAGTCAATTCAGAAAGTTTGGAGTGTAGTAGCTCTGCCACCTGGCGGTCTAGGTGCTGGAGGATGAAGTGCAGGCCCAGATTGACTGCGTCATCCACAGATCTATTGGCCCAATATGCAAAATGCAGAGGGTCCAGCAGAGGGATTGTGATAATTTTCAGCTTGACCAGCACAAGCCTTTCAACGGTCTTCATGACTACAGAGGTCAGTGCGACAAGCCTGTAGTCATTAACCATATAACAATTACAGCATGGAAACAGGCCCTCTCGGCCCTTCCAGTCCGTGCCGATCATTTGTTTTCCCCCTACTCCCATCTACCTGCACTCAGACCAAACCCCTCCATTCCCTTCCGTCCATATACCTATCCACTTTACTTTTAAATGTTAAAATCGATCCTGCTCCACCACTTCTGCTGGAAGCTCATTCCACACAGCCACCACCGTCTGAGTTAAAGAAGTTCCCCCTCACGTTACCCCTAAACTTCCGTCCCTTAATTCGCATGTCATGCCCTCTTGTTTGAATCTTCCCTACCCTTAATGGGAAAAGCTTATCCACGTCAACTCTGTCTATCCCTTTCATCATTTTAAAGACCTCAATCAAGTCCCCCCTTAACCTTCTGCGCTCCAAAGAATAAAGACCTAACTTGTTCAAACCTTTCTCTGTAACATAGTTGCTGGAACCCAGGCAACATTCTAGTAAATCTCCTCTGTACTCTCTCTATTTTGCTGACATCCTTCCTATAATTAGGCGACCAAAATTGTACACCATACTCCAGAATTGGTCTTACCAATGCCTTGTACAATTTTAACATTATTCCCTGCTCCTATATTCAAATGCTCTGAATTATAAAGGCCAGCACACCAAAGGCTTTCTTTACCACCCCATCTACATGCGATTCCACCTTCAGGGAACTATGCACAGTTATTCCTAGATCTCTCTGCTCCACAACATTCCTCAATTCCCTACCATTTACCATGTACGACCTATTTTGATTTGTCCTGCCAAGATGTAGCACTTCACACTTATCAGCATTAAACTCCATCTGCCATCTTTCAGCCCACTTTCCAACTGGCCCAAATCTCTCTGTAGACTTTGAAAATCTACTTCATTATCCACAACACCACCTATCTTAGTATCATCTGCATACTTGCTTATCCAATTTTCCACCCCATCATCCAGATCATTGATGTACATGACAAACAACAGTGGACCCAACACAGATCCCTGAGGCACCCCAGGTCACCGGCTTCCAACCTGACAAACAGCCATCCACCATTACTCTCTGACATCTCCCATTCAGCCACTGTTGAATCCATCTTGCTACTCCGCCATTAACACCCAAAGATTGAACCTTCTTAACCAACCTTCCATGGGGAACCTTGTCAAAGGCCTTACTGAAATCCATATAGACAACATTCCACTGCTTTAACCCTCATCAATTTCCCTAGTTTACCGCTTCAAAAAATTCAAGAAGGTTTTGTCAAACATGACCTTCCAGGCACAAATCCATGTTGACTTTTCCTGACAGACCCTGTTTATCCAGATGCTTATATATATTATCTCTAAGTATCCTTTCCATTAATTTACCCACCACTGAGGTCAAACTAACAGGTCTATAATTGCTAGGTTTATTCTTTGAACCCTTTTTAAACAATGGAACAACATGCGCATTACGCCAATCCTCTGGCACTAATTCCCGTTTCTAATGACATTTGAAATATTTCTGTCATAGCTCCTGCTATTTCTACACTAACTTCCCTCAATGTCCTAGGGAATATCCTATCAGGACCTGGAGATTAATCCACTTTTATATTTTAAGACTTTTAAGACCAGTAATCCTTACCTTTTTGGGTACAGGGACAATGGTGGAGACTTTGAAGCAGGCAGGACAGTGCATCTTTGCAGGGTCTGGTTAAAAATGATAATTGGGTGTGAAGTTTTGGTTGGGGTGGGAAAGGGTCCACTCTTTTCACACTGGAGTCTTGCCTTAAGTAGGTGTGAAGTGGTGAAATGGGAAGGAGAGGGTGCAGGGTCCATTCTTTGCAGACTGGGGTCTGGCTGTGTTTTGTTGGGGAGGGGGTACCAGGGTTACTTTCTGATTTCAAACCTGCAGTAAAACTCATTCAGGTTGTTCGTCAGCTGACGACTGTCCAAAGAGCGGGGGCTTTCCTCTTATATCTGGTGATTTCTTGCATGCCCTTCCAAACTGAAGAAGGGTCACTAGCTGAGAACTTGATCCTCAACTTCTCAGAGTACCTGTCCTTGGCAGCTCTGATTCCTCTTCTCGGCTCTTTTATCGATTATGCTATCATTTAACTCGTTAACGATTAGGCTTTCGGCTTGACACATATTTGCCCCCCCCCCCCCCGATCTCGAAATGGAAATGTTACATCTGAATATAATGATCCCATTTAAAATGTATATTTATGTTACAAACTGTGGAATTCATATTTTTCAGTATTGTTATCGAGGAAAAGACAGCAGTTCCAATTGTTTAAAATTATTCATATGGAGGAGAAAATATAATAATAGCTCTAAAACTACCTTAATTTTGCTATCTCACTGAAGATTATCCCCCTTTCCCTCTTGCCTCCCCTATCTCTCTCTCCCCTGCCCTTCTCTCTCTCACCTCCCTCCCCTCTCTCTCTCCCCCTCCCACATCCCCCACTCTTTCTGATGGGGGGCAAAGATGAAGGTGGCGCAGGCCCAGCAGGGGCCCAGCGAGCGGGGGGGGGGGGGGGGGATGAAGGTGGCGTGGGTCCAGCGGGGTGGCGTGGGCCCAGTGGGGGTGGCGCGGGGGAAGATGGCTTGGGCCCCGGCGGCGGGGGGAGGTGAGGGGAGCGGGCCCCGCCACAGCGGCGCCTGGTGTTGGGGTTACAGCTGCTGGGTTCAGATTTAGCCACTCCCGCCCGGCGACGGGAGAACTGTCTCCTGGTCTGATCCCGCCCGGCCCACTGCGGCACGTGCGGGGAGACGGCGTCATTTTGCGTCGCTTCCCCAACTGCGCAGGCCAGATGGTCGCATTTTTTTCTCCCAAATCATCCAGCGGCCGGAACCAGAATTTCGTGCGTGTTTCCGACAAAGTGGAAACGCTGATATTTTTTTCCAATGTTTTTTGTCCGATTTTTTTTTATGAAAAAAAAATTCCGATTTTTTTTATTTTTTCGGATTTTTTTCTACACTGGGGGAAAAAGGGGGGGTGCGGTCGCACCCAACGCACCCCCCTTTCGGACGGCCATTGGTTAGGAGGGAGGGACAAATCAGCCATGATTGAATGGTGGAGTAGACTTGATAGGCCGAATGGCCTAATTCTACTCCTATTCCTTATGACCTTATGAAACAGACCCTTCAGACCACCAAGTCAGCAGTGACAGTGATCCCCACACATTAACACTATCCTACACACACTAGGGGACAGTTTTACAATTATAGCAAGCCAATTAGCCCTCATTGGCTTGCTTCAAGCCTTCTCTTGAACATCAAAAAAACTAAGGAGCGGATCGTGGACTTTAGGAGGGCACATCATCCGAGGACGTACACACCATTGAGGATAAATGGGGATACTGTGGATAGGGTGAGCTGTTTTAAATACCTGGGAGTCCACATCTCTGAGGATATGACATGGACATCACACGCTGCAGCACTCGTGAGTAATCCAAGGCAGCGCCTTTACCACCTCAGGCAATTGAGGAAATTCAGAGTGTCTCCGAGGATCCTCCAGTGCTTCTACTCAGCGGCTGTGGAAAGCATCTTGTCCGGAAATATTACAATCTGGTTTGTGAATTGCTCTGCCCAGGACAAGAAGGCTCTGCAGAGAGTAGTGCGTTCGGCCGAACGCACTATGGGAACTTCACTCGCCCCTCTGCAGGAACTATACATCAGGAGGTGCAACTCCAGAGCCAATAAGATCAGGGGAGACCCCTTCCACCCAACAACGGACTGTTCCAGCTGCTACGGTCAGGCAAACACATCCATTGCCATGCTGTGAGAACGGAGAGGTTGAGAAGGAGTTTCTTCCCAGAGGCCATTAGGACTGTAAACTCCTATCTCACCAGGGACTAACTTTACTGTACCACTCTTTTTAAATTGCTGTTTTTTTTTCTTCCCTTTTTCCTTCCACCCACAATATTTAATATGTAAAGGAACATGTGATTCTGTTCCAGTCTGTTTGTAGGTTGTTTGGTTGTTTGTTTGTTTTTTTGCACAAAGTCCACGAGCATTGCCACTTTTCATTTCACTGCACATCTCGTATGTGTATGTGATGAATAAACTTGACTTGACTTGACTTGACTTAGCCTACAAACCTGTACATCATTGGAGTGTGGGGGGAAACTGGAGAAAACACAAGTAGGTCACATGGAGAACATACAAACTCTGTGCGGACCAGCACCCAGAGTCAGGATCAAACCCGAGTCCCTGGCACTGTAAGGTAGCGACTCTACTGCTGAGCCACCATGCGGCCCCTCACACTTGAAGTGGAAGCATAGAAGATGGTGCCTAAACCATGGTGACTGGTGTATGGAGTCAATGTGGTCGACTTTCTTACACTCTCGAACTTCGTATGATTATGCCTAATGTAGAGTGGGATTGTCACTGACATGTGTGCAGAAAAATAACCTCACTGCACTCAGGTACAAACTACCATAGAACCATAGAATCATAGAAGGTACTGGAGTCTTGAAAACTGTGACAAGCAGGTTCAAGGAAAGGTGTGTAGCATGCTCACTTGTCGCTTTACCGCTCCCGTCAACTGCATCCAAGGACCCAAGTAGTCCTTCCAGGTGAGACATAGGTACCTGCACCTCCACCAACCTCATCTATTGCATCCATTGCTCCAGGTGTCAGCTGCTCTGCATCGGTGAGACCAAGCGCAGGCTTGGCGATCACTTCGCCCAAAACCTCTGCACAGTTCGCATTAACCAACCCGATCTCCCGGTGGCTCAGCACTTCAACTCCCCCTCCCATTCCGTATCCAACCTTTCTGTCCTGGGCCTCCTCCATGGCCAGATTGAGACCCACCATAAATTGGAGGAGCAGCACCTCATATTTCACTTGGGTAGTTTACACCCCAGTGGTATGAACATTGACTTCTCCAATTTCAGGTAGTCCTTGCTTTCTCCCTCCTTCCCCTCCCCTTCCCAGCTCTCCCACAGCCCACTGTCTCCACCTCTTCCTTTCTTCTTCCGCCCCCCACCCACCCACCCAACCCCCTCAACAGTCTGAAGAATAGTCTCGACCCGAAACGTCTCCTATTCCTTCACTCCATGGATGCTGTCTCACCCGCTGAGTTTCTCCAGCATTTTTGTCTACCTTCGATTTTTCCAGCATCTGCAGTTCTTTCTTAAACATGCTCAATATATGGTATATTTTATGTGAACGTTATTGTATTTATTGGGAGCTTATTTCATGCTGTATACTGTGGTCATTGTGCCTTATATCCTGTGTGAACCTTGTCCAGTTTTGTTCCATATTCAGAGTTTGTTGTGCCCATTGTGTGCAGTGCACATTGTGTAGTGTTTACTGCCATCTATGGGTAAATCACACATTCAGAGTTTGTTGTCTTCATTGTGCACAGTACACATAGTACACACAGGATGGGATGGAGGTGTAGAGTGACTGGACGTCCATAGTAAAGATGAGGGAGTGGGGGCCTGGAAAACAGAAGTCATTGCAGATACGAAGAGCGTGTGAGGTGTTTTGGATATTGGTGGCGAGGGATCGGACCAGGGGGGATAGGGGGGAGATAGAGTCGAGGCATGTGGAAATTAATTCGGTGGGACACGAACAAGCAGAAACAATGGGTCTGCCAGGACAGTCCTGTTTGTGGATTTTGGGAAGAAGGTAAAATCGGGCCGTGCGGGGCTAGGGAACGTTAAGATTGGAGGCTTCAGAGGGCAGAGAGTTGGAAGTAATAAAATCAGAAATGGTGTGTGATATTAAGGTCTGTGGGGTTTGAATGTTGATATTTCTCACTTGAAGTAATCCCCGCATTCCCCCCTCTCTCTATCCCCCCCCCCCCCCCCCACCCGAGACGCAACAAGCTTCTCGTTCTCAACCCCACGACAATGGCCGCTAACAATGGCCTTTATCATCGTTACTTTTTGCATATTTTTCATTCATTGTTCTGTATCTCCACATCGCCGTCTCTATCTCTCGTTTCCTTTGTCCCCAACCAGTCTGGAGAAGGGGCTCGACCCCCCAGCATCACCCATTCCTTCTCTCCAGAGACGCTGCCCGTCCCCGCTGAGTTACCTCCGGCTTTTTGTGTCTATCTTCGGACATTGTGTAGTGTTTACTGCCATCTTCAGGTAAAGCAGGGTAAATGCAGGGTTCAACATGGCATCTCACAGACCAGACTCCTCGCCATTGACTCATACACAATAGGTGCAGGAGTAGGCCATTCGGCCCTTCGAGCCAGCACCACCATTCAATGTGATCATGGCTGATCATCTCGAATCAGTATCCGATTCCTACATTCTACCTGTATCCTCTAACTCCGCTATCTTTAAGAGCTATATAAAGCTCTCTCTTAAAAGTATCCAGAGAACCGCCCTCCATCGCCTTCCGAGGCAGAGAATTCCACAGACTCACAACTATCTATGTGAAAATGTGTTTCCGTTCTGAATGGCTTACCCCTTATTCTTAAACACTGTGGCCCCTGGTTCTGGACAACCCCAAACATGTTTCCTGCCTCTAGCATGTCCAAACCCATAATACTCTTATATGTTTCAATAAGATCCCCTCTGATCCTTCTAAACTCCAGAGTGTACATGCCCAGGCTCCATTCTCTCAGCATATGAAAGTCCCGCCATCCCGGGAATTAACCAGGTGAACCTATGCTGCACTCCCTCAACAGCAAGAATGTCCTTCCTCAAATTAGGGAACCAGAATTGCACACAATACTCCAGGTGTGGTCTCACTAGGGGCCTGTACAACTGCAGAAGGACCTCTTTGCTCCATCAATGCTTTCGTGCTGCCCCAGTTTTGGAGGCCCCCTTCAGTCAAGGTACCATGGGTGTCTCCAGGGTGCTATTCCTTATATGGAGGACGCCTGTGCATGACTTTGTTTAATGTGGGGAGACTGGTGCACAGACAGCCACCCCACGGTCCTTGACAGATCTGGGTCGGGATCCAGAGTCCAAGACGACCGGAGACCCTTTATCTGGTGCAGCCTTCATCCGCCTTCCCAGCCGTTATGACGCTCCACTAAGGTCAGCCATCGTCCTCCGCCTGTTCCACCGTTCAGGTCTTGGTTGGATTGCTCTTTGTCAGAGACCATCCCCCTCGACCTTACCACCATGGGTGGCCCTACCACGAGCTTAGCTCCAGACGGCATCGCTCCTCAGGATCTCAGGACCACACAAGCTTCTCCACCACAACAAGGTGACAATCCACGGAGAAGTGTCAGTCAACATCAATCTTTTAGTTTAGTTAAGATACAGCACGCAAACAAGCTCTTCCGCCCACCAAGTCCGCAACCGACGAGCGATTCCCCACACGTTAAACCCAGCCGACACAGACTGGGGTACAATTTTTACATTTTTACATGTAGACCAAGCCAATTAACCTAAAATACTGTACATGTTTGGAATGTGGAAAGAAACCCGAAGATCCCGGAGAAAGCCCACGCAGGTGACAGGGAGAAGGTACAAACTCCGTACAGACATGCACCAGTAGTCAGGATCGAACCCAGTTCTCTCGCACTGTGAGGCAATAGCCCTACCATTGCGCCATTTTCAGTTATTTGCATTTTATTGAACCAAATAAAAAACAAGCATGTTATCCAGCTGGGATCCCAGGCAAGAGCAGTTCCTTACAACAGAGGGAGGGTGCAAATCTCTACATTTTGATTACACTGTCTTGGCAAGACTTTACAGTTTGCTATGTTTTGGCGAGAGCGCTTTGGTCGAGAGCTTTGAGTTCTTGGGTGTAAATATCACCAACAATATCTCCTGGATCAACCACAATGAAGCACCAACCTCCCTTCCATTGGCTCATGAGGTCATAAGTGACAGGAGTAGAATTAGGCCATTCAGCCCATCAAATCTATTCCGCCATCAAAAAGGGCTCATCTATCTCTTCCTCCTAACCCCCATTCTCCTGCCTTCCCCCCCGTAACCTCTGACACCTGTACTAAATCAAGATTCTAATCTATCTCTACCTTAAAAATATCCACTGACTTGGCCTCCACAGCCTTCTGCGACAAATAATTCCACAGATTCACCACTCCATGATTAAACAAAATTTCTCCTCGTCTCCTTCCTAAAACAACGTCCTTTCATTCTGAGGCCATGACCTCTCGTCCTAGACTCTCGCACTAGTGGAAACATCCTCTCCACATTCACTATATCCAAGCCTTTCACTATTCTGTATGTTTCAATGAGGTCCCCCATCATTCTTCTACACTCCAGCGTGTACAGGCCTAGTGCAGACAAACGCTCATCATAGGCTAACCTACTCATTCCTGGGATAATTATTGTAAACCTTCTCTGAACCCTCTCCAGAGCCAGCACATCCATCCTCAGATATGGGCCTGGACATTACATCCGTTTTTGTATACAAGCCCTCTTGAAATAAATGTTAGCATTGGAGTTTTACTTTCTTTGCTACTGATTGCCTTGCAGATTAATTTTTGAGAATCCTGCACCAGCACTCCCAAGTCCTATGTACCGCCAATTTCTGGATTCCTCTCCCCATTTAGAAAATCTACCTAGATCAACATCTACTAATTCCACCGGTGGCGCACCAACAGTCAGGTCTGTCCCCTCTCAGTTGTTATTATTTTAAGTAAGTTTTATAAGTATGTTTTAATTTTTCTTGGTCTGTTTTATATGAGTGGTGGGGGGGGGGAGGGGGATAGGGGGAAACATTTTTCAGTCACTTACCTCGACAGGGATGTGACTTTTCTCCTTATCGTTATCTCTATCCCCCCTGTGGCCTGACAGCATGGAGTGATGCATCCTTTTCTGAAGACTGCAATCGTGGATCCTGCGATCCATTGCCGAGCATCACCAATGGAAGAGCTCCAACCACGGGGGCTTCAACAGCCCCCAACCACGGTGAACAAAGGAGGAAGATGATTGAGCATTATTACCTTCCATCACACTGAGGAATGTGGATTCCACTGTGTTTGGATGTTTTATGTTAAAATGTTATTTGATGTGGCTCTGTGTCGTGTTGCTTTTCACTTTGTATGACTGTATGGTAACTCAAACATCATTGTACCTTAATTGGCGCAACGGCTAATTGGCTAATGTGATCCCACTTTTTAAGAAAGGCGGGAGAGAGAAAACAGGGAATTAGACCAGTTAGCCTGACATCGGTGGTGGGAAGATGCTGGAATCAATTATAAAATATGAGATAGCCGAACATTTGGATAGCAGTAACAGGATCGGTCCGAGTCAGCATGAATTTACGAAGGGGAAATCATGCTTGACTAATCATCTGGAATTTTTTGAAGATGTAACTAGGATAATGGACAAGGGAGAGCCAGTGGATGTAGTGTACCTGGACTTTCAGAAAGCATAAGGTCCCACATAGGAGTTTAGTGGGCAAAATTAGGGACATGGTATTGGGGTAGAGAGCTGACATGGGTATTGTAGATGGTTTATATGCAACCAATAATATAGTTACCTCACTCCCATTAACCCCGCCCAGTTAACATCAATCATAACGCCTTCCCCTCAGTAGGAAAATGTAGCCGGTGCTTGAAGGTGTGTGTAATACCCAGTGCTATCATTAAAAGATGTTGCACACTTAAGAGCTTGTAAAGTTTTCATTTACATGGTGTCAAAGCTGGAAGATACTTGCGTCTCCTGTTTATCGGTTTTTATTTCTTTTTTTTGATTTGTGTTTTTTGTGCTTTGATCTCTTTGCATGCTACGTAAGTTCAGGGAGATTTGTGACCTGCCTCGAACCGCATTCTAGAGAGGGCACGGTTCTTTACGAGGAGACAGTTGCCGGATGAACTGTTGAATGTTTTATTGCTGATTTGCGTCATCTCGCCCAGCGGGTGCCGTTTTGGCGACATGACCGACCAGCTCACTAGAGACATTTTAGTAACTGGCATGCGTGACCAGAAGCTGCGATGTGAGTTTTTGAGGGATCCGGATCTAACGTGGACAAAGCTATGCATGCCTGCAGATTGTCTGAGGTCGTTGTTTTGCAAGAGGACCACCGGATTTGGGCAATAAATCTGTCAACCTGGCTGGGTTTAGGAGCCCACAGCCTCGGATGGGAAACAATGTTTTTCTGCCGCGTGCCCGCCCTGGACCTGGCGATGTGCCCCCGAAAAAGTGCCCGAACTGTAACTACATGCACCATAGACTGTCGACGTGTCCCGCCTCTGGTAAAACCTGTAACTTTTGTAAAAAGCTGAACCATTTCTCAGCCTCCTGTCGCTTACTCCGTTCCCGTGGGAGCCAGGCACAAGCTTCCAGTCCCAGTCTAAACACGCTGCTGCAATCTGATATTTGTTTCGACTCACAGCCCAATTTAGTTTGAGTGCAATGGTGCGGAGCCAATTAATTCTGCCGAGGACTCTCATGTGTTTACCCTCCTACAGACACCCGCCCACCGCAATGATCCCTCCGTACCTGTGACTGTCAATGGCGTAACCTTCTCTGCCAAATTAGATACTGGCGCGAGAGTCAATGTTTTGTCCATGAAATCTTTTCAACAAGATAAGGAATAATGAGCCTCTGGTTGTTGACGATGTTACCCTGCACGCCTATGGTGGAGAGATTCTAAGGCCTGCGGGAGGGCCACTTTAACTTGCGTGCTGCAAAAGGCCACAAGAAACCTGGTTTTCTATGTTTTGAACTCTGACTGTGTAACCCTGTTGGGCAACCGTGCGTGCCAGGATCTTGGCCTGGTCTCCTTTGACCGCACGGTCCACAAAGTGCAACTTTCGTTTGACCCGGTTGCTGAATACCAGGACCTGTTCGACGATGACCTGGGGAAGTTACCAGTGTCATACCATATTTCCATTGACCCAAATATACAACCCGTGGTCCGCGCACCTCACAGGGTGTCTCACGCCATGAAGGACAAGGTCGAGGCGATGCTCAACGAGATGGTCGAAAAGGGGGTGCTAGTAGCAGTTAGCGAGCCCACCGATTGGGTCTCCACCATGGTTGCCACGATTAAGAAAGACAAGAACGAGATACGCGTGTGTATCAACCCGAAGGACTTAAACCTTGCCATCAGGCGACCACATTACCCCATGCGGTCTGTTGAGGATGTGGCGGCAAAGGTCGGGCAAGCCACCATCTTTTCGGTCCTAGACGCTAAGAACTCGTTTTGGCAGGTCCCGTTGGACAAAGCGTCTTCTGACCTGACGACCTTCGCCACACCGTTCGGCAGATTCAAGTTCCTGCGAATGCCATTCGGCATCGATTCTGCTAGCGAGGTGTTCCAGCAGACGATGGAGCAATTATTCGCGCACCTGCCATGTGCCATCATCGTGGATGATATCCTGGTTTACGGGAAGGACCTTGCCGAGCACGACCTGAACCTCCGCCGCGTCCTGGATAGCGCGCGACAGGCGAACCTGAAGCTGAATCCCAAGAAGTGCCGGTTTCGTGTCTCAGAGGTCCACGTATGTTGGGACATGTTTTCACCCCTAACGGACTAAAGCCCGACCCCTTGAAGGCCGCTGCCATCTCCGAAATGGCAGCCCCCACCGACGTGCCAGGTCTGCAACGATTCTTGGGCATGGTGAACTACCTTGGCAAGTTTATACCAAACCTCAGTGAGCTGAGTGCTCCCCTGCGGCAGCTGACTAAAAAGGATATCGCCTGGGCCTGGCTCCCATATCACCAGCAGGCTTTTGACCTGCCTCAAGTCGAAACTGATTAGCACTCCGACGTTGCGGTTCTTCGACATGGGTCCCCCATCACCGTCACCTGTGACGCTTCCAAGTTCGGTCTGGGGTGCGGCCTGCCTTCAGTCTGTCGATGGATCGCTGCATCCCGTCTCCTATGCCTCCCGCACCATGACGGACACCGAGCAGCGGTACGCTCAGATCGAGAAAGAGCTGCTCGCGGTGGTGTTCGCCTGCTCCAAGTTCAGAGACTTCCTGTTCGGCAGCAGATTTACGGTCGAAACCGACCACCAGCCACTGGTGACAATCCTGAACAAGCCGATTCACGCTGCCCCTGCCAGGCTGCAGCGTATGATGCTGCAGCTCCAGCGCTTCGACTTTGACATAATCTACAAGAAGGGCACCGAGATGCACATTGCGGACACCCTGTCGCGAGCCCCGCGTACCTCCTGCGCTCGCCACCCCTACGAAACAGAGGACTTGCTCGTACTGGGCGTTAACTTTATTCCCACCAAGCAGCTACAGGTTTTGGCCGAGCACACCGCTGCCGATCCGGCTTTGCAGCAGCTTGCATCGGTGATTAAAGCAGGGTGGCCAACAAAGCGCTCCGCCGCGCCATCTGAAACACAGCCTTTCTTCCTGGTCCGCGACGAACTGGTGCTCCAGGATGGCGTTATCGTCAAGGGACATAAAGTTGTGGTCCCGTCCTCCCTGTTTGACTTTTACTTTTGTGCAGCCCACAGCGGACACCCTGG
Organism: Okamejei kenojei; assembly: GCA_035221665.1. Lineage (NCBI taxonomy): Eukaryota > Metazoa > Chordata > Chondrichthyes > Rajiformes > Rajidae > Okamejei > Okamejei kenojei. The sequence goes on along the minus strand of JAVHYY010000324.1, from coordinate 35,968 downwards.
GGTCGATGCAACGCTTGCCCACGCTCAGTGCCAATTCTATTGGCCTGGAATGGCCAAATATATCCGAGACCGAGTTTCTGCCTGCTCCACGTGCAACAGTCTTGCGCCGCACCAGCAGCGACAGCCCCTGCTGCAACAGCCCGCCCCTGCTTTGGCCTGGGTCCTCGCTGGCTGCCGACATATTCGAGTGGCGTGGTAACCACTACCTTGTCCTGGTCGACTCGTACTCCAACTGGTTCGAAGTGGATTTGCTGACAATCCCTCACGTCGGAGATGGTGATCCGCAAGCTGCGGAAACACTTCTCCCACTTTTTGGGACCCCGGTCCAGGCTGCAGACTGACAACGGCAGGCAGTTTTACAAGCCGAGAATTCAAAAGCTTTGCCGACAAGTGGAACTTCGTGCATTTCACCAGCAGCCCAGAGTACCCACAGAGCGACGGCCTAGCAGAACGGGCCGTCCGCAGCGCCAAGCTTCTGATGGAACAGGCGCGACTATCCAATTCTGATTTGTATTTGGATCTCCTGAACCTCAGGAATGTTTCCAGGGATCCGGCCATGGGGTCCCCTGCTCAGCGTCTGATGTCCAGAACTACCAGATCCACCGTCCCGATTGCCCAGCGCCAGCTGAAACCTCGGGTGCTGGAGCCCGCCTCCGTGCAGAGGCGAATTCAAGAGAAACATGACAGCCAGCGGCGTTCCCACGATCGGTCGTGCAGACCACTCGATCCTCTGTTGCCCGGACAGGTTGTTCGTTTGCAGACCGCCAGTGGGCACTACCGTCTGGCCACCGTGGTTGGGGTAGCCGACTCACCTCGTTCGTATCTGGTCGACTGTGAGGGTTCCATCTACCGAAGAAGCCGACAACACCTGCTTGCGGTTAATGAGCCACAGCCGCAGCCCCCTGGGCCCTATGCCCCTCCACTCTCCTATCAGCAGCCGGCTGCCGCCCCCGGCTGGTGTTCCCTGCATGCCTCGGTCCCCGTCGCGGGCGCCTGGTTCCCCTCTGCGCGGGTCCCCCTGTTGCCGATCGCGGTTCTCCCTCTCCTTTTTCTCCCACCCCAATGCCCTTCCCTGGTTCCCCGGCTGCCTTGCGTCCTCCTGCTTCTTCTGCTCTTTCGGGGGAGGGGGAGACATCCGTACGCGCTCGGGCAGGATCAGTAAGCCGCCTGTTCGCTACGGCGATTTCGTTTAATTCTGCTGTTTAATTCGGTTGTCGTGACAACAATCTGTTTTTTTGATTTCTAAGGGGAAGGATGTAGATGGTTTATATGCAACCAATAATATAGTTACCTCACTCCCATTAACCCCGCCCAGTTAACATCAATCATAACGCCTTCCCCTCAGTAGGAAAATGTAGCCGGTGCTTGAAGGTGTGTGTAATACCCAGTGCTATCATTAAAAGATGTTGCACACTTAAGAGCTTGTAAAGTTTTCATTTACAGGTATAGAAGCAGCACCTTCGACCCGTCCTCGCGGCCTTCCATCAGGGTCTGGAGCGGCATTTCCTGACAGGACCAGCCAGAACCACGGCTTCGGCAGCGGCACAGCGCTGGAGCGCTATCGTGGAGCGGGCGATGCCTCGCCCGGGTCACCGCACTGGAACTCTGGGACCGTCGATAAAAAAACATCGCGGAGCTGCGGTCTGTGGAATTGCCAGCTGCGGGCGGCGGGGCTGAACTTTACATCAGGAACCTGGGATCTCTCGCCGAAATCACCAGTGGTGACGCTCCATCCAGCGCGGCCTGTCGGCTTCGGAAGCCGCGGTCTGCGGTAAGGAAGCGGCCGTTCCAGGCATCCAAGATGCTGAGAGGATTCTCCCCGACACCGGAGCGCCATCACCTGGCGAGAACGGCCTGGAACATCGGGCATCCGTAAGGCGACTGCGGAGGGCCTCAATAGGCCCGACTATGGGTGGACATGGGGATGGGGACTGGACTTTGTGCCTTCCCTCATAATGGGGGGGATGTTTTTTATGTTTAAATTTCTTTATTATTGTCATGTTGTATTATTTTTTAATGTGCTGCAATGATAAATCCACATTTCCCAACACCAATGAGTGTATGTGACAAATAAAGAACCTTTGAACCTTTGAGAAGTGGTTGGCAGACAGGAAACAAAGAGTAGGATTAACGGGTCCCTTTCAGAATGGCAGGCAAGTGACCAGTGGGGTATCGCAAGGCTCGTGCAGGACCGCAGCTATTTACAATATACATCAATGATTTGCAGATGACACAAAGCTGGGTGGCAGTGTGAACTGTCAGGAGGATGCTATGAGAATGCTGTGAATTGGACAGGTTGGGGGAGTGGGCAGATGCATGGCAGATGAAGTTTAATGCAGATAAATGTGAGGTTATCCACTTTGGGAGCAAAAACAGGAAGGCAGATTACTATCTAAATGGCGTCAAGTTGGGGGAAAGGGGAAGGATCTGTGGGGGTCCTTGTACATCAGTCTGTGAAAGTAAGCATGCAGGTACAGCAGGCAGTGAAGGGAAAGCGAATTGTATGTTGGCCTTTATAACAAGATGAATCGAATATAGGAGCAGAGAGGTCCTTCTGCAGTTGTACAGAGCCCTAGTGAGACCACACATGGAGTATTGTGTGCAGTTCTGGTCCCATAATTGAGGAAAGACATTCTTGCTATTGAGGGAGTGCAAGCGCAGGCTTACAAGGTTAATTCCTGGGATGGCGGGACTGTCATATATTGTGAGAATGGAGCAGCTGGGCTTGTACAATCTGGTGTTTAGAAGGATGAGAGTGTATCTCATTGAAACATATAAGATTGTTAAGGGCTTGGACACTCGAGAGGCAGGAAACATGTTCCCGATGTTGGGGGAGTCCAGAACCACGGGGCCACAGTTTAAGAATAAGGAGAAAGCCATTTAGAACAGAGGCAAGGAAACACTTTTTCTCACAGAGAATCATGGAATCATAGAAAATAGGTGCAGGAGCAGGCCATTCGGCCCTTCGAGCCTGCACCGCCATTCAATATGATCATGGCTGATCATCCAACTCAGTATCCTGTATCTGGCTTCTCTCCATACCCCCTGCACCCTTTAGCCACAAGGGCCACATCTAACTTCCTCTTAAATATAGCCAATGACACTGGCCTCAACTCCTTCTGGGCAAAGAATTCCACAGACTCAACACTCTGCCTGAAAAAAGATCTTCTCATCTCGGTCCTAAAAGACTTCCCCCTTAACCTTAAACTGTGACCCTTGTTCTGGAGTTTCCCAACATCGGGAACAATCTTCCTGCATTCTAAGCCTGTCCAACCCCTTAAGAATGTTGTAAGTCTCTATAAGATCCCCCTCAATCTCCTAAATTCCAGCGAGTACATGCCGAGTCTATCCAGTCTTTCTTCATTTGGAAGTCGTGCCATCCCAGGATCAGTCTGGTGAACCTTCTCTGTACTCCCTCTATGGCAAGAATTTATTTCCTCAGATTAGGAGATCAAAACTGTACGCAATACTCCAGGTGTGGCCTCACCAAGACCCTTGTACAACTGCAGTAGAACCTCCCTGCTCTTGTACTCTAATCATTTTTGCTATGAATGCCAATTACCATTCGCTTTCTTCACAGCCTGCTGCACCTGCATGCCTACTTTCAATGACTGGTGTACCATGACACCCAGGTCTAGTTGCATCTCCCCTTTTCCTAATCGGCCACATTCAGATAATAATTCTACCCTCCATGTTTTTGCCACCAAAGTGGATAACCTCACATTTATCCACATTATACTGCATCTGCCATGCATTTGCCCACTCACCCAGTTATCCAAGTCACCTTGCAGCCTCCTGGCATCCTCCTCACAGCTAACACTGCCTGGGGGGCTTCGTGTCATCCGCAAACTTGGAGATGTTGCATTCAATTCCCTCATCCAGATCATTAATATATTGTAAATAGCTGGGGTCACAGCAACTGAGCCTTGCGTACCCCACTAGTCAACTGCCTGCCATTCTGAAAAGGACCCGTTTTTTACTCCTACTCTTTGCTTCCTGTCTGCCAGCCAGTTCTCTACCCACATCAATACTGAACCCCAATACCGTGTGCTTTAAGTTTGTATGCTAATCTCTTATGTGGGACCTAGTCGAAAGCCTTCTGAAAGTCATAACACATCCACTAGGTTCTCCCTTATCCACTCTTACTAGTTACATCCTCAAAAAATTCTATAAGATTCGTCAGACATGATTTACCTTTCATAACTCCATGCTGACTTTAGTCCAATGATTTGGAGAGTTTTGAGTCTGGAATTCTCTGCCTCAGAGGGCGGTGGAGGCAGGTTCTTCTGGATGCCTTCAAGAGAGAGCTAGATAAGGGCTCTTAAAAAATACCCGTCAGGGAATATGGGGGGAGAAGGCTGCAAAATGGGGATGATCCAGCCATGATCACATTGAAATGGCGGTGCTGGCTCGAAGGGCCGAATGGGCTACTCCTGCACCTATTGTCTATTGTCTAATGGCCGCAAAAAATACAGGGAGTATGGAAAGGAAAATTGACGGGAAGCCGGTTGGGAGGAAGCGCAGTCCAACGCAGCAGATGGAGTCCGTGGCTGGGAAATGGACTCTGGCCACTCGCCTTTTCCCTGATAATTATTTCAGAGAAGCGGAGAAAGGGAAGGGAAGGTCGGAGCTCAAGCGGTGAAAGTGGGAGCCGTTAGAAACAGGCAGTGAGGAAGATGAGAACATTAAAGTGGGGAACGAGAGCAGGAAGCAGCGCTGATACAGACATGATGTTGCCGAGAGAGAGAGGCGAGGGAGCGGTCTGGCTGCGACTGCAATAAGCAATGCTCCACTTATCCTACAGACAGGAAGGCGGAGCCTGCTTCCTGCGGGCTTTCACCTGGAACCTGGAATCTCTAACGCACCCATTTCTTTGAAACATCCGTTCGAAGAAAAATGTGTCTGGTGTTGGAAGTGGAAAAGCACAAACACAATGTAAACGGAGTTATGACGACGGGCTTTAAGGACACGGGGGAGCCCGGAGCTCAGGACCCGCCGCCCGCGGCCGATGCTGAACCCGCGGGGCAAAGGGCGATTGTTTCAATCTTTATATTTTCACAAAAGGTAATTTCTGTCCGTTGCCGGACGCGGTTAACGCATTAAAACGAACGGATCGACAGACAGCTCTGATTTCAGTTGTTGTTGATTTCACTCTTCCCACATTTACATTCCTCCTGGTTTTATTTCCGCGCTCACTGGGGTTTCACGACGCGGAATTTGGGGATTAAATGGGAGCCGTTCGTTCAGCGCCGGACCTGTTGTCCACCGGGTTTCTGCCCCACAGCCCCTGAGCCCCGCTCCTGACGTCCGGTCCCGGGGACCACAACCCCTTTACACACCCGGAGCGGAACCGGAGCAGATTTTCAGCCACTGTTTTTTTCTTCCCAAGTCCAGAAGAAAGGATAAAGTTTCTCCGTGAATTTATTCCAGTGAAGGTGTGGAGATGGGACTTGGTGTCCGCGTCGTAAAATGAAACTGTCCCGGACTCGTAACTGAGATAAACTCCCACCCTCCCGGGGATGGGACGGGCGGGGAGAGGGGTTTGAGGGGAGGTAAATGCATCAAAGGTGAGTCTCGTGGATTGCAGGAGCTGGTCGGGTGACGGAATTGGGAATGTGTGTGTAAATATAGAGAGAGAGAGGACGATTGCGAGATTGTGGGTGGGCATTTGGAGCTGTTGGGCAGGGTTTTGTGAGATCTCGCTGTTAGGGGGTGGAGAGGGAATCAGATTATCAAGTAGCGGATTGAGATAAGTGGTAACAGGAAGTATTTATAAAGGCAGGCAGGATATCGGATGTAATATTGGAGAATTGGGGCCAGTGTGGAACTGGCACACAGGAGGAGTTGAGGCCTGGGGCAGAGTCGCCATCATCACACTGAATAGAGGCGATTTCAGATGCCAGTTGTGATCCTTCTGCTCATGTTCTCTGCAGCAGAGGGCGAGACTGAAGGAGGGGTGGCTTCCACCATTAAACAATGTCGGGATTGAATGGCCCTTGTGCGACACAGAATGTGTGGAGGCTCGCGACTGTAGGGTCGCTGAAGGAGAGGAGATTCATGAGTGGAAATGATCCTGGACCTGTAACCAAGAATTCATTCATCTCAGGCTAAACTAGTATATGGGCTTTCATGGGCATTGGACATGATCCCTCATGGTGGGTGAGTGGCGAAAGAGAAGGCATATGATATCTGATATGACCTGGATAATTGGATCCAAGATAGTCTTGGTTTCAGGATGTGAGGGATAAAGTGATTAAACCCCACTATTGTAAGGTGCTTTAAAGAGGATTCAAACCGATAGGGGCCAGGGAGAGGGTTCTGACACAGCTGTTTATAAAAGTTAACAGACCAATCCTTGAGAAAAAAGTAATAGCATTGTATAGCGATGGAAGGGAGTGATGTAGATAGCTCCCTATCAGTAGAATGGGGTGATAGATGGGACCATTGTCACTATAGCTTAGCTTTAGTGCTGATATAGGACTGAGAGAGTTCACTTGGAGGTGAGTAAAACTAGGATAGGTCATGAACAACTGAGCATGCTTAATAAAATAATGAATATTACAACACACCCCTGGTCAAGAAACTGCTCATTACATGAACATGCGATGTATGATGTTGGAGGTACTGGGGGTCGTACCTACAGGTTGTCCACCTCAGTGTCTGATTGGAGCGGGTCCAAGGAGGGGAGGTTGGATGTAGAATTGTGTGTATAAAGGGGGATGACTTTTCTGACTTCGGTGTGTCTCAACTTGGAGAGGCACCCGACTCTGCAGACTCGTAAATATAATAAAGAATCTCTTGCTTCCACGATTTAGTCTTTGAGCAGTGATTGTGAGCACATTGCATATCTCACAAACTGGGGGCTCGTCCGCGATCGCCACTCCGGCTGCTTGGTGGAGGCAAAGAAGGAAGGGAAGGTGCACCCTGCTGATTTCAGCAGTCTCTGATCTCCTTGCTTGCCATCAGCGGTTTGAGCGAGTGCAATTCGGGCAACAGACTCAGGAAGCAAGAGGGAGTGTAAGGTGAATAAAGTGTAAGGTGAATAAATAAGGAACGGTCGAGCGATTCTTGTGCACAAGACCCAGGTAAGAAAACTGACTATTAAGTATTGCCTTGACAGACGGGGTTTGTCAGACGGGAATAGTACGACAAGACCATTGGAAAACGGAACTGGAAAAAGTAAGAGTCCGGGGGGGGAAACAGGACAAGGCTCACACTGGTGAAGAGCCGCACATTCTGCCCGATAGTCCATTGGGGCGAATGTGGCAACCTTGGGGAGAAGGAAGCCGGGGGTAAGAGAAAGGAGAAGCACATGAAAGACCTGGGTGTCATGGTACACCAGTCATTGAAAGTAGGCATGCAGGTGCAGCAGGCTGTGAAGAAAGCGAATGGTATGTTGGCATTCATAGCAAAAGGATTTGAGTACAAGAGCAGGGAGGTTCTACTGCAGTTGTACAGGGTCTTGGTGAGGCCACAAAGTGAGGCCTGGAGTATTGCGTACAGTTTTGGTCTCCTAATCTGAGGAAAGACATTCTTGCCATAGAGGGAGTACAGAGAAGGTTCACCAGACTGATTCCTGGGATGGCACGACTTCCATATGAAGAAAGACTGGATAGACTCGGCTTGTACTCGCTGGAATTTAGAAGATTGAGGGGTGATCTCATAGAGACTTACAAAATTCTTAAGGGGTTGGACAGGCTAATTGCAGGAATATTGTTCCTGATGTTGGGGAAATCCAGAACAAGGGGGTCACAGTTTATAGATAAGGGGGAAGTCTTTTAGGACAGAGATGAGGAAAAAATTCACACAGTGGTGAATCTGTGGAATTCTCTGCCACAGAAAGTAGTTGAGGCCAGTTTGTTGGCCATATTTAAGAGGGAGGTGGATGTGGCCCTTGTGGCTGAAGGGATCAGGGGGTATTGAGAGAAGGCAGGTACAGGATACTGAGTTGGATGATCAGCCATGATCATATTGGTGGAGAACCATGGCGGTGCAGCTTCGAAGGGCAGAATGGCCTGCTCCTGCACTAATTTCTATGTTTCTATGTTTCTATGAAAATATTGAGCTTGTTTCAAACAATCTAATTGAAGTAAGAATGGAACTAATGTGATGTGTGTGTAAAAACCGGTTTTGTATGAATGAGGAAGTTTGTATATGTGATAGGTTTGTTTGCTGTAGGCCACATGCTGTAAGGGTATGTGTGTGTGTTCCTTTAAGAAATTGTAAGGAATGGGGGTGGTTACGAACAGCTGTAAGGTAACGGACAACGCTTTTGTATCATCGCAACTTAAAAGGGGAAGTTGGAAAATGTAGGTTGCTTGGCTTTGTTGATTTCTTTTCAGTAAAGTTAATTTGGAAAATTGTTAGTCGTATGTATTTAAACTAGGAATTGGAATTTGGGAATTGTAGGGTGAATGGTTTGAACAAAATTAGAAATAAGTTAATTGCTGAACAACAAGCAGCTTTTATGGTTTCTTTAGATAAACATTCTGGTTGGAGAAGGGTAATAAATTAATGGGGCTCAGGGGAAACAAAAAAAAAGGAGTTGGCAGACAATGATGTCAATAATGGGAAGTTTATTTACTTCAGAAGAAAGACAGATGGTCAGACAAGCAGGAATAAAGATCTGGGAAAAGGGGTTGCAGGCTCCGGGGGTAGCAGCAGACGCAGGTCAGCAGTTACTAAAGGTTAATTTCGTAACCAAGTCATGGCCAGATATTAGAAAGAAACTGGAAAAATTGGAGGATTGGAATGTCAAACCATTAAATCAATTGTTAACAGAGGCTCAGAAAGTATGTGTATGATGGGATGAGGAAAAACAGAAGGGAAAGGCAAAAATGATGTTGCAGGCAGTACAGCAAGGGGTAAAGAAGAAGGGAGATGAAGGTGATAGAAGGCCGGGAGCTCATGGAGACCGGGAAGCGGAAGAGGCAGAGACAGAGGACGAGGAAGAGGCGAATGGAGGGAGAGGGTATGGTATTTATGGTAATTCGGGAGCGGAGAGATCAAGTGGAACTAAGGTACCAGAAAAATTGGATTGGGTGAAAACAAGTCAGAATCTCGGGGGTAGGGGGGAAAGTGATGACTGCCCCCGAGGTAGAAGGGGTGGTGGTAAAATATGAGGATCGAGAAGTCAGTGGAAGATTTAAAAGGAAGGTGAATAAATTTGCAAAGGAGATAAACTATCTGAGAAGTAAGACATTGAGTTTAGAATGAGAAAGAAGGCAGATCAGAAAGGATTAAAGTGGGAAGCAGAGGGATAAATTGATGAGACTGCTTTAGAAAGAAAGAGCGTGAAAAAGGAAAGACAATGTTGTCAGTAACAACAGACCTGGTTGAAAAGTCTGAAATAAGTAATGCACCGACACACAGTGAGTCCTACGACAGAGCCAAACAGGGGCCAGAGATTCAATGCCAATATAATAAATGTATTTGGGAGAGTGTTTTTCTCAAATGCCCTATCAGGAGTGAAATAAATCTGGATATAAGCCCAGACAAGGCTAGTAAGGAGATAGGTAATGGATAAGGTGTGTTGGGGATGTGAACAGGTACGATAATCAGGAAATAATAATAATAATAATATTAAGATAATGGTGAACATAGCTATGGTAAGAACATTAAGAAGAGGTATTAAATACACCTAGGCTAGGATGCGGCAGCGTTTTAAATACTAGCGCCGTGTTTTTAATCAGATGTTGTAGGCAGATTTTGGAAGGTGTTGATATAGTATGTGGATGATTTGTTGGTTTGTTCCACAAGTGAGGAGCAATGTGAGAGAGAGACATTGTAATTATCTTGGAAAAGATGGCACAGGAGGTTATGATGTATCAAGGAAGAAGTTTTTTGTTTTGTCAGCAGCAGGTAGAATATTTTGGACGAGTAATATCTAAAGAAGTAAAAGCTATAGCGCAGGATCAAATTGGAAGCTTGCCTGCAATCTTGCTTAGCTCAATTGGCAGAAATTAAGGCTTTAAGAGCAGCATATGTACATGGAGTCTGGCACATGTTTGGAGCAGTAGGGAAAACAGAAAGGCTTTGAGAAAAGCAACGGAGACCCCATGCAAAGTTAGCAGTGTCCCCCTATGAAATGTTGTTTGGGTTACCTTATTTGGGAAAGATAGAAGGAATACCCACCATAGAGGGCAGTGATGTATTCTCAAGGAACTATTTACTGGCAGTATCTCGTTCCCTTACAGAATTAAAAGCTAAAGGACTATTGGCTCAAAGCCCACCACTCGACTTTCCAATACATGCTGTAAAGGCCGGCGACTGGGTACTGGTCAAGAATTGGAAGGAGGAGAAACTCCAGCCCAGGTGGACCGGCCCATACCTAGTATTACTGACAACCGAGACAGCAGTACGAACAAAAGAAAAAGGGTGGACCCACGCAATCCGGGTTAAAGGACCTGTTGATCCACCCGCTCCTGATAAGGAAGAACAGTGGATGGTGAAGCCAGGAAATAAGCCCCTAACATTAACTTTAAAAAAAAATAAAATTGAATGCATAACTGACAGTATGAAAGGAGCAGTTGTGGTATTGTTTGCTCTGCATGTAATTATGGTAAAAAGTATTAATAACTATAATAAATGTTATCATCCTATCAGATACAGAGGGTGGACAACCAGATCATTTACCTATCATTCCCATGTGAACGATGCTTGCTATAACCTGAGGACTAGAACAATTTGTGAAGAGGGGGGAAAGAAGTATTTTATGGTAGGGAATAGGGGATATGTAGGGAGGTTTGGGTACGTTACCTGCCCAAAGGGAGAGAGATGTGTTTGTATAACCAGGACAGGACGGTTAGGTTTCCCTTTTCAGGCCTTAAGATGGACATTAGATAAAATAAAGGAGGAAGTAATAACAAAGTTAACGGAAGTAGTAGTCACCAAACCTCCCCCTCCCCCACCTACTCAGCCTCAATTGCACCAGACACTGTACGAAGAAATAAAGAAGCAGATTGAGATCCCTGAAGGAGGAAAAAACCTGTTTGTGGACTTGGACCTCCGGATAGCTGGAATCCTGAATGTGACTAACTGTTGGGTCTGTGGCGGACCACAGGAACATCTGTATTTGACGACCTATATCGAAAGAAGAGGAAAATAGACATTGGAGAATGGGAAGATGATGAATGGCCACCCGCAAGAATCATCTCATACTATGGACCAGCCACTTGGGCACAGGATGGATCCTGGGGCTACCGAACCCCGGTATACATGTTAAACCAGATCATAAGACTTCAGGCAGTACTGGAGGTAATTACCAACCAAACTGCGGGGGCACTGGAGATGCTGGCAAAGCAGCAGACGTAGATGAGAGCAGCAATATACCAGAACCGGTTGGCCCTAGATTACCTCCTGGCAGAAGAAGGAGGGGTATGCGGGAAATTCAACCTCTCTAATTGCTGTTTAAACATCGATGACAACGGAACAGGCAATGATGGACATATCAGAAGGAATCCGTAAGTTGGCACATGTTCCAATACAGAAGTGGAATTCGATTATGGGAACCCGATGGTGGGATTCCATCCTCGGAGGAACATGGTGGAGAACGGTGGGACTTGTGTTTCTTTATCCCCTGTTGCATCCCTTGTTTTAGGGAACTTATTACAAGGAGTATAAGTCAGATGCAGGCTGTAGTAGTGCCTATGGGAGAGAAAGGGGAAATACAGAAAATAATGATAATGCGACCAGGGAAGGTCCAGGATCCACAGGAAAAGGAGATTAGGACAATGTTACGTCAATTCGAACTGAGGGAGCTTGAAATTGAGGTCTAATCAATAGATGCGTAGCAAAAGAAAAAGGGAGGATTGTGAGGGATAAAGTGATTAAACCCCACTATTGTAAGGTGCTTTAAAGAGGATTCAAACCGATAGGGGCCAGGGAGAGGGTTCTGACACAGCTGTGTATAAAAGTTACCAGACCCATCTTTGCGAAAGAAGTAATAGCATTGTATAGCGGTAGAAGGGAGTGATGTAGATAGATCCCTATCAGTAGAATGGGGTGATAGATGGGACCCTTGTCACTATATATATTAGCTTTAGTGCTGATATAGGAGGACTGAGACAGTTAACTTGGAGGTGAGTTAAACTAGGATAGGTCATGAACAACTGAGCATGCTTAATAAAATAAATGAATATTACAACACACCCCTGGTCAAGAAACTGCTCATTACCATGCACATGTCTGGACATGCGATGTATGATGTGGGAGGTACTGGGGGGATGTACCTACAGATTGTGCACCTCAGACTGTGATTGGAGAAGGGTCCGGAGGGGAGGTTGGATGTAGAATTGTGTGTATAAAGTGGGATGACTTTTCTGACTTCAGTGTGTCTCAACTTGGAGAGGCACCCGACTCTGCAGACTCGTAAATATAATAAAGAATCTCTTGCTTCCAAGATTTAGTCTTTGAGTTGTGATTGTGAGCACATTGAATATCTCACATACGCTATTAATTTTTCTGTATTTGGGTGTTTATTAAACAATTCATCTAATAATCCTGGTTTTCTATTTTTATAGTCTTGCGTATTTGACTTAAGATAGTTTCTAATTTGTAAATACCTAAATATGTTATTTGACTGAAATCCATAGATATCCTGTAATTCTTGAAATGAAAGAAATTTTCCTTTCTTGTAAAGGTGTTCTATCCTTTTAATTCCTAAATCATTCCAGTGTTTAAACCCCTTGTCCAATACAGAGGGCCTAAACAAGGGATTATTCATAATTGGCAAAGTGACAAATTATCCATATGTAGGGTCTTAACTATTTGTTTCCAAATACGTCTATTGCTATGAATTATAGGGTTGTCACCATACATTTTTTTTGTACTTCCCTTGGTGCAAAAAGAATCGAACCTACATCAAAAGGCAAACAGTCTTCCTTTTCCATCTTTAGCCAGCTTGGTTCATGATCTAAATTTACCAACCAAAAATTCATATTCTTAATCTGAACTGCCCAGAAATAATATAAGAAATTTGGTAGTGCTAGTCCATCATTTATTTTAGATTTACATAGATGTTTTTTACTTATTCGATGATTTTTATAGTCCCAAATAAAACTATTAACCAAAGTATCTATTTTTTTAAAAAACATTTTAGGGAGATATAAAGGGATGGTTTGAAATAAATATAACAATTGTGGCAAAAAAAATCATTTTTATAGCATTTATTCTACCGATCATTGAAATAGGTAGTGTTTTCCAATATAAATTTTTTTTTTTAGTTTATTTAACAATTGAGGGTAATTATATTTAAATAGCCAGTTATAGGATTTAGATACATTAATTCCTAGATATTTAAATTTGTCCGTGACTATTTTAAGTGGGAATCGTTCTAATATATTTAATTTTATTCCAGTTATAGGCATAATTTCACTTTTATTCCAGTTAATTCTATACCCAGAAAATGTGCCAAACTTAGTTATAACATTAAGTAGATTGGGAATACTAATCTCCGGTTTTGTGATATAAATTAAGATGTCATCTGCGTATAGAGATATTTTATTCGTTGTAGTTTTGGTATTATATCCATATATTTCTGGTTCTGATCTAATCATTTTGGCTAATGGTTCTATTACCAGAGCAAATAGTAATGGTGATAACGGGCATCCTTGTCTACAACCCCTAAAGAGATTAAATTTTGCTGATAACATTTGATTTGTTAATAGTCTTGCAGTTGGATTCGAGTATATGATTTTTACCCATTTGGAAAATCTATCCCCCAGTTGAAATTTCTGCATTATTTTAAATAAATATGGCCAATCAACCTGGTCAAATGCTTTTTCAGCATCTAAGGATATGACAGCTAGTTCAATATCATTCACTCTTTTTGAGTATATGATATTGAACAGATGTCTCAGATTATAAGATGAATAGCGTTTTGGGATAAAACCTGTTTGGTCATGATGTATTAAGTTATTAATCACTAAACTTAGCCTCCAAGATAAAAATTTAGTTAGTATTTTTTGATCAGTGTTTAAAAGAGCTATTGCTTTGTATGACCCAGGATCTTCCAAACTGTAGATTCATTTAATGATTCTGGTAACTTGTTCATAAGCATATTTATATATTATATGTAAACGTGGAGAGATCAGATCATAAAACTTCTTATAAAATTCAACACTTAAGCCATCAGGGCCTGCGGCTTTTCCGTTATAATTTTTACTAATTCAATGGAATTTTTTATTTTGTCATGGTCCTTTCTGTCATTTTTTTTTTCTTTTAGCACAATGAATTATGGTTTTTATTTCAGGAATAACATTTTTAAAAAAGCCACAATAGCACAGCAACAACCGTTAGACTTAAAACTTTTATGGACATGGGTTTTAAAAGGCAGCCTGATGATTCATGTGGTTCTTATGAAATGCCAACTTGTGTAATGCCATCACAGCAGATTTACAATTACTTTACCGAGGGGTCGGGGTCGGATGTTTTGGGAACGACTCCACAGCCCAGTTTATTCTGCTCCCCTGTGTACTTATAACATTATTTACCTCAGTTTTACCCCAGACCGGGTTTATTTTGCTCCCCTGTGTGTTTATATAGCGATGTTACAATACTTACCTTCAGCGGCACTGCAGTTCTGCCACTGGCCGTGTGCGCAACTTTGGCGCCTTTGAGGGGAGGGGCGGGATTAAAATCCGGTTTTCTACCGCCTGTCCGAGGCCGATTTCCTTGGGCTGCTAGCTGCTGCAGAAAAATTGTTCTGACTTCCATTCCCAATTTTTTTTAAATCTCCAGACCATTTAATGATTATATTAAAATAAAAAGTGACTTTGAACGCCCTCAACGCCTACAACGTGACCGATCTCACGTACGGGACAAAACAAAATGTAAGTTGTGTATTTTACAAATAAACGTGCTTCTTGGGTGACTTTAATCAATCCTCTACAGGCGAAAATGTTACTTGGGCCCCATACGAACCGGCAGTGCTTTTCCTGCCGATATGGGGTTCAAATTCATCGCAAATGCAACGTTCCAATCGATCGCGTTCCAGAAGCAAGATGATTAAAATGCCCTTTTTTTGGCGATAAGCCGTCTATTTTGTGTTATTCCCTCTCCATGATCATTATTTTTAAACTAATTATTCACAACAGTTTGACTCACATGTGTTGTGCAAAAAACAATAATTTGATTATATTTTTGGTGGATGTTTCTAGATTAATTTACGGGAATATATTCCTTCCATCTGGGATATAAATCCATGACAGAGAGATTTAAAAATCATGTTATATTGTGAATTCTTGTGTCAATGGGATTAGTTTGTTATTTGGATACTTAGGCTATTTAAAAAATATATCCTTTCTTAAGAAATGGAATCTACTGGAGATTGTAAATGGGAAAGTAGTGGGCAGAAAGGCATGTCATGTGTGGTTTGAAGAGCAAAAACTTGTAGTTTACAATGCCAAAATTGAAAAGTTGAGGAAAAACAAGGTGTACAGAGTTGCTTATTGGTTACAATCTGAGGAGTATGATAATGCTACTGATTATGATCTGCCAATGTACCAGCTAGCAACTGATCGTCTCCATAAAGACTTGGTCTATTGCTAGAAATTGTAATTTATTTACCTATCTGTTACGGATTTACAGCATATAATACAATAATATTAATGTTCTGATCTTGAGAATATCGCATTTTTGAATTTTCAAGGCAGTTTGGGTGCTTATTACTATTTCCGTCACAATGGTCAATTTTGTAATTAGCTACAATTAGGTAATTAACTAATTATATGCTTTACTTTCAGGTCATCCAAGTAAGATGTTTTATATTTTTTTCAGAATGCTTCAATCTATAATAACTGAACATTTCATTCAGTTCTCTTAAATTTTAAGAAAGTTATGGACTTTTGACTGTCCTCGATCACAGCTTTTGTGTTAAGTCAATGGAAAAGCAAGAGGGAACAAGATGCTAATTTCAGAGTATGAAAATGGCAATAACTTTTTTAATACTGAAGATATAAAAGTGAATTAGGTGTCAAATTAAACTTCTTTTTATGCTTTATCTGATGGGATAAATTGCAGACTTGATATTTAAAATCTCACAATTTTGTAACTACTGTGGGTTTATAACAATATTTACCCCAGTTTCCCCCCCAGACGTGTAGTTTATGTGTTGATTTATTGATTATTTTCAGATGGGGGGGGGGGGGGGGGGGGCAGAGAGAGGGAGATGTTTATAGACGGTGAGTTTATATTATTTACCCAGTTTTCCCCCAGACGTGTAGTTTATGTGGAGATTTACCTCGGGTCTCCCCCAGATTTACCGGGTTTATTTCCCCAGACGTGTAGTTTATGTGGAGATTTACAGGCGTGTAGTTTATGTGGAGATTTACAGGCGTGTAGTTTATGTGGAGATTTACAGACGTGTAGTTTATGTGGAGATTTACAGGCATGTAGTTTATGTGGAGATTTACAGGCGTGTAGTTTATGTGGAGATTTACAGACGTGTAGTTTATGTGGAGATTTACAGGCGTGTAGTTTTATGTGGAGATTTACATGCATGTAGTTTATGTGGAGATATAGAGGCGTGTAGTTTATGTGGAGATTTACAGACGTGCAGTTTATGTGTGCGAGGAATAAAGTGATTAAACCCTATTAAAGAAAGGAGTTTTAAAGAGAATTCAAACAGAGAGGGGCTGGAGAGAGGATTCTGACAGCAGTTGTCTGAAGGTTGCCAGTTGCCAGAACCCATCCTTGAGGCCTTGAGTTAGGAGAGATTCATTGTGTAGCTAGAGAAGGGGGTGGTGTAGAGAGATCCCTATCAGTGGAAAGGAGTGATAGATGGGACCCTGTCACTATAGCTTAGCTTTAGTGCTGATATAGGAAAACTGAGAGGGTTCACTAGGAGGTGAGTAAAACTGGGCCAGGTCATGAGCAATTGAGCATGCTTAATAGAAAAAATGAATATTACAACACACCCCTGGTCAAGAAATTGCTCATTACCATGAACATGTTTGAACATGCGATGTATGATATGGGAGGTGCGAGGGGATGTACGGTGGGTTGTACCTACAGATTGTGCACCTCCGACTCTGATTGGAGAAAGGTCCGGAGGGAGATTGAATGTAAGATTTTGTGTATAAAGGGGGATGATCTCGCTGGCTTCGGTATGTCTCGAGTTGGAGAGGCACCCGGTCTGCAGACTCGTAAAATAAAGAAATCTCTTGCTTCCAGGATTTAGTCTTTGAGTATTAATTGTGAGCATAAAGGGTATCTCACAAATTGGGGGCTCGTCCGCGATCGCCACTCCGGCTGCTTGGTGGAGGCAAGGAAGGAGGGGAAGGTGCACCCTGCTGATTTCAGCAGTCTCTGATCTCCTTGCTTGCCATCAGCAGTTTGAGCGAGTGATATCCGCTGGAAAAGACCTCCGGAAGCAAGAGGCGGTGTAAGGTAAAATACGTACGGGACGGTCGAGTGATTCTTGTGCACAGGACCCAGGTAAGAAAAACGACTATTAAAGTATTGCCTGGGCGACCGGGGTTTGTCGGACGGGAATAGTCCGACAAGGTAATGGGAAACCGGAATGGGAGGAGTAAGGGTCCGGGGAACTGGGATGAGGCTCATACTGATATGGAGCCTAACATTCCGCCCGATAGTCCGTTGGGGCGAATGTTGGATGGGGTGAAGGGAACACCCGGGGTAAGAGTAAGGAAACTATGTGCCTCTCACCAGTATGGGGGTGAGGAACTTTAAAAAGGAGATGAAAAGTTTATTGGAAGACCCCTTGGGACTGGCTGAACAAATAGATCAGTTCCTAGGGCCAAAAAAATGTAATGTGTGTGTAAAAACCGGTTTTGTATGAATGAGGAAGTTTGTATATGTGATAGGTTTGTTTGCTGTGGGCCACATGTTGTAAGGGTTGTGTGTGTGTTCCTTTAAGGAATTGTAAGCAATGGGGGAGGTTATTGTAAGGTAACGGACAATGCTTTGTATCATCGCAACTTAAAAAGGGGAAGTTGGAAAATGTAGGTTGCTTGGCTTCTATAGATTTCTTTTTCAGTAAAGTTAATTTGGAAAATTGTTAGTCCGTATGTATTTGTAGGGGGAATGGTTTGAACAAAATTAGAAATAAGTTAATTGCTGAACAACAAGCAGCTTTTATGGTTTGTTTAGATAAACATTCTGGTTGGAGAAGGTAATAAATTAATGGGGCCCAGAAAAACAAAAAGAGTTGGCAGACAATGA
Organism: Okamejei kenojei; assembly: GCA_035221665.1. Taxonomy (NCBI): domain Eukaryota; kingdom Metazoa; phylum Chordata; class Chondrichthyes; order Rajiformes; family Rajidae; genus Okamejei; species Okamejei kenojei. The sequence goes on along the minus strand of JAVHYY010000324.1, from coordinate 17,785 downwards.
TGTCAATAAGGGGAAGTTTGTTTACTTCAGAAGAAAGACAGATGGTCAGACAGGCAGGAGAAGGGGTTACAGGATTAAAGCGAGAGCAGTAAAATATCCCATTACGGCACGAATTGGAGTAACCAAACAGAAGAAGTGTGAGAGATCTCAGGGAGATAATAATAAAGGGAATCAGAGAAGCCGTTCCCAAGGGACAGAATTTCGAACGGGCTTTTGAAAATCAGCAGAACAAGGACGAACCTCCAACAGTGTTCTTACAAAGATTAGGGAGAAACATCCAGCAGTATTCGGGGATAGACCCTGATACGACCGCAGGTCAGCAGTTGTTGAAGGTTAATTTTGTAACAAAATCATGGCCAATATTAGAAAGAAATTGGAAAAATTGGAAGATTGGAATGAAAAAACCATTGAATCAGTTGTTAACAGAGGCTCAAAAGGTATATGTAACGACGGGATGAGGAGAAACAGAAGGGAAAGGCAAAATGATGTTGCAAGCAGTACAGCGAGTAGTATTGGAGGACAGGAAGAGGTGAATGGAGGGACCGAAATTGGGGTCCCCGGGAAAACAAGGAACAAGGATCAGGAGGGGGTACACAGGCCACCCTGGTGTTATTATTGTAAAGAGGAGGGTCATTTCAAGAGGGAATGTCCTAAGCGACGACGGGAGGTGCAGTCGTACGCACTCATGGAGGAAGAATAGGGGAGTAAGGGGTTCCGCTTCCTGGGGTGTATGGGATACACACGGAACCTCTGGTAAACTTGAGATTAGGACCCCAGGGAGAGGATATGATATTTATGGTAGATTCGGGAGCAGAAAGATCGAGTATAACGAAGGTACCAGAAGGAATGAGATTGGGTAAAAAAAAACAAGTTAGAATCTCAGGGGTAGAAGGGAAAGTGATGACATTACCCGAGGTAGAAGGGGTGGTGGTGAAATATGAGAATCGGGAAACTAAAGAAGATTTAATCTTGGTACCCCAGGCAGGGATAAATTTGATGGGGAGAGACTTACAAATGGGAACAGCCCCCGTAGGGGGGACAGATAATAGTCTAATTGTATAATTGACCACGGAGGACGAGGGAAGAATAGTCCCGCAGGTGTGGGCCAAGGAAGGAAACCGGGGGTGGGCTGCAGATCCCCCTTCAAAATAGCTCTGAAAAAAGAAAGTGAGATAGTACGGGTAAGGCAATATCCAATTTCTATGGAATGAAGGAGAGGACTTCAGCAAATTATAGAGAACTTACGGAATATTAGAGAGTTGTATGTCCCCTATAAACACCCCCGTACTCCCGTAAGGAAGACCGACGGGACGTTTCAGATTGGTCCAGGATCTCAGGGAATAAATAAGGTAGTTAGAACGCGACAACCCGGTGGTCCCGAACCCATATACCATAATGGGACGGATACCCCGAATCACAAGTGGTTCAGTGTGGTAGATTTAAAAGACGCTTTTTGAGCTGTCCCCTGGCTGAAGAGAGCAGGAACCTTTTTGCGTTTCAATGGGAAAACCCAGAGACCCCAAAGGAAACAGCAGTATCGGTGGACTGCACTCCCTCAGGGATTTACAGAGTCCCCCGAACCTGTTTGGAAAGATATTAGAAAAACAAGTATTAGAGGACGTCCCGAGGACTGATGAGATACAGCTGTTGCAGTATTGTGGACGATTTATTACTATCTGAGAAGTAAGACATTGAGTTTAGAATGAGAAAGAAGGCAGATCAGAAAGGATTAAAGTGGAAAGCAGAGGGATGAATTGATGAGACTGCTTTAGAAAAGAAAGAGCGTGAAAAAGGAAAGACAATGTTGTCAGTAACAACAGACCTGGTTGAAGTCTGGAATAAGTGATGCACTGACACACAGCGAGTCCTATGACAGAGCCAAAGAGGGGCCAGAGAATCCATGCCAATGATAAATGTATTTGGGAGAGTGTTTTCCTCAAATGCCCTTATCGGGAGTGAAATAAATCTGGATCTAAGCCCAGACAAGGCTAGTAAGGAATAGGTAATGGATAAGGTGTGTTGGGGATGTGAACAGGTACGATAATCAGGAAATAATAATATAATAATAATAATAATAATAATGATCTTAATAATAATATTAAGATTAATGGTGAACATAGCTATTGGTAAGATCATTAAGAAGAGGTATTAAATACACCTAGGCTAGGATGCGGCAGCGTTTTAAATACTAGCGCCGTGTTTTTTAATCAGATTGTTGTAGGCAGATTTGGAAGGTGTTGATATAGTATGTGAATGATTTTTTGTTTTGTTCCACAAGTGAGGAGCAACGTGAGAAAGAGACATTGTAATTATCTGGAAAAGATGGCACAGGAGGTCCTGATGTATCAAGGAAGAAGTTTTTGTTTTGTCAGCAGCAGGTAGAATATTTTGGACGAGTAATATCTAAAGAAGTAAAAGCTATAGCGCAGGATCAAATTGGAAGCTTGCCTGCAATCTTGCTTAGCTTCAATTGGCAGAAATTAAGGCTTTAAGAGCAGCATATGTACATGGAGTCTGGCATATGTTTGGAGCAGTAGGGAAACAGAAAGGCTTTGAGAAAATCAACGGAGACCCCATGCAAAGTTAGCAGTGTCCCCCTATGGAATGTTGTTTGGGTTACCTTATTTGGGAAAGATAGAAGGAATACCCACCATAGAGGGCAGTGAATGTATTCTCAAGGAACTATTTACTGGCGTATCTCGAAACCCTTACAGAATTAAAAGCGAAAGGATTATTGGCTCAAAGCCCGCCACTTGACTTTCCAATACATGCTGTAAAGGCCGGCGACTGGGTACTGGTCAAGAATTGGAAGGAGGAGAAAACTCCAGCCCCAGGTGGACCGGCCCATACCTAGTATTACTGACAACCGAGACAGCAATACGAATAAAAGAAAAAGGGTGGACCCACGCGATCCGGGTTAAAGGACCCGTCGATCCACCCGTTCCTGAGGAGGAGGAACAGTAGACGATGAAGCCGGGAAGTAAACCCCTAACAGTAATTTTAAAAAGAAAAGCATTGAATGTATAACTGACAGTATGAAAGGAGCAGTTGTGGTATTGTTTGCTTTTGTATGTAATTGTTGTAAAAGGTATTAATAATTGTGATAAATGTTATCATCCCTATTCAATACAGAGGGGTAATAACCAGATCATTTACCAATCATTCCCATGTGAACAAAGTATGCATGACCGAAAGACTAAGAGTCATTTGTAAAGAGGGGGGAAAGGAGTATTTGATGGCAGGCAATAGGGGGTATATAGGGAAGTTTGGGGCCGTTACCTGTCCCAAGGGGAAGAGAGATGGGTTTGTGTACAGTTAGTTTTCCCTTCCTCAGATCATAAAAGGGGCAATAGATAAGACGAAGGAGGATAGTAGTAAAAGAGGTTACTAAGGTAGTAGACACTAAGCCTCCCCTCCCCCACATACTCAGCCTCAAGTGCACCAGACACTGTACGAAGAAATCAAGAAGCAGAATCGAAATCCCTGAAGGAGAAAATAAAACCTGTTTTGTGGACTTGGCCACCCGAATAGCTGGGACCCTGAATGTGACTAACTGTTGGGTCTGCGGAGGACCGCTGATGAATTCACGCTGGCCATGGAGAGAGGATCCATTGTTGAAATATGGGACCTGATGGGGTGGAACCTGACAATTGGACAAGACCGAGATCCCCAGGTATGGGTCCTGACAGATGCTCCGGTCGGGACTGAGTGTATCGCTAGGCCCTGGGCAAAGGATGCCGTCCTAGTAGGCAGCAGCCCCTGCCAGCGCATCGTCACCCAGTGGCCAAATCAGTCCCGAGTGTGGTGGCCAGAGGAGCCTAAATGGTATCTAACTAAGAAATATGGGAAAAACTGCGCTATCCGGATGGAGATTGATGGAGTGGAATCAGCCGGACTATGGAACTGCACCAGGAATAACCCTTATCAGGGGATCCCAGTATTGCGAGATATATGGAACAAGGCTGCCTCTAGTTGGACCGGCCCTGAAGGATTGTTATGGATTATGCGGAAAACAAGGCATACTCGGTGTTACCGATGAATTGGAGTGGACTTGTTTATATTGGACTGGTACAACCTGGATTCTTCCTGTTAAACCCCAAAGAAGGCTGGTCGTTAGGAACACCTGTATTTGATGACCTATATCGGAAAAAGAGGAAAATAGAAATTGGAGAATGGGAAATGATGAGTGGCCACCAGCAAGAATCATCTCATACTACGGACCAGCCACCTGGGCACAGGATCGATCCTGGGGTCTACCGAACACCAGTATAACATGTTAAACCGGATCATAAGGCTTCAGGCAGTACTGGAGGAATTACCAACCAAACTGCGGGGGCGCTTGAGATGCTGGCAAAGCAGCAGACGCAGATGAGAACAGCGATATACCAGAACAGGTTAGCCCTAGATTACCTCCTGGCAGAAGAAGGAGGGGTATGAGGGAAATTCAACCTCTCTAATTGCTGTTTGAACATCGATGATAATGGACAGGCAGTGATGGACATATCAGAAGGGATCCGGAAGTTGGCGCATGTTCCAATACAAAAGTGGAATTCGATTATTGGGAACCCAATGGTGGGATTCTATCCTCGGAGGAACATGGTGGAGAACGGTGGTACTTGTGTTTCTAATGTGCAGGGGCTGGACTGATCTTTATCCCCTGTTGTATCCCTTGTTTTAGGGAACTTATTACAGAAGTATAAGTCAGATGCAGGCTGTAGTCATGCCTAGGGAGAGAAAGGGGAAATACAGAAAATAATGATAATGCGCCAGGGGAAGTTTATGATTTACAGGTGGAGAAGGTTAGGCCGATGTTACGTCAGTTCGAATTGAAGGAACTTAAAATGTAGGTTTAATCAGTGTATGAGTAGCAAAAGAAAAAGGGAGGAGGATGTGAGGAATAAAGTGATTTAAACCCTGTTTAAGAAAGGAGTTTTAAAGAGAATTCAAAAGAGAGGGGCTGGACGTGGAGATTTAGGAATTCTGACAGCAGTGTCTGAAGGTTGCCAGTTGCCAGACCCATCCTTGAGGCCTTGAGTTAGGAGAGATTCATTGTGTAGCTAGAAGAAGGGGGTGGTGTGTAGAGAGATCCCTATCAGTGGAAAGGAGTGATAGATGGGACCCCTGTCACTATATAGCTTAGCTTTAGTGCTGATATAGGAAAACTGAGAGGGTTCACTAGGAGGTGAGTAAAACTGGGCCAGGGCATGAGCAATTGAGCATGCTTAATAGAAAAAATGAATATTACAACACACCCTGGTCAAGAAATTGCTCATTACCATGAACAGACCATGAACATGTTTGAACAATGCGATGTATGATAATGGGAGGTGCGAGGGGATGTACGGTGGGTTGTACCTACAGATTGTGCACCTCCGACTCTGATAGGAAGAAAGGTCCGGAGGGGAGATTGAATGTAAGAGATTTTGTGTATAAAGGGGATGATCTCGCTGGGCTTCGGTGTGTCTCGAGTTGGAGAGGCACCCGGTCTGCAGACTCGTAAAAAATAAAGAAATCTCTTGCTTCCAGGATTTAGTCTTTGAGTATTGATTGTGAGCATAAAGGGTATCTCACATGTGGAGATTTACGTGTAGTTTAGAGATATACAACGTGTAGTTTATGTGGAGATTTACGTGTAGTTTATGTGGAGATTTACAGGCGTGTAGTTATGTGGAGATTTACAGGCGTGTAGTTTTATGTGGAGATTTACAGGCGTGTGTTTATGTGGAGATTTACAGGCGTGTAGTTTTTATGTGGAGATTTTACAGGCGTGTGTTATGTGGAGATTTACAGGTTGTAGTTTTTATGGAGATTTACAGACTGGTATTTAAGTGGAGATTTACAGCGTGTAGTTTAGTGGAGATTTACAGGCTAGTTTATTGGAGATTTACAGACGTGTATTTTATGTGGAGATTTACAGGCGTGTAGTTTATGTGGAGATTTACAGGCGTTGTAGTTTAATTTATGTGGAGATTTACAGGCGTGTAGTTTATGTGGAGATTTACAGACGTGTAGTTTATGTGGAGATTTACCAGGCGTGTAGTTTATGAGGAGATTTACCTCGGGTCTCCCCCAGATTTACCGGGTATATTTCTCTCCGCTGCTGATTTATAACGTTATTTACTCAGTGAATAAGAGGGGGAGTTTATAACGGGGAGTTTGAGCCCAGTTTCCCCACACACGTTTAGTTTTATGTGGTGACTGACCTCACTCTCCCCACATTGATGACCCCGCTCCGCTGCGTGATTTATTTACATTATTGACCTCAGGTCCGTCGGCAGCGACGTCACCAACTGCCGCGTCTCCGCCGCCATTTGATGCGGTCATGGGGAGACTCGGCCCGGGTGGCGGCCATCTTGGTGAGGGCAGGTGAGGTCGGCGCCGCTGATTGGTCGGCAGCCGGCGGCCATCTTGGTGAGGGATTGACTGGTCAGCGATCAGGGAAACGAGAGATATAGACGGTAATGTGATAAAGAACAATGAATGAAAGATATGCAAAAAAAGTATCGATGATAAAGGAACAAGCCATTGTAAGCTGTTTGTGGTGTGAAAATGAGAAGCTGGTGCGACTGGGGTGGGGGAGGGAGATAAGATAGAGGGAATGCCAGGGCCCGAGGGCTGAGGAGAGGTGGGAAGGGGAGGAGACAGCAAGGGTTAACAGAATTGAGAAATTCAATGTTCAAGCCCAGAGGATGCAGACTCCCCAAGCGGAATATGAGGGGCTGTTCCTCCAACTTGCGGTGTTGCTCACTCTGGCCGTGGAGGAGGCCCAGGACCGAGAGGTCGGATATGGAATGGGAGGGGGAGTTGAAGTGCTGAGCCACCGGGAGGTCGACTTGGTTATTGCGGAGGTGTTAGGCGAAACGATCGCCAAGGCTCCGCTTGGTCTCACCGATATAGATCATCTGGCATCTTGGGCAGCGGATGCAGTAGATGAGGTTGGAGGAGGTGCAGGTGAACCTCTGTCGGACCTGGAAGGACTACTTGGGTCCCTGAAAGGAGTGGAGGGGGGAGGTGAAGGGACAAGTGTAGTATTTTTAAATACAGTCTAATAAATACAGTCTAAATATGAGAGGTTGACGGCGGCCATCTTGGTGAGGGATTTCCGTCAACATTCAAGAGATTCAAGAGAGTTTATTGTCATGTGTCCCTGATAGGACAATGAAAATTCGTGCTTTGGTTTCAACACAAACAGAACATAGTAAGCATGACTACATTACAGATCCAGTGTGCCCATTATACCATTATATCTTAAAATATACACACAAGAATAAATGAACTGATCAAGTTCAAACAGATAATGGGCTATTAATGTTCAGAGTTTTTGTCCGAGCCAAGTTTAATAACCTGATGGCTGTGGGGAAGTAGCTATTCCTGAACGTGGTCGTTGCAGTCTTCAGGCTCCTGTACCTTCTACCTGAAGGTAGCGGGAAGATGACCATGTGGCCAGGATGGTGTGGGTCCGTTGATCATGCTGCCAGCCTTTTTGAGGAAACAACGGCGACAGATCTTCTCAATGGAAGGGAGTCAATGCCAATGATGGACTGGGCAATATTTACAACTTTATGTAGTCTTTTCTTCTCCAGGGGCGCTCAAGTTGCCGAACCAAGCCACGATGCAACCGGTCCGTCAGCATGCTCTCTACTGTGCACCTGTAGAAGTTAGAGAGAGTCTTCCTTGACAAACCGACTCTCGTAAATCTTCTCAGGATGCAGAGGCACTGACGATTAATAACTGCATCAGTGTTCTTGAACCAGGAAAAGATTTTCAGAGAATGTGCACGCCCAGGAATTTTGAAGGCTCTTGACCCTTTCAAACATCGATCCGTTGATAAAAACAATCAGTGTGCTGGTTGACGGCGGCCATCTTGGTGAGGGGTTTGCTGGTGGCCATCTTGTTGGGTCTCGGCGTTCATAACACCACTTGGAGAAGGTACCAATGGCCCACACGTTTGTGGTCCATTCTTCTCTCTAAACCTGTCATGCCCACACCCCTGTCCAAAGCGTCTTAGTTTCTAACCTTTGCCCACCATTGAATACGTTTCATCGCCTGGGACCCACAACAAAACTGGTCACATCAACAATCAAGGGGTACAGAAGGAAAGCAGCACGCTCTTGCATCAGGAACTACAATAGAGGTAAGCAGTGCCACCCAGACGCTGTCCAACCTGGAGTGGGAAACGTTGGAAACAAGAAGGGCAAGGAACAGACCAGCCCATGTTGTACAAGATTCAAAAGGGGATCATGGGCATAACTGCAGATAGATGCATAACATACTCAACAGAAAGGAGAACAAGAAAGGGAAATGATATGCAAATAGAAACCCCATTCGCCAGATCAGATATTTATAAGAACTCATTCTTTGTAAGAACCTTAAAGGGAATAGAATAAACTAGTCCCGTGTTTCAGGATAAGCAGAGGATCTAGGAGCGGCCAATGGGACATATCCCACCTGCCTGGCCTGACGCCACAAAGGACCAGGTCCCCGCCCACCTCCTTGCATCTCCCCCCCCCCCCCCTCCCCCCTGCTGAATAACTCAGCGGGTGAAGCAGCATCATGGAGAGAAGGAATAAGACGATTCGGGTCAAGACCCTTCTTCAGACTGATGGTTGTGGGCGGGGAAGTAGTTGCGGTCGCTGGTTCAAGGGGGAAGGGAAGACCCAGTGACAAGGTCCCACGTAGGATAGTGGGCAAAATTTCCCCCCCCCAGGGCAACATGCTATTGGGGGTAGAGTGCTGGACATGCATAGAAAAATTGGTTGGCAGACAGGAAACAGTAGGGATTAACGGGTCCCTTTCAGAAATGGCAGGCAGGGACCAGTGGGTACAGCAAGGCTCGGTGCTGGGACCGCAGCTATTTACAACAAAACATTAATGATTTAGATGAAAGGGTTTACAAGTAACATTAGCAACTTTGCAGATGACACAAAGCGGGTGACAGTGTGACTGTGAGAGGATGCTATGAGGATGCAGGGTGACTTGGACAGGATGGGTGATGCATGGCAGATGCAGTTTAATGTGGGTAAATGTAAGGTTAATGTCAGCAAAAACAATAAGGCAGTTTATTATCTGAATGGTGTCAAATTTGGGAAAGGGAAGTACAACGGAATCTGCGGGTCCTTGTTCATCAGTAAGTAAGCATGCAGGTACAGCAGGCAGTAAAGAAAGCGAACGGCAATGTTGGCTTCATAACAAGAGGAGTTGAGTATAGGAGCATAAGAGGTCCCTGCAGTTGTACAGGCCCTAGCATGACCACCAACCTTAGTATTGTGTGAAGTTTCGGTCTCCAAATTTGAGGAAGGACATTCTTGCTATTTAGGGGAGTGCAACGTCGGGATTCCCGGATGGTGGGACTGTCATATGCTGAGGGAATGGAGCGGCTGGGCTTTTATACTGTGGAATTTAGAAGGATGAGAGGGTATCTTCTTAGTGGGCACAGAGTAAAAAAAGAGGAACCATGTATCATTCAAAAGTACGGTGTAGGTTCTGGGTCAGGTAAATAATAATACAGTAACAAGTACGTTACAAGAGAAAGAAAATCAAAGTACACTTTAATTCATTTCACTTTTAAATTACAAAATCCAAGAACAGAAGGATATATTTATCTATCTATTTTTCCCCTCTTATGTTTTTTACAGTGCCTTACCTTCAAAGGTGTCAATTCTTTATCATGTCTAATGTTATGATAATTTTTTGGTCTTTCACAGAAAACAAAGCTTGCATCAATCTGTAAGAGTGCATGGTTAAGCTATATGTTATCATGGGCCAGGATTATTGACACAGGTTGATCATACACTGAATAATCCAACCACAATTGTGTTTGGAAGTGGAAGGTAATAATTTGAAATTGGGGGGGGGGGGGGCTGCAAGTGTAAAAAGGATGAGATGCTGTATTTTATTTTGCTGCATTTACATTGTGGTATATATCAATGTCTTGATTGATGAATATGTTGAGATTGTGTGACTTTATTTGAAGCAGAAATAATATGCTGAATGTTTCATTGAGCATAATTCCGACTGGTAACTAGCACTTCGTCTAAACACATTATCACATAACGCTGGTCATGCAAGCTGTCTTAAATGACCGCACCTAAGCTGTCATTGGCAAACCGAAAAAGCTGCCTAAGTTGCCCGGCTGGCAACAGTGAAAAAATGTTACGTGAGACCCTGAACATAATAAGTTATTAAGGATTTGGACACGCTAGAGGCAGGAAACATGTTTCTCCGATGTTGGGGAATCAAGAACCGGGGCCACAGTTTAAGAATGGAGCTGAGGAAACACTTTTTCACATACAGTTGTCTGTCTGTGAGGAATTCTCTGCCTAAGAGGGCGGTGGAGGCCGGTTCTCTGGATGCTTTCAAGAGAGAGTTAGATAGGGCTCTTAAAGATAGCGGAGTCAGGGGATATGGGGAGAAGGCAAGAACGAACCAGAATCAGAATAGAACTTTATTTGCTAAGTATGTTTTGCAACATACAAGGAATTTCATTTGCCAAGTCAGTCCTATAAATAAAAAGTAACAGACTACCCAAAACACATTTTCACATGAACATCCACCACACTGACTCCTACACATTCCCCACTGTGATGGAAGGCGAAATAATGTTCAAGTCTCTTCCCTTTGTTCTTCCGCGGTCGGGGGCCTCGAGCCCTCTGTTGACGGGACGTCCTTGACTCCCGTAGCCGGCGGCGTTTTGGCCCTCCACGTCGAGGCGATCAAGCTCCCGCATCGGGGTGATGTCAACTCCCCCACGCTGGACGATCGAACCTCACGTCGGGGCTGGTCGAACCTCCTGTGATGTCGGAGCTCCCGACTCGGCCTCTCCCAAGACTGCGAGCTCTTGATGGTAAGTCCACGGTGGCCGCAGTTGGAGCGATCCCAGGCAAGGATTCAGCTCCGATGTTAAGTCCACGCCCTGCGGTGGGACTCATGAGGAGGAGGAGGCCTCCAGCTCCATCGATGGAGAATGCGATATGAAAATCAATTGCATCTCTGGCAAGGTAAGAACCTGAAAAAAAATTCTCCAGATCCCCCTCAATCCACACCCACAACATAGACATCCAAACCGGGAAGATATGGAGCCTTCACAATTTCCAGTTCTACCGCCCAGCCGGTATGCTGATATGCCTGCTATTAAAATTGGGGTTGAAGGTGTCAAGAAGTTATTGCTCAACATCAATACCACAAAAGCAATTGGACCAGATCAGATACAGAATCAAGCCATCAAGACGCGGCGGGCGAAGAACTGGCTCCAGTTTTGCAGTTTCATTTTTTCAAACCAACATATCGCTATACCCACTCAGGTGATTTCGCTGGATTGAGGAAGGCGGTAGCGCACAACCACTCACGTCTCTTAAGAAGGATATCAACCTCCAAACCCAGCGAATTATCGTCCTGTTTCATTAACAAGTACTTGCTGCAAATTGCTGGAGCATTTAATTGATAGTAATCTGATGCGACACGTGAGCAAACATAACATTCTTGCTGACAACCAACATGCATTTAGGAGGCACAGATCATGTGAGTCTCAGCTTATCCTGACGGCAAATGACATGGCCAAACACCTTGATAGTAACGTCATCATGGATTTAGTAGTGCTGGACTTTTCTAAAGCATTCGATGTCATCCCACACCAGAGGCTGCTTTGGAAGCTTGACTTCTATGCTATTCGTTCCAACACGAAACGATGGATTTCCAACTTCCTGACAAAACGTCTTCAGCGTTTGTGTGTGTGAATGGAAGGAGCTCCGATTGGCATCCAGTGTTGAGTGGTGCACCTCAGGGCACAGTACTTGGCCCACATCTGTTTTTGCTTTACATAAATGACATCCATGAAAAAGTCGCAAGCACGGCCAGACTATTCGCTGATGAATTCGCTGATGATGTACGGTCCAATTAAGTCAGCTGATGATGAAGATGCTCTCCAAAAGGATTTCGATACAATGGTTGAATGGTCACAACAATGGGGCATGCAGTTCAACCCTTCCAAATGTGAAACCATGCGTGTCACCAAAAGAGGAATCCATCGAAACACTTACAATATACTTTGGTGCCACCCTTGGAAGAATCCAAACAAACCAAGTATCTTGCAAATCAAATTGCAGAATGATGTGCGTTGGAATAGACAACTCAATCATGCAAATGGTCCAAATCAACGTATCCTAAATTTTCACCAGGCGCACCTTTCATCATTGTTCGACTTCTGTCAAGGAAAGCGATACTCACACCTCGTTAGACCTCATTTGGACTACGCAGTTGCAAGCATGGACCCATACATCTAATAAAAACATTTCTTCATCGAACGCGTCCAAAGACAAGCAGCTCGTTTTGTTACTAACACCTATGAGAGAGAAGCGAGTGGTACCAAACTTCTGAATTCTGCGGGGTGGAAAAAATAAAACCCCCCCCCGTCCCACCCAAGTCTGACTGGAACTCACCGTTTGACCTGGTTATTACAAATTATAAAATGGTTAGCTCGACATAGATTACCATAAGACCGTACATCAAACCCAAACCCCATTAGGAGCAGACAAGGGCATTATTCGATCCAATTTGTGATTCCAGCTACCAAGACAGATGTGTACAGCAATTCGGTTACTTTCCCGCGACAAATTCAAACATGGAATAATCTTCACCCCTAACTATAGTTTTACCCAACAGATGGCAATGCAACAATTTAAGGTACCGTTTCTTCCGTTTTCTACTGTCCAAAACCCCTTTCTGGCTTAAGTCCTCGCTGCTAACGCCTCCATCACCTCCATTTAAATTTAGTTTGGAATATTTTTGGAGTACCAAGAAACCCAAGAAAACATTAAAAACAAACTTTTACCTAAACACTAAAAAATTTAAAAAAGCTTTAAAAAAAGAAGTTCTGCCGGCGCAGCAAGCATCAGTACGGCGCCCCCTCTGTGGGAATGTTACTGACTGTGATGATCAGCCACTCTCAAATTGAAATGGCGTGCAAGCTCCAAGGGCCGAATCGCCTACTGGCTGCACCTATTGTCTATTTGAGCTTCCCTGTGGGAGGAGGTGAGCATTAGACCACATGTTGTGAGAGTCTGCACGTGGAGACTCCCCCCCCCCAATCCCAAGCTGAGCCTATGACCCTGGTATGGCGACGGCTGACGGCCCACTGGTGTCGGTGGAAGTGGGCCAGGGCCGGCAGTGTGACTTGTCGAGGCCTGCGGGGAGTGTAATGCACGTGGCAAAGTGTCCGGAAGAGCCGGACAGTGATGAACGTGAAGGCAGCGAGGTCCGCAGCTTCCGGCGAGCAGCGAGGGTCGGTAACAGTGTCGGTGAGTCTGGTGAAGGTCAGGCGGCAATGGCCACGGGTGTCTACCTGGCCTACCTCCGCACGTCATAGCCTGTGGTTGGCAGCGCGGCACGCTAACACAGAAAGCGACGCCGGGCATGAGCGGACACAAGTCACGTGGAATGGAAAGACCAAGCAACGGTCCCCGTCAGCAGCAGCAGAGTTGGGGAACCAGTCTGGTCTCATCCACCCACCCAAGTCACTGACCGAGCTGCAACCGGCACCCAATCGACCCCCCTACCCAGGGTGATTCATCCCTCCCCCCCCCCCGACCCACACACCGGGGTGATTCACGCCTCCCCCCCCCCCCCAGAGACCCCTACACAAAGGATTTGAGTACAGGAGCAGGGAGGTTTCCGTACTTTCATTGTACAGGGGTCTTGGGTGAGACCACACCTGGAGTATTGCGTGCATTTTTGGGTCTCCAAATCTAGGAATGGACATTATGTTGCCCATAGAGGGAGTGCAGAGAGAGGTTTCACTCAGACTGATTCCTGGGATGTCAGTCTGTCTTCTACGAAGAAGACTGGATAGACTCGGTTTATACTCTCTGGAATTTAGAGATTAAGAGGATCTTATAGAAACTTACAAAATCTTAAGGGTTAGGACAGGCTAATGCAGTGAAGATTGTTCCCGGATGTTGGGAAGGCCAGGACAGGAGTGGTCACAGCTTAAGATAAGGGGGAAATCCTTTAAGACCCGAGATGAGAAAGACTTTCCTCACACAGCAGATGGTGAGTCCCTCTGGAAACTCTCTGCCACAGAGAGGGTAGTTGAGGCCATTCATTGTCTATTTTTAAGAGTGAGTTGGATGTGGCCGCTTGTGCTACAGGGATCAGAGGGTATGGAGAGAAGGCAGGTACGGGATACTGAGGTTGGATGATCAGACCATGATCATATTGAATGCGGTCAGGCTCGAAGGGGCTGAATGGCACTATAAACCCCCTTCCTGCACCTTAATTTCTATGTTTCTTATGTTTCTATGTTTACACCGGGATATTCACAATCCCCCCCCAGACCCCACACAAAACGGGATGATTCACCCCCCTCGACCCACACACCGGTTGATTTCATCACCTCACCCCCCCCCCCCCAGTACCCACATACACCGGATGATTTCACCCAGACCCACACACGCGGGATGATTCCACACCCGCCCCCCCATACCCACACAACGGATGAATTTCGACCCCCCCCGAGCCCACACACCGGGATGATATCCAACCACCCCTGGGGACCCTCGACCAACTAACGACCGGGATGATTCACCCCCCCCCCCCCCAAGACCCACACACCGGGATGATTCATCCCCCCCCCCGACACCCCACACACCGGGATGATTCACCAGGATTTCACCAATCACCACCCCTCCCCCGACCCTCACAAACCGGGATGATTCACCCAGCACCCACACACCGGGATGGATTCACGCACCCCACCGACCAGTGGCCACACATAACGGTGGGTGGATGATTCAACCAGTCCATCACCTCCCCGGCCCGATAACGCACACCACCAACCAAGGTAAGGCCGGGATGATTTCACAACCCCACTCGAAACAGTCCCACATCACTTTCACCGGCACTCATCAACAATCAACAACACTTCCACCAATCAACGTCACCCACACGCGCTTCAAATCACATTCCCCTAATTCCAATTCACTTTCATCACTCCCCTCCACACAATTCACCGGTCAATCTTCACCACTCACCCCCCCCCCCCTCACCCCATCATCATCACCCTTCATTCAATCGATCCCCAAGTCATCATATCAGCACCCACTCACGCCCCGCACCACCCCCCCCCGCCACCATCAAATCCAACTCATCACCCACAATCCCCATTCACACCACCGCTTCAAAAAGGATCATTCATCACCTCAACAAAATCATCAATTGTCACCTCACCTCCTCATCACACAAATCACAGCATCATCACAATTTCACACTCATCACCATTCACTCACCGCCCAATCATTCATCATCCACACCTCACCCCCCCTCCCATCACTCACAACCCCCCTTTTTTCAACTAATTCATCATTTTCACAACACATCATTTCACATGGGGCACAAACGTTCCACTCATCATCACACTCACACCCATCACAATCATTCACAATTCATTCAATCACCGGACAACCGCCCCCCCCAACATCAAACCACCCCCTCAATTCATCATCCACAATACAACAACAAATCAACGTTCTCACATCATCATTTGATTCCATCAATTCACATCACACAAAATCCAACCAGGTCATCACAATCTCTCAACCTCACCCAAAGGTGGGGCATTCATGTGTCACAACCACATTTCAACCTCCGAGCATATCAATCAATCAAATCATTCATCAACAACAACTACCATCAACCCCCCCTTCACAACCCATTATCGACATCAACCCCCCATCCAACCCGCGCCCCATCATCATCACTCAATCACCAGGTCAAGGTCTTTGCACTGCTGATCAATCATCCCCCTTCCTTTCACACCCCCCGCACCCCTCCCTACAACTTCCAAACAATTCCAACACAGTTCAACCCCCACACCTTATTCACCCTCAAAATTACCTACACAACAATCAAACCCCCCTTTCATCAACAATCACACTCACTCAGCAACCGATTGCAACATCAAACGACACGACCTTCAAACAATCCACACAAATCACAGACCTCATTCTCCCCCCTCCACAACATTCACAATCAACCACATTCACAATCATCACCATGCCGACGCCCTCCCCCCACTTCTCACCCCCCTCACCTCTAACCCTCCCATTCACCCTCATTCACCAATCCACTTCATCACACCCGACAATCACCTCCTACTCAACGTAATCACGTCACCACTCATTCAACCCCCGTTTCAACGCCCCCTTCTACAAACACAACAAACAAAACACCCCACCACACAATCCCACCCCCCCTCACGGCATTACATCACCCCTCCCACCTCATTTCTCAATACACGCCGCTCTTCACGTTCACCTTTAGACGGCAAACACTCCCCACCATCATCATCACCCCTCATCATCAACCCCCCCCCCCCACTATCACCTCACAAAACTCCACCCCCCCCCCCTCCCCCCCGCACCCCGTCTCTCCCCCCTCACCATCACGCACTCCCACCAAACTCAACTTGCCCGCCCGCTCACCACTACATCCCTACCTAACACCCCTCCCACTCCCGTGACCCCCCCCCACTAACCTCAACAACCACACACACCTCCCAACAATCCCGAAATATCAAAACACACAACACAAATATAACACACACACCTGACTACTATTCATTCAATCAACCATTCACGATCACTAGTCAGAAATCTCTTATCACAGAATTAATACTATTCACGCCCCTCCCACCCACCACCGGGACTGGGCCCTCGGGGGCCCCACCAATCACCAAAACGTCGCAACAAACGAAGTCTGGCAGACGAGGACCCCCCTCCGGGCGGCCCACGTGTCGTCCCCCCCACCCCGTCACCAAGTCTACACGATTTTTGCACCCGGTACTCCAATTCACAACCCCCTCTCCCGGGGAGAGAAGCGCGGAGGGGGATGCCGAGCGGACTAGCATCCAAAAAGCTCAAACAAGAATCACAATCAACACAAACGAAATCAACATCAACCACAAAAAGAATTTCTTCACACATCATCTCAATCTAAATACAACCAACAGATTTCATCCATTCATCCATCAGTATTCATCACTACCAATAATATCAACCTTCAATTTCACAATACCATCACTAGACATATATTATACTCACAATAGCAAATCATCACAAATTCATCCTTTCAATTCATCTCAAACCCACCCTCATCAACCAATCCAATCCAATCCACCAAATTAACAATTTCAACAACATAATCCACAACAAACACACAAACCATACCTTCCCCAATCCGCCCCGCTACCCAAACCCACAACCATTCCCCCATCATTCCCACCAAAACAACCTCCCACATAATCCTACCCCTCCCCCCGGACACCCAGTTCACAGCGCCAGGCGCATCAAACGTGAGACTAAACACATACCAAATCATCCACGAGGGAAGACTGATTCCCCGCGAAAACAATCCCGTCACCATCCATCCACCACTCCAAAGACCATTCATCCCAACCCGTCACTCACCACAACTCCATCCTAATCCACATCCAAAACCAACCAAATATTAATTCATCATCAACATCACCAAATATCATTCGTTCACAACATAACATCTCAACAATACAAACTCAATCACTTCATCTCATTACAACAATCAAATCACAGTCAACAACTCATTCACACGCACAGGCTATCGCGAGTACAAATTCATCATACCATTCAAAACAACAAACAACACCCCACCACCACAGAACAACTCCCATCATCAATATCTTTTCAACACACTCCCTTCTTCAGTAGTTTCCAGACTCATCATACACCAACCCCATACACACCATCACGAGGGGTCGCAA